>JARHVA010000269.1:5800000-6275000 GCA_037957365.1 Torreya grandis
AATTCTTCTCCTTGCCCTATAATGGTCATAATATTTGAATCTTACAAAAAATAAAGTAAGTTTTAGAGGCATGTTTTGAGGGTTAGTAGGCCTCTACAACACCATATAAGCATTAAATTATATAAATGAAAGTAAGCTCAGAGATATACAAACCTTAGGTCGGTGTTAAAAATAGAACACATGAAATGTTATATTTTTAAAATAATGAATTCACCTATGATTTTTTATCTCAATAGAATGTTTGTGATTTATTAATAATTATCTATGAATGTTCAGTGTGTTTTTTAGTTATTATTTATACTAAATTTAACTAAAATGATTGCATAATTATAAAAAAATTATTTCAATTAGTACATTTTGGTGTGCCAAAATTAACATCAACTGAGTTAAAGTGAAAAAGATAGAACATGAAAACAAGAGCATTTTTACTTGGTGAATACTAAAATAAGGGCCCATCATATCATATTTTTATACCTTGCCTTTGGGGAATCTTATTAAACATTATTTTAATAGTTTCATTACCATATTCTATATAAGAAAAATAAAAATCCTTGAGTGTCTTGAAAAATGTTATGACCTTGCGATTAACATGTGTGATTAAGTAGGTAATGGCATGTTTTGAGCACCCATTACCTACTTATATATTATCCTAAATTTTACCTTTTTGATACTATCCCTTGTATATTCCAACTTGAAATAGTTTAAATACATGATAGATATATATTAATATATTTCTTAGAGTAATGAGATTATGCTTTATGATTTAAGTAGATATGATTATATTTTGTTATATGGTTATTTATTATGATATTTGTTGGATAAAGTTCTAAATTAAATAGTGATATTACATGAGATATTTGGGTTAACACATATTATATTTGAAGGATCCAGTGTCAATGCTTCCTATAAACAAAGGATTCTATGTTAGCACATCTTGTAACCATGTGATGGAAGTTATGATAACAACATCATGAGGAATATGAAATTACCAATTCAATATACCATAAAAGCTAAATAACCTACAACAATCCTATAGCCACTATAAGATGGATAAAAGTTAACTTGACTAGGCTATCTAATACCTACCAAACCTGTGAAGGATATAAAAACTAGCTTTGACTTCATGAACGTATTTTGTTGGGTATCTCTCATCAAATTTGTTTTAAGAATGACTTAGCTGATTTTATATGTTTAATTAGGTAGAGTCTAACCTATATAACTAATTTATATTCCTATAGCTAAACATTCTCATTATAACTATTTTCTTTATATTTTTAGTTATGCCATAAATGTAAAACTACCACCTCTAATATAAATATAATATAGCAGAGATGTGGAAGGTATTAGGAATTTGTTTTGAGATTATAAGTGTGTAAGCATAGAAAGCAATCCAATTGAGATATTTTAATCTACTATAGAAATATTTAATTACTACATGATATGAATAAAGATAACATTCTGAGTTAATCATGTTTTTTGTTAAGATGAAGATTGAAGCTCAAGGTAGAGAGGAGGGTAACCTCAGGAAGACTTGAAGTAGAAATACTACTCATCAGTATAGATAAGTAATTTATTTTATTTATTTAATTATGTATTATTATTTTAGATGTGTGTGTGAGAGAGAGAAATTGCATTTAATTATGTGATTTATAATAAGTTTTAGGGAAGTTTTGAATCCAATTATTTTAATCAGTCAATTCATTTCATGCAAGTTTGATTCCTTTACAAGTATTTCTATATGTAATTTATTGTCATAAGTCCTAGACTATAACCAACAAGAGTTAAATTAAAAGGTTAAGTGTGCACATATATTGAATCTAACCTATCAAAATAATGACCCTGGGCTGAAAATTAATGAAATATTTTTTTTAGGTTACCAATAATTGCCCTAGACCATGTGGCTCAGGTTGCACATACTATTTTAGTTAACTAGTAGGTAAAAAACTGCTCATCAATGTGCTTGAAAATAAAGTCTCATAAAGAGGGATAAAATTCCAAGGATGTGTCAAACATTTTGATCATCTTGATATTATCTACATACAATTGGAATTTATTTGGTTGAGAGTGATTCTTTAATTTAAATTCTTACACAAAAGGATACATAGCCTTACATGTGTGAATGCTTGCTAAAACCCCAACTTGGCTACATGTTTATTAAGAATACTAGCATAAGCATATGCCTAAAATGTGTGTGTTAACCTAATGATAATAAAATCCAAGAGGTACCTCACTATCAATTGAATATAAATATTTATAGGGCTTGGAGAATGTAATGACTTATTATAATATTGTTTGAATGGTAATGGTACTTCTCTACATTATTTTTTTTCATGCCTCAATGTTAAGATAATCCATTCCTTCCATAAATTAATTCTAAGAAGACACTCAATAATTTATATGATAGCTGGTAATATAAATATTTCTTATACTCTCATGAAGATAAAGTTTAGTCCTTGTGAAGATATGATATAGCTTGTATTAAAATGAATTATGAATTATAAATTTATAAGATTGTGTTGAAGAAGTGAAGGATAGAGAAGATTCTACCATGAAAATGGAGCCTTCCTCTACCAAATATGCACAAATAACTACTAAGGTATGAAAAGTAAGTACTTCGTGACATTATTTTTCTTCCCTTCATTTTTTAGATGTTTCCTTAGGTGAATTTGAGATGTATTTAAGTGATTTTTATGGAGTGGTCACAATATTTGAATCTTATGGAAAACAAAGTGAGCTTTAGAGAAATGTGTTAAGGGTTAGTAGGCCTTTACAACACCATTTAAGCATTAAATAATATAAATGAAATTAATATAAGAGATATACAAACCTTAGTTTGGTGTTAAAAATATACCATGGGAAATGTTATCTTTACAAAATAATCAATTTCCTTATGATTTTTTATCTCTCTAGAATGTTTATGATTTATTAATAATTATATACGAATACTTAGTGTGATTTTTAGTGATTATTTTTACTAAATTAACTACAATGGTTGTATAATTGTAAATAATTAATTTCAATTAGGACCAAATTGGTGTGCCAAAATTGATGTCAAATAAGTTAAAGTGAAAAATAAGGAACATGAGAATGGGTACATATTGACTTGATAAATACTAAAATAAGGGCCCTATATTATTTTGGGTACTTTGGATAGACTTTGGGGCATCATGGTTCTCTAGATGCCTAAAATTATCAAATGTGGAACAATGGTTAAATAATACACTTCATTATTGATAATGCAAGTAAAAAGAACCTCATTTCTCATAAAATAGTTTTATAATATAATAATAAAATCCATAGAGGATTAAAAAATAAAAATGTAATAAATTGTTAGGTGAATGCCATATATGCACATTTTCAATGTTAACAATACATAGATTACCATATCGGTTACAAAAAATATGCACATTTTTGTGTAAGAATACAAAAAATTAAATCATGTAATATGTGAGATAATCATCAAATAGCCTCCCTCTTTTTTCCTTCCTCAAAGAAGACCCTTCTTGGGATGCCTTGCTTGTATATGGAGATCCATCGAATGCTTTAGATTTCTCCAAGGTATGTCTTTGGTTCCTATACTCATATCTCATTTGCAGTTGAACCTATTTAAATACAAGTATTATTAGAAAATTAACATAAAATACATGTAGCCAAGTTAATATATTAATGCTAAAATAGAATTAAAAAACATATAAACATGCACTTAATACAATCTCATGGTCTCATTCAATCTAATTTTAACACTTGATTGGGTCAGTGGTAGGTTTAGCTACACAAACAAGCATTTGAAATGAGGAACAAAAATGATAATTTTCCCTACTAATCATCTAAATGGGACTATTAGATATCATGGGATAACCCTGCATACACAATACATTCACACAAGTTATATTTGTTGGGCAAGTACGTAGTAAAATTATTTAAAAAAAAACTAATATAAAATTTAAAATTACAAGTTAATATATACCTTTGTGAGGGCCCATGTGGATGAAATTATTTTAGCAATGCCTATGTCTATCTCCACTCGTAATGATGGAGGAGTGTCTACTCTAGACATCAACTAAACAAACAACTTCTCACTTAGTTTTCTATAAAGTATCCATGATATATGGATTTTTTTATCCTTTATTAAAACAAGAATGTAATATTAACTCAAAATTTTACCTTTGTATAAGTAAAAGGTGTCATGATAACACAAATAGCTATAGTAGTGGATGGGCAAGTAATTGTCTCCACTTGTAGTGATGGATGAGTGTCTACTCAAAATATCAACTAAACAAACAAGGTATCACTTAGCTTTATATAAAGTATCAAATATATATGGTAATTTTTCTCCTTTATTAAACCAAGATTGCAAGATTAACTCAAAATTTTACCTATGTATAAGTAAAATTTATCATGTTAACACAAGTAGATGTAATAGCAGATGGGCCAATATCTATCTCTGTATATGTAAATAATGATTGTATAAGATCAAATCCTAGAAACATGAACTGTGATGATGAATGCACCATCTCATCTTAGTACATAAAAAATTAGATATATATTATTAAATTTCTATTTAAATTAGTTGTTAGAATTTAAATTTTAAAATATAGCTTAAATTTAACATGAAATTTATATAAAACATACATGCATTTATGTAGCAGTCAATGACTGCACACCAAATGTGCATGCCAAAAAATCTTCACTCAATACTATATCATCCAACCCATATGAACCACTAATGCCATCAACATTAGAATTTACAATACATTTAACTCCATAATATCTATAAAGATGGGGTTGGGTATGAACACTAAGTGGCATATCTCCAACATCAGTCACTAAAAGCCTACTCGTATGCTAGAAAAGTGTATCAATAAGTACACTAAGCACATGTAGAGTGTCGATATCCATGACCTCTTTCACCATAGAGAGGATCTTAGGATGAAGTGGCTTTTGGGTAGGTACCTTATAGGTATATTAGGTGTATGATGTGCACCTGCTTTATCCTATGTAGAGCCTTTCCCTCAACCCTAAAACTCACCATAATCAAAATAGTTTGGAATATCATTGAGGATAAACTTATACTAGAGTTTCCTCAAAAAATACAATAGGAACTCATGGCTATTACATAGTGGATAATCAAACACCATCCACCATCAGTCCAAGAAAATATCTTTGATCAAATTGTGTTACCACATATGGATTGCAAAACATTTTAAAATTACTAGAAATGGTGTATTGGTGGTTGGGATAATGAATAACACACAAATGTCCACTTTTGATATTTTTTTTATTTTTGACCTCATGTGTTGACAATTTTTCAACATAATAAGCCCTATAACTTTATTGATATGATGCCCATCTATAAATTTAACTTGTTATCAAGTTAACTTGACCCAATATTGACTCTATGTTATTGGCTAGATAGGTGTGGTGGATTGGGTTCCCTCATTATATTGATTACATGATCAATTAGAATTTTATTTTCCATAATGTGTGGATCTAGATCTTCTTGGATATATAGGGGATCTTGTGGAATTGTAGGAGGGTTATGTGGAATAATATGAGGGTCAAAAGGGTTAGGTGAAGAGTTAGCCAGATGATAGGAGGGTTAGGTGAAGGGTTAACTAGAGGATTAGGAAGGTAAAGGGGAGGGATAGTCATAGTATTAGTAGGATTAGGTGGAGGGTTAGGAGGATGGTTATGGTCCTTTACAATGGATTGGTCTATTTCAAACAAATAATTTACAAATTAAATAATGTAAAAAATAAAAGATTGGTAAAATACAAGGTTAATAGGTATAGTTTTTTATCACTTACCTCGTTTACATGTTGGCATTATAAATTTAGGGACTTTTTGATATTTCTCATGGACTTCTAGTGAGATTTAACATATTTTCAAGAGAAATGTGATTGTCAAATGTTACATAGGAGTTAGGATGGTAGCATTCAGTTGTGGGTTTTAAAAAAAATACATAGGTAATGCATAAGCATTATAATAATGTGTAAATATACATGTTACCCCATAACACATATGTATTATCACATAATGTGTACACATTATAGCTTGACATATTTTGAACCATAATGTGAATAACACATATGAGATATAGGGTATGTCTATAGAATTGTCCCCAAACTCTATTCACATGCCCTTGAGTGGTTTGATTTTGGAGGAAATTAGAGTTAATAAGAACCTCTTGAAACTAACTGTGATTGTACAATATGGTTTGAGGCTAAATTGGCTTTTATTTCATCATAAATTGAGACAATTAGTCAAATAAGACAATCCATGACATGATTTTGGAAAAACTAAGCCACATTCAATCATATTTTGACTATATATGATGTGTTTTTGAGTGAAATTGACCCTAATCTCATCATATAATGAACTAAGTAGTTGATTAATTATAACAAGGAGGAATTGAGGCCAATTCGAGCCCATTCAACCTAATTTTGAGAGAAAGGCATGATTTGAGGTTAAATTAGCTTTGATTATGTCATAAATTGATCTAATTAGTTAATTGATGTAATTACAGACATGGCTAGGGCCATTTGAACCTTGTGGACATAAATTAGGGGCTATAATTTAAGGTTTAGGGTTCCAATTCATCTATGAAATTTAGATGAAATTAAACCCTTTGAACCTAATTTTGACTATATAGGATGTAATTTAGGGGTCATTCAACCCAAATATCATAAAAAAGTAAAACAAATAGTCCACCAACTAAATCATGAAGGAAATTTCAACTAATTTGAGCCCCTTTAACCTAAATACAAGAGGAGGAAATGATTTAGAGCTAAATTAGTCATGAATTGCTCCAACTAGTCAATTGGTAAAATTATAGATGTGATTTAGGCCATATTAAATCCTATGAACCTAAATTATAGCTCAACTAATTGTATAGGATGCAACTTATGCCTTAATCGGCACTTTAATTTATCATAAATGTAAATACAAAGGTAATTAGGGCCAATATGAACTCGTTGAACCTAAATGAAAGTATAGCATATGATTTGGGGCTATAAATTAAATCATGTTTCCTTACATATCAAGCCAATTAGTCAATTATTACAATCAGTGATGCAAGTTGGATGAAATTAAACCAAGGGAACCTTATTTTGACTATATAAGATGTAATTTTAGGGTTAATTGGCCCCATTATCATAACACTTTAAACCAAATAGTCCACCTATTTAATCATGAATGAAATAGGGGCCAATTTGAGCCCCTTCAACCTAACTATAAGACTAGGAATGATTTGAGGCTAAATTAGTTTTAATTATGTCATGAATTGATCCAAATATTCAAATGGTGTAATTATAGATGTAATTTGGGCCATATTGAGCCTTGTGAACCTAAATTCTAGCTTAGGGTTTAGGGTTACAATTAGTTTATATACATAGATGAAATTAAACTCTATGAGCCTAATTTTTACTATGTATGATGTAATTTTGGTGTTAATCGACCTTGATATGATAACAAAATAAATAAAATAGTCCATCGGTTCAATCGTGAAGGAAATTAGGGCAAATTTGGTCCCCTTAAACTTAACTAGATAATAATATGACATGATTTGGGGATAAATTAGTCATGAATTGGTCTAATTATAAATTATTGTAATTAGAGATGTGATTTGGGCCAAATTAAGCCTTGTGAACCTAAATTACAAATTAATTGATTATATATGATGAAATATATGGTTAAATAGACATTATAATTGTATCACACATGTAAATACAAAGGTAAGTGTATAAGATTATATGACATAATAATATTTCACATTCTATATTGTATCACATAATAATATAACATAGGATTTCATCACATTATATAATCATTTATCATAACAATATGATAAATGACTATATAGATATAAAAGTTATAATATATATGGATTATTATGACAATAGATAAAAACTCTTTATCCAATGTTTATTTTTAGGGTATTTCAAGAATTCTAACATAATTTATAGTATCTACATCATTTTTCACTTTTCATGGAAAAGACAAAAGGAATTAAATTTGTCTTTGGTACCCTACTATCAAAAGGAATCAAATTATTCTTTGTCTAGTCATGGATGATGGTTCTCATTCAAGGAAGAGGAAGCAACTGAAGCATAAAACACCAAAGAGATTATAATATATAAATATAAAACATACTAAATTAAATAGTATGATCAACATAAGGTAAAAACACTATCCTTAAGGAATCAAATGTCATGGATAATGATGAAATTAACAACAATGAGTTTAATAATGATGACAGATGTTTACCTAAAATTCCAAATTATGTTTCAAGTCCACTTTCAAAGTTTTTTTTAAATTTTATCGGTTATTAAACTATACATGATTATTTACCCCCTAAAAATTAATAAACATTTATGGAAACACATAATTATCAAAGTAATAATGAATATAATTCCATGAAAATACTAAATAATGAAAGTAACAATCAAAAAAATAGTAGTGAACTCAATGATTTTGAAACACCCTCTCAAAAAACTCCACAATTAACAACACCTCCAAGGATTATGTATATAAAAGGAAAATAATTAATTGAAGTTGATGAAAATACTATGAAAACAATTCATAAAATAAAATCTGGCCCCCATTCAAGAAGAAAATTTGATATTAATAGTAAAAAATATCAATTGTTTGTTTCATTGATGAAATTGATTAAGATGAGACCTACAATGTACACTAGGACTAATAACATCTAACATGGATGGTGAAAACAATGAAATTGTTGAAAATCTACATGATGCATATCATATTATAGGCATGACATCACATAAAAATATTTTAATGTTTCTTGATGTATAATTACAGCTTATGCCATAAGTGGTCAAATAAGGGGAAAATACTTGATTTAAAAAACTAGATTAACACTAAACATAAATAGAAAAACATTAATGAAATTGATTTGAATACACCAAAAAATTAATACTAACAATAACAATGAGCTCTAGGTTTTCTCTGATAGACTCCCATGAAAGGAAAAGGTTATATCTGATGTTCTCAAATATTTACTTGCACAATTTTGGAAAGACAATAAAATATTTTTACCCAATGCAAGAGATGTAGTGAAAAGAAGAGTTGGTTATCGTAACCATGAATCACATCCAAAAAATTTATTAGATATGACTAAAAAATAATTATACTATAAGTTTTTGGAAAAACATCCATAAATTTCTATTAGTCAAAGATATTTTGAGATGGCCAAACCCTTTTATGTAAAAATAAATCACACACACACCACTTGTTTTTGTAGGAAACATGTTGAATTTTTAATGAACTATGATGTTTTTCACTATATATGTCTACTTTACACATGAAAAACATCTTTTAGGAGTGTGGCTTAGAAGTTCTACTAAAATCAGCTAGGGAATTGATTCCAATCATTTTTTTGTGAAATACCAGATGGACAGTTCTTTTATAACAAAACATATTTGGAATGGAAATTGTAGTATTTGTGGTGGATTTCTAAAATTAAAAAATTGTATCCATGAGGAGATTCCAAGTGAAATTTGACAAGAATTAGTTAGTTTTATAAAATATAAATCTATGATGTATGAAAACAAATATGGCAAAAAATATAAAAGTTGTGAGCTTGTTACAAAATAGATAACTGTTTTAGAACTTATGGTCATATTTAGGGAGTAAATTGTTTATAAGTATGAAAGGCACACACATAGGGCTAAATTGCTAGATGAACATTTCAAGAGAAAAAAATACACATTACCACTTAGTCTTATTGTTTCAATAGTCAACTTTGCTAAGAATTACATATTCAAGCCACAAAAGGAAGTTTAGTCACAATATTATAACTCAGTACAAGTTTCCATATTTGTGCATTTAAAATTCATGAATACACCTAATAGTACATAACAAAAAAAATATTAGAGTACCATTTATATGTCAGTGATGATTGATCACATTATACAAAGTACATAAAAGGTTGATTTGATATTTTCTACGTAAAGTTGAATGAGAGGAACATTAATTTCAATCAACATTACATTTGGTCAGATAATTACACATTGTAATTCAAGAATGCATGGACTTTCTACTAGTTGATTAGGATGCACATTACCACTAGCGTAGAACATATTTAGATTTTAACTAATTTTGGACATGAAATAGGGGAACATGATGGTGCTTAAGCATGTGTAAAACGAGTAATTACAAGAGCAGGTAAATTTTGAATATGGTGTTGTTTTGACTGATGCAATAACCATTATTAAATGGTGTAATGAGAAAATGAGACATGGTGCTAAAGAAAATTATATTTTTTATAGATATTTCTAGTTGATGGAGGAATAAAATTTGGAAAATTATGAGGATTGTATGACCATAACTAGATCAAGTGAGCTCTACTAATTTCATAGATCAAATATAGGTTCTTAGACTATTCATATGAGACACTTTGAATGTTTCTATTCTGTATGCATGGACTCTATTTGGAATGACTATGAATTATAAGAGTGGGTGGATGAATGGAATTATAAATCTATAGTTCCAATTGACACATCAGGTTCCACCAACATTACAATTTACATATATGGCATCATCACATGAATTTGACAATGTAATTGATTTAGTATAACCAGATAGAAAATTAATGATTATGAACTATTTATTTTTATTATCTATCTTGATAAAATCAATAAAAATTTGATATTGTCAAGTTTTTGTAGTTATTACTAAAGATGACAACAAATAAGGAATATATTATTACTTATTGTATACATTGGAAAACCTCACACTATAGTACTTAACCACAACCCTGAGTTAGTTGACTAGTTAAACTAGCCCACTAGCCTTTTTTACCAAACTTTAGCCTAAGACCCTTGACCACTGATGGTCACCCTAACCATTGAAAGTTAGCCTAACCACCGATGGTCAAGTTTTCACCACTTGAACCACTACACTACCACATCACTCTGACTTACCTTTTTATATTTAGCTCATATAAATCATGTACAATCCAATGCATGTGAGAGATAAAATTAGATACCAAGTTAGAAATATATTTAACGTGTTATTTCACCTCTCCTTCCTTCCTATAAAAAGAGGAGGAAAGAGTGAATCTAGATCCAAAATCAAGTGATCAACATCTAGAGCCAAAGCCCCTTGCATCAGACTTCCTTTTTTAGGTGTTCTTCTAGTGATCTAATGAACCAACAAGTATGATAGAGATCTGAAGTGCTACCACCCATCGGCCAACAATTAAGTTACATTACTATATCAAAATTACTCCAAGATCCTCCACATCAAATGTTCATTAAATCGATAACCAAAAAACTAAGTATATGGTTTCAATCATTTAGTTACTTTGCTTTTGTTTCAAAATCAATCTAGCCCAAACCCATCTCTTAGAATTCCATTATGTGACCTCATCCAAATAGCCTTTTCTCAACCTATACCCAACCCACAGTAACCACCAATGGTCAATTTGATCATCAATGATCTATCCTAACCACCAATGGTTAGCATAATTGCCAATGGTTACCCTAACCACTGATGGTCACCCCAACCACTGATGGTCACTGTGTGATAAAATAACAACAAGATCTTTTCACCCACTAGACCTCAACCAAATAAAAATTTTAAACCCTCTACCTGATCATAGATCCTTGCCCTATTTTTTGAACCACACCCAACCTATTTAGCATTAGTATTGACCAACTTATTACTGTAATTAGTCAATTTCATCTATTCTTTTTTTCAAAAACTTCTTATATTTAATTTTAATATCTTCTATTGTTTATAAAATTACTTTATCTTTCAAAACTTGATTGTTTAAAAGTGTAGATTGATAGCCTCCAAAGAAGCTCATACTTCTTAGATCTAGCTTGCTAGGAAATCCACCCAAATACCTAAATAATAAACCATTTTTTTTAGTTTTTTATTATCTATAGATCACTCCTTACAAGCCAAAGAGGAGTATCTACATTTATCTAGATCAACGCATGCATAACATGTCAGGTTTTTCTACCATACCCTTTTCGAGTTTCTTTTCTCTTCCTTTCAAGAATATAAAAGTGAAATTTCTCTGAAATATTTTGGCATGCCTAGTGGGAGACTTGAGTATTTTCATGGGTTCATTGTTGCATCTAGGTACTTATTTATTCTTATCTCTCTACTCATACAATGAAATAAAATTTTCATTTTTGGGTTTAAAATTGACTGCATCCATTACCTGCTTACTTATTTTAGCTCACATAGGTTAATTAAAGAAAATTAATTCAATCATAGCTTTTATATTGTCACACACACAAGACCAAACCACTCACATCTAAATAAGAATCAAATATTAACATAAGGCTTGACTAGGATTTCAATTCCTATTAATCACCTTTCCTAGCTATCCTACTTAGATTTCATCACCAAGGGGAGAACCAACTCAGCGCTCTGGTTGAATATAAACTCTGACATTTGATATATCTTGGATAATCACCAAACACCCTTATCATTATGGTGTGTGAAGTGAGGGGGTAGGCCCAAATATCAATCCATGTATTGATTTCTAATCCAGATCCCTTTGAGAGCCTAAACACAACCTAAAACCTACCATAGACATCTTTTCTAGTACCCACTCTATAAGCCAATTTCAGTCACACAGTTCTTAAATCTTAATGCATAAGCCAAAATAGAGACTAAAAGAAATCTTAGGATTAATGTACCTTAGTGTGTGTTTCTTTTTCTTAACTTTTTCTTGTCTTATCTCCATTTGAGTTGTGAGATTGCTTGTATCTTCTTCTTTCCCCTCTCTGCATGGTTTTAACTACACAACTAAGGAAACAAGCAATCTAGGATCCACCTCCTGACCATCCATCTTCCTCTTCCTCTTCATCCATGGAATACACCTAAAATGTATATGGTTCCCCCCATCATTTTAGTAGTCCTAACATCCCTCAGACAGTTGCCCAAGGTGATGCATATTTTTCCACCTTCTTGAATAACAACCCTATATCTCTTCAACACTACCTCAACACCATCTCTCACTATACCCATGCTTTGGTTCCACATACCAATCTTCCCTATGGGATGTCATCCCACCTCATGGTCACCACCTCTAGCACCCCCACTTCCACCAGAGCCTTGGTTACCTAGGCCTGATCTTCCACTAACCATCCCAGCCACACCACTATCCAAAACTAATCTACCCAACCAATCAACAACAAAACACCATCTACCCCAACTAAAAACTCCTCTAATATAGGAAAAAACCAAACTTTTTCCACCCATACCCATCTTACAGTCAGAGTACCTTCTACCCATGTTGCTACTTTCCCTCTTATTTCCAACCCACCTACCTCCACTCTACTCTAGAGCTTGGTCATCTCTATACCTTCCACCCTTGTGCCCATCAACACCAAAACAACCACTTATCCCTAACCCACCAACTTAACCACACCTCCCATTCAACCATACTAGCTTCTCAACAATCATCTATTGCACCCATCATAAGCCATATCCCAAACCCATAAGGATATATGGCCCCATCCTCTACCCAACCTTCCACATCTACTTACCTATACCCAACACCTTCTCAACCACTCCCATTCACATACCAATATGTGCCAACTTCTCAACCTTATGCTAGTTATATTTACACTACACCTACATAGACCCAATAAAATAAACCCTATAAATATGGAGGTGCACAACCAAAAATAGATCTCATCAAATTTTTAATGCAAAAAATGACCACTTAAGAGTCATCTATCACTGGTACCCAGAATCTCTTATTGTACGACCTAATATATAATGAACCTATTCATTTATATATCCCTATCTAACCTTACCCACCTCAATGGGAACTTCCCAAATTCTCTAAATTTCAAAGGAGGATCCCTAACAACATTTGAGGGAATTTAGGCATTTGTGCTACTTGATTGCCTATGATGATGCTCTCCTCCTTTGGATATCAGGGTTGATACTAGATTGATATAGTTCTATTCCTAAGCACTCCCTCTTCTCTTTTGCCTAAACCTTCTTAAACCACTTTTCTATAAACATTTCTAGGAAGGTTTCCATCACTGATATATACTCCATCTGATAGTTTGATGATGAGTCTATTGTTGACTTTGTGTCCCATTGGAGAATTCTCATCAACAAACTCTCTTTATCTCTACTCCAACTTGATTTTATTGAAATTTTCACTTGAGCATGTGCCAAACACATTTTTCTCTACTTTGTGGGTTTAGAGCTTTAGGACCTTTGAAGAGGCTTTTACCATGGACCAAAAACTAGAAAACAAAGCCGTTGATGAGGGAAAACTAAAGTTGAAAAACAAAAACTCTGTATTCAAATCTAGTGAAACTTCATCCTCCAAAACCAACAACCAAAACAACACTCAAATCAAAAAAAAGTGAACCACAAACATGTTTGTCCTTAAACCTGCCCCTCCACCCATTGTCAACCAATCTAACCCTTCCAATCCCTCCAATAAAAATACTAGGAATCCAAAACACAAAAACCATAGACAATTCACTCAATTAGGGGAGTCATATGCTTCGATCTTGGATAAACTATTAAATCCAACATTATCTAACTTCCTCCTATCAAACCTCTAAATCAATTTGACTCTTCTTGTTTGGCACCTACTTGGTATAAGGAAAAAAAATTGTGTGCCTTCCATCATGTCATTAGACACAATGTTAGTAGGTGTAACACCTTTAAGAGTATCATCTAGACTCTCATTAATAAGGGGGAACTTGTAGTGGAAACCCCCAATGCACCCCCAAATAAAACACTTGACATCTTTAGTCAACCATTTCCTAACCATGCTCCATCCACCAATAATGAAAATAAAATAGAATCCTCCTATGAGGTACACACTGTTAACATGGTGCTTAGTGACCTCGTTGTTGAGGATACCACTACCCAACCTACCCTACCATCCCCTCCACTTATTGAGGTAGTGGAGTCACTAATATTTCCTTTGAAAACCAAAACAAAGGATATAACTTTTTACCTTCATTTTTCAAGATTGTGGAGAAATCAACCCATTTGGAGGACATGTCAGAGAAAACAATCATTCCCACCACACCTTTTTCTTCTATCTTACAATAGTTGACTCTCCCTTTATAAAGAATCCCTAAATAAGATAACATTTTGGTTACTCCACCCATTGAGGAACTAACTTCCCAAGCCTTAGAACCTTTGATCGAGATGAAAGACAAGCTACACACTCCCCTATCTCCACCAATGGGCTTATCTTTTAAGACCAATGTTGAGGGGATCAAACCTATCTATAAATATTTTTCTTGGTTGGTATAAAACTTGGGATACATATCCTAACTTGACATGGATCATGCCACATTTTGGTACCATCTCAAACTTCCTTACTTAACCAGGAAAAAACCCCTAATCACACCATTATCAAACCAACTTATCATCTCTACTAGTAAACACACCACCATCACCCCTAATCCATTAGACACCTATGCCAACCAAACCATTACCAAATTATCTTGATCTACCCTAATTGAAGTAACCAAATCACCCCTCATCATTCCAACCAAGCCTATCATGAATCTTGGTATATTCCCTACTCAAAACCTTACTCACCCATCAATAAAGGTGGATTGAAACCCACCAAGCCCACACAAAAAACCCTTAACCAAATCAACCAAGAAAGAAAAACCACCCAATATACAATAAACCAAAACCTTACCTCCAGTCTCTATTTTGCCTTCTATTTTAAGACCTCACCCCTATACCTTAGCAAGGAAGACAACCACCACAAGCAAAGCTTAAACCTAACCACCACTCGTGGTTACACCATCACTCCTACTTTCATCCTCACCCATTTAAAACACACCTCCTATAATCAAAATCTCTATCCTTTAGATCTCTACCCCAACACCTTTTACCTCCAAGTCATCAACCACCAAGATATCCACACCCAAAACACCCACTAAGAAACCTCCCTCACCCAAGACTCCCACCATCAATCTTGATCCTAAAATGGCTCCTACCCCAACCACCAAGCCTAAGACTCCCATACTAGAGTCCTACTCAACCATCATTTAGAGTCAATTGCAAGTATCCTAATTAACCTTACCACCCATTATACCATTCAACCCCTATATTCCTAAACCATATTGGTACAATGAAAAACTAGTATGTTCATACCATAGGACACCAGGGCATGATATGAAGAACTATAAATCTCTCCAAATCTTAGTCCATAAGTTGTATCATGGAGATGACTTGTTATCTAATGAGCCTCCTCTAATCCCACCATTGACCTAAGAACCACAAATCATTGACCAACACCTACCTACCCATCCACTCTCACCTTAGAGTGAAGAGGAACTAAAGTAATCACCTAGCCTAACTCTTCCCCCAGTCTATACCATCCATGTAGTTACACAATCATAAGCTCAACCAAAGGATAAGGGAAAGGAAAAGTTGTCTATTTCATGGACATATCCCTCTTCCACCACCCAATCACCTAGCCAACACTAACCACCTTCAACCAAGCCCAACGTATCTATCTTAGGTCCATCTCAATCCAATCTATCTGAATCAATCCAATGTGTAGTTATGAAATAGCTTCACCAAACCTTGATCAAGATGAGTTTGTATGAACTGATCATCACCTCATGATACCATTACCAAGTAATGTTAGAAGAATTATAGTCTACAGAGGTTAGGCTAGAAGACCCTCAACCTTTAGTAGTTTTTGTCAAAGCCCTTCACATTTCTAACCTTGTTACCTTCAAGGATTCAGAAATACCTTCCATCCATCTAGATAACCCATATCCTCCTCTTTTCATTACCACCTACATCAACGAGACCCACATCAAAAGCATCATGATTTATGGGGGAGCCAACATTAACATCATCTCCTCCCACACCTATGACCAACTTGACTTGTCAAAGAACATCATGTTTGAAACCTCAAAAATACTTTGATCATTCAATAGTACCATGGTCATGACTTTAGTAACTATCATCCTTCACATTCACCTAAGACCCTGCACCCTTCCTAAACTCTTTTATGTAGTAGAAGGTGAATTCTAGTACATATTGTTGGGATGCTATTCAATCCATTCCATGGGTTGTGTGTCATCCAATCTACATCAGTGCATCAAATTTGAGCATGATGGTCAAGTTATTATCATACAAGCTGACCTAATCCCTTTCATGTCATGCAACATGATGCACTAACCCAATGACATTTTCCTTCCTCCACCTAATAAACCTTCACTAGTGATAGACAAAACCCCATCTTTTTCTATCAACCAAGTATCTACTAGATCTTATATCCCTTCCATCTAAATCCCCATAATAGACCCTTTGGAATCAACCTTCCAAGATATTTCAATGGGGGAGTATCACCTTCTCACCCTTGATGTTTTCCCTACTCCCCAAAAGTATGGGAAACTTGACCACCAACCTTGTTATGACCCCAATATCAAAACCATTATTCCTTTTCGACCCTCAACATTTCAAACTAATTTCATCTATGGGGGCCTTGATAAACCCATTGGAACTTTTACCACCTCTTTTTTTCCTCAATCATTCACCTCCAACTTCTCTTACCTATATAAACCAAAATTTACTAAAACATACCTCTATAGGTGTACTGAGAATGGATTTGGACTACGTCGGTATGAACATGAGCTTCATGAGTTTCTTACAATAAAAATGTGAAAACCTCATGAAAATCATGGTCTTATTTTCATTTCACCTAAATATCAAACCAACCCACCTATCATTACCATCATTAATGAGGAAGTCATGTCCCCACCTTCCACTTCACTATTGACAATTGAAGATTTTGATATCATCCCCCCTAAATTTTTTTTCATCAACATGATCAACCTTCGACCCCTAACTTATCAAAAGGATGGGGAAACCATAATCATCCCTATGACCCATCCTAAGATGATAAGAGATGAGTCTCCTACCATTAATACTATTCAGCGTCAAGATGATGATTCTATTCTCACCTATCTTGGTGCCCCAGATTATTCTATACACAAAGACCTACCTCCTAAGACTTTAAACATGTTGAATGAATCCACCATGGATATCAAATTTTTTACTTTGAAAGACCCTTGTATTGTCAAAATTGGCCAATCACTAAATTTTGAGGAGCTCTAGGACTTCCCCTCCTTCCTTCAGGACCATAGCATAACATTTTCTTAGTCTTAAAAATACATGCCAAGAATCAACCCCTCCATCACTACCCACAACATAGTCACCAACTATGAGTCCAAGCCTATTAGTTAAAAAAATTAATGAATGCATACTCACATAGTCCTTCTCATCAAGTAAGATATTCAACATTTCCTATCTAGTAATTTCATTCAACCCATTGACTATCCCCAATTGGTCTTGAGCATCATACCTATCACTAAAGCCATAGGGGGACTAAGCATTTGTGTGTAATTTTGTGATCTCAACCTTGCTTATCAAA
The DNA here is from genome assembly GCA_037957365.1 of Torreya grandis. NCBI lineage: Eukaryota > Viridiplantae > Streptophyta > Pinopsida > Cupressales > Taxaceae > Torreya > Torreya grandis. The sequence continues at coordinate 5,818,434 of JARHVA010000269.1, forward strand.
AAGATGACTTTCCTCTACCAAGCATTGACTAACTACTTGATCTTATAGTTGGCTAGGAGATGTTATATCTCATGGATGAATTCTCAAGCTACAATCAAATCCTAATTTCCCCTGAAGATCAACACAAAACTACATTTATCACCCCATGGAAAACCTTTTGCTATAGGGTTATGCCTTTTATATTTAAGAACACTAGTGTAACCTACCAACATGCCATGACCTACATCTTATATGACCTAATCTACAAAATCATAGAAGACTATGTTGATGACCTTATTGGGAAATCCATATATCATAAGGATCATTTGGCCATCCTTAAAATAATCTTTGAGTGCCTCATCCATACCATGTCTACCTTAACCCCAAAAAGTGTATTTTTGGGGTCTTGTCAAGAAAGCTCATTGGATTTATCATTTCCCTTTAGGGAATTTAAGTCAATCTATCTAAAATCAAATCAATCCTCAACATATCACCTATGATGCACCTTAAAAAAATCTACAGTTTTCAGGGGAAGCTCCAATCCATTTGTTGCTTTATCTCTCAGCTCTCAAACTAGTGCCAACCCTTTCCCCACCTTTTGAAGAAGGACGTGTCCTTTAAATAAAACAACAACTATCAAAAGGCCTTTGATTTTCTTAAATAGTACCTTTTGTCTCCACCTATCCTCACTCCTCCCAAAGACAATCAACCTTTTTAACTTTATCTCTCTACCACTAACCACTCCTTAGGGGCCATGGTTGCTCATTAAGATGAACAACATAAAGAGCAAGTTATCTACTACATCAGCCACACACTTTTAGAATATGAGACTCAATACATCCATATTGATAAAATTTGCTTAACTTTAGCCTTCATGGCTACTAAGATTTTCCACTACCTTCTTAACCACAAGATCTATGTTATAACCAAAACTGACCCACTCAAGTATATGCACTCTAAGCCATACCAAAACCAATGTATGGCTAAGTGGATCATTCTTTTAGTTAATTTTGACCTTTAGTTTATTTAGTAGAAGTTAATTAAAGGGAAAGTCATTATCAAAAAAATGGCTGACACACCATTAAAAGATAATCAACCTCCTCCTCTTAAGTTTACTAATGATTCTATCATGACCCTCTCTTAGGTAGACTTTACCTATCAGGTGACCATGTTCTTTGACAAATCAAAGTGCCAATGTGGTAGGGAAGCCAACATTATCCTTATCCCCCTTTGTGTTGAACCTCTTCCTTTATCCTTCAAGCTAGATTTTGAATGCACCAACAACATGGCTAAGTATGAAGCCATAGTCATAGGCCTTCAAACTATGTTAGCCTTGGGAGTAAAAATGATCAACATCTATGGTGACTCTCAACTTGTGGTCAATCAAATAAATGTCTATTATCAATGTAAAAATGATGTTTTTCAATAGTAAAAATAACTAATTGATGAACTCTTAACATCATTTAAATGTTACCATATCTAAACCACTCCATGATCTATGAACAAGTTTGCTGACACCATGGCTTCCCTTGCCTCTCATATCCTATCTACACCCTTTAAATATAAGTTATCTATAATCACCCATAGACTTATCCATCCCTCTTATGTCAAATTATACTCTCCCACCATCTTTAATGTGGAAGAGGCCCAACCCAACCTTTGGTATCAGTAGACCTTTGACTATCTTAACATTGCCATCATTCCTTTTAGTCTTTCAAGGAATGCTCAAAGAGAATTTATCTAGATTACCTCACATTATATCATTTTGGTGGGAATTCTTTATAAACATGAATTCTATGGTCTCTTCTTTCATTTATTATGCAGTCACAAAACCTCTCATGCTATTAGGGAAATGCATGATGGGATCTATGGGGGACACTTTAATCTCATCATCATGGCTAAACACATCCTTTTCCATGTCTATTACCAACCTACCCTTAACCAATACTATTTTATTTATGTGAAAAGTGTGTTAAGTGCCAACAACACACCAACATACATCATGCACCTAGCCATAGTCTTAACATATCCACAAATTTCTAGCGCTTCTGATAATGCGGTTTGGACCTCATTGGTGAAATTAACCTCCATTCTTCATAATGACACCATTATATCATCACTATAACTAAATATTTCACCAAATGGGTAGAATGTGTTCCCATTGTCTCAACCAAATTCAAAAATATTGTTGACTTCATCAATTATCACATCATCTATCATTTCAATGTTCCTCATAAAATCATCAATGATAATGGTAAATGTTTCAAAAAAAAACAAGTCTAAGGCCTTTGTGATGCATTTGGCATCAAGTTAAGTTTCTATTCACCCTATCATACTCAAGCTAATGGATAGGTAGAGGCCTCTAAAAAAACTATCGATAACATGTTAACTAAAATGGTTAATACATATGGTTGGGATTGGCTCTTACATATATGCTTTGTCTTATGGGCATGTTATATTAGCATTCGAGCCCCTATGGGTGCTACCCCTTTCTATCTAGTTTTTAGAGTAGAGTTTTTATTACCTCTTAAAGTCCAAATTCCTTCTATTCATATCTCCATGTAAGATCTTGTCTCTAAGGATGATTATCATCAAAAACATTTAGCCTAGCTTGAGTTACTTGATGAGCATCATTTAGTCACTCTAAACTACATTCATGTCTATTAAAAATGCATCAAATGAGCTTATAAAAAACACCTTAAAATGCAAGAATTCAATATTGGAGACCTTGTCCTAAAGAAAAACCACCATGTCACCAATATGGATAAAATCAAGTGGGGTAAGTTTTCTTTGAATTGGCTTGGACCTTATATCAGAATGCACAAGTATGGATCAAGAGCTTATTGGTTATCCTCTCTTGAGGGAAACCCAAAACCTAGGCCCCTTAATTTTTCACATATGTGTCCTTTGTTTTGATAAAAAGAGATCAAATTGACATTTTTATCTAATTTGAGTTCATCCCTTACTTTCAAACACATTCAACACCTAATTTTATTGGTAACTGATTAAAATTAAATCATATGATTTATGTCACGATCATAACCTAATCTTGAATAATGGGTACCATAGATTTATCCATGGTATGATTCTCATGGTACATTCTGCCCCTTTCCTAAGATGGATTCCCATGATCATTGTCACCTAAACCCCCTTTTCAACTACTTCAATATTTTTGTGCTTTTAGCTTTTCCTTCATAAAGGATAACCTTTAAGCCTATATAGGAAATTTTATGTCAATTAAAATCAAAAATCAAATTCATAACCAAAAATACTCATGGATCACTTCCTATCATTCACAACTGCTCCCTTAAAATATAGTTACCTAAAACATATCAGAAATTGCTTGAAAATAAGGTAGACTTCTCCCTTAAAGGATAGATATAACAAACATTAAATAAAGCACATAAACTTAGACCACTCCCTTGAAGAATGGCTGAGTGAAGCATTTGTCAAAGCATTGCAATTTCTTAGAAGCTTATCACATCGATAAACTTCCCCAACCCTCCCAAACAATGAAAAAAAAAGAAAAAGACCCATTATCAAGCATCAAGAAAAGTAAAGAATTTTAAAATCCATAATCATATCTCATTAAGTGTAATAAATTCGAAATCCATAATCACCTCTCATGAGTAGGCTTCCCACATTGATCAATCTAGATCTTATATGATATAGACTTGTTTATACTAACTCTTTGCTAGCCTCCTGAAGAGGCAAGTTAGTCTCGTAAGAAGGTTCCACCTTCATCCATCTCCCCTTTATGCATTATAAGCAAGGTATTTTGAGCTTACTTGACATTATGTGATCAAGACACCTTTTTAACCAACTAATGAATGCTAATGCATATAATTTTAAGGGATTATATTCCTTAATCCCATCCAACTTTGATCTTTTTTTAGTCCTTTCCAAAGAAGAAGCATCGTACCCTCTTCTTATCCTCTCATAATTGGTTGATATATTCAATACAACATTTGTCTCTTGATTATCTTACATTTAGTTTTTTTATTTAACTTGCTTTATGCTCTTCACTTTAAACAAAATAACCATAATCATAACCACATCATATACTATCATCATCAAAATCCATAACACAATCATAATATCAACATCAAAACATCATCATTATATCATAAAAAAAAAAGACATCATTATCATAAACCATATCCATAAACATACTCATTATCATTAAAATCATAACATCCATAAAAATAATGCAATAAACAACTTTAAACACATGTCTAAATCTAAATGAGGAATCATATACTCATTAAAGCAATAAACCACTTTTACCACAACAATATCAGCATATCAACATCATAGTAAAAACCATCCATAAATAACATCATCAAGAACAATAGTCATAACTATCATAAACCTCATCCTAATCATCCATAAATAAACTCATCATCATAAACAATAATAACACACCATAAATAATAATCCATGTGATCATCATCATAGCATTGTCCATTCATCATACAAATGATTATCATATTAGACGTACCAACTATAACCATCATATCAATATCATCATGAACATAAATAAAAATAAATCTCATCACATGCGTAGCTAGGTGAGTCTATATCAGCATCCATATCCCTATCATTATGAGCATAACCATAATCAATGATCACATCATAAATAATCAACATGAGCATCACAACCATGAACCATAAGTAATAGACATAGATCATATCTATAAATCATGGGTCTATAATCAACCATAAACATCATCATGTATAAAATAATATACATCTATCTCTCAAAATAAATATATGTCTTGATACATCGACTCTTAGGTCAATATCAAAAATCATATACATAATAAGTGTATTGTCTCATATTAGACTATGCCCCTAGTGCACCACTATCTCTTAGAGCATCATTTCCTCCTAGTGTTCATTCTCCTCAGGTACCTATCTGTCCACCTACAAAAGCAACCCACTGACCTAGTGTTACCATGATAACACTACCTACCATACCTACCCTACACTCTCCCCATCAAGACTCATCTAGATATCTCCTAATGACTATAGCCTCATAATAATGAATATCCTCCACTATGGCTATATACCATGCCATGGGGATAGTTCCCAATGGTCTTATAAGTGCTACTACTCCTCCTCTAACTTGCCATAGGAAATCTCTCTCTAAGTTAACCAAGGATAACATAAATCTATTCTAGTCCCTCTCACTTGTAGCTATAGCCACCTGACCCTATGTCATTACCAATTGACCCTATAGTGATACCATGAAAGCCTATGTCATGGTGAATTCTACTCATGCATAATCCCTCTAAATAGTCACCACTTTTATATCTAAGGCAGCCCCTTATACTTATGACTATTGAGGTCCACCTCTCCTAATTGAATCAACATCCATAACCTTTCAACCATCATCATCACCCCAAAAATTAGTTATACATATAGTGCCTGATACCACATAGGGTACCCATCTATGAAACTTGTATCATCTATCTCATCCCTAGATAGTATCTCCTCGTGATCAATGAAAATATAAACTGGTTGTGGCTAAGGAAGTAATAACTCTACATCTTCCCACCTATATCTTAAAAATAGACCTAGAATACCCTACACAAAACTAAACTATCTCTGCACCCTATCAAAAGGAATGAGCTCTATCTCACCCTCTCTCTTATCAAAAATCAATTTATAACTCTATAGGGATAGAATTTGTCTCCTTTAGTGATCCCACTCTATAAACCTGACATAAGGTCTATAGATAATATCTCCAATAGCCAAGGCATCTAGTGCACCTCTAAACTAATCAATGTCATGAATCCCTCTACCTGGTCCTAAAAGGGCAAAATTAGATCTCCACCACATGAATCTTACCTAGAACTCCATCTATGTATACCCCTCCCACATTATCCCCATCAATCACAACACATGAATGTGTTCATACACCCAATAATGTAGAATAAACCCCATGTTGATACCATACCTCCTATGCACTTAAAATCCCCATGGCTCCCTATAAATTTAAACCAAAAACATAGGTGCCCACATGAACACTGGATGACCCAAAAACATCTCAACCAACACCCTCATCAATAAATAGGGTAACATAAAAGCATGAGACCACCATTATCATCATCATCATCATCATCATCATCATCAACCACTTATCATCCCTATCCCTCTGGTATAACAGAGTATAGCCATATCCCCTACATGTCACCTTAAAAAGTCAAGGTTATCTCTATATAATAGATCCATAAAATCACCTCTCCTCCCTCTCAATATAATAAATCATCTCACCCCATATGGGTAGTTATGTAATCCAATCGACATCCTTAGGTAAGATGGTCATCTCACCTATAGGTAGCAAAAAGGTGTTCATGACAAGATCCCATCTCTCAATGAGCATCATGATCATCATCACATCCCATGACATGTGATGGTAATGTAACATCACACCAAACCCCACCTCCTCCATGTGAGCCTAATCACTTGCAGTCATCCCTTAATGAATATTAGTAAATATCTAAGGTACCTGATCTTGCATCTAGATCCACTCTCATGCCTACAATTTTTTATATCAACAAACCTTAGTATGCTAACACACTTTACCTATGAACTATAACTACCCATTACCCTTCAACACAACTAATACATTAACATTCAACCTTAAATTGTTACCTATTAACCACCAATGTTACACTTGACCTTAAAATTTGCCATTCACCTTCAACTACTACTTATAAAACATAAGCATTACCTTTGACATCACTTTTAACCAAACATTCTAAACATTCAACACTAAAATCTAAACTAATTCATATCCTAAACTCTAAACTCCTTCAAAACATTCAACACTAAACTCTAAACTCCTTCAAAACATTCAACACTTTTCAAAAATGTTTCCACCCCTTGTCAACCATTGATGGTCAAGTGACCAACCTACAATGATCATTTATCAACTATCTACAGTCATTAATGACTAATGAAATTCATTGTATGTGAATACTGGTAGACCAAAAAACACTTACCCCCCATTGACCCACCCAGATACTACCTATCCCTACAAATTTCTATAAATATCTATCCTCTACCCTACCCTAACTACTCTACCCTAACCACTTTTCCAAACCACCCACTAATTTAACCACAAATTACATAAAACCCTAAACCCTAGGTCAACCTTACCCAATAATCAAACAACCAACATATTTAGCTCTAAACTACCAAATAAATAACCACATATGTAACTAAATGACAAATTCATAAAACCCCCTACCTCATTCCTTGACCATCATTGAAGAGGAACTCTAGGACCCACAACTTGCTGACCTCTACTATACCCATGATGCATTCTTCATGGTCTAATGTTTGGCACACTCAGTTAAACTTGATACATGTAGACTACTCACCCAACATTCACCCTCAATTGTGATATATTTTCACATAAAATGTCAAATTCTCTCATCAATAGTCACATTTTCAAATGAGCCAAATAAGACCCTTGATATTATTTTTTACCATGCCCTTTTAGGGTTAACACCTGACTATCGATGGTTAGGCTGACCATCAATGGTCAACCCTAAAAACCCTGACCATCAATGGTCAAAATAATAGGCTTTTCCCCCCTCCTCCAACCTAATAATGTTTTAAGTGCCTTTTTTCACCAAAACACTCCTATCACTCAATCAATCAAAGATTGACTTCTCTTCCAAGATTTTCAACCACCACATTACCTCACCATTTCCCATTTTTTCCTAACTCTCACATGTTTTGCAATGACCTTGGCTTTTTTATTTTTGACCAGACCAACTACTTACCAAGTTAAACAAGCTTTTAAACTTGTGCTAACTTGTGCACACCCAACCAATTTATGTTTCCATAAGAGAAATTCCTACCTTGGATACCTATGACAACACTAACCTTATCTAAGATACTTATGTTTATGAGTGTTCCCAACCATCACATATGATCATATGGTCCATTTTTCACTTGTCATTGTAGTAGAAACCTTGTCTAGGAAGCTTAAGTTTACTTGTGTATCCCAACTATCACACATGGTAACGTGGTCTACTTGTCACTTGTCCTTCTAAGACTGACTTTAATTTTTACCAACCATGACAACATAGTCACTACACGATCTTGGCTATCACACCTAGTTTCACTTTACATGAATATTTTTTATTTAGTTCCCAACCTATCAACCACTAACTTAACCACTTATAAAACTTGTACCCAATTCTATTTCACCTCATCATTTCTTGATTTGAGTGGGTACAGGCAACTGAACCTTTGACCCATAATATATTTTTGTTTCATCACTTGTTGACACAAATTACATATCAAAAAGGGGGAAAATATAGACACTATAAAACTGCACACTATAGTTGCAAGTGTTAAAATACCCCTAGACCTCCTAGGGACCATCCCCCAACCACTTGATCACAACTCTGAGTTAGTTATCTAACTAGCCAAATTGGTCCACTAGCCTTTTTTACCAAATATTAGCCTTAAACCCTCGATCACTGATGGTCACCCTAACCATTGGTAGTTAGCCTAACCACTGATGGTCAAGTTTGTATTGCCTGAACCACTAAATTACCACATCACTCTGACTTGCCTTTTTATATTTATATCATCTAAATCATGTGTGATCTAATTCATGCATGATATAAAATTAGACATCAAGTTAGAACTCTTTTTAATGTGTTGTTGCACCTCTCCTTCATTCCTATAAAGAGAGAGGAGGAAAAGGTTAATCTAGATCTAGAATCAAGTGATTAACATCCAGATCTAAATCCCCTTACATTAGACTTCTTTTTTTAGGTGTTCTTCTAGTGATCCAATAAAATAAAAAAGTGTGATAGAGATCTGAAGTACCACCACCCATCATCCAACAACCAAGTACTATTACTTTGATAAAATTTCTCCAGGATTCACCACCTCAACCATTCATCAAATCAACAACCAAAAAGCTAAGTATCTATTTTCAATCATTGAATTACTTTGCTTTTAGTTTGTAATAAATCTAGCCCAAACCCATCTTTCAAAATTACATTCTATGACTTCATCCGAATAGTCTTTTCTCAACCCAGACCCAACCCATAGTAAACACTGATGGTTTTTTTGACCACCGATGGTCTATCCTAACTGTTGTTGGTTACCTCAACTATTGATGGTTACCCTAACTATTGATGGTTACCCCAACCACTGATGTTCACTATGTGACAAAATAATATCAAGCTCTTTTTACCCACTATACCTCAACCAAATCCAATTTTTAGACCCTCTACCTGATCATAGAACCTTGACCTATTTTTATTACCACACCCAACCCATTTAGCATTAGTATTGACCCACTTATTTCTATAGTTAGTGAATTTAATATATACTTTTATCAATAACTTCTTGTATTTAATTTTAGTATCTTATAGTATTTATGTAAGTACTTTATCTTTTAAATTTTGATTATTTAAAAGTATGGATTGATATCCTCCAATGAAGCTCATGCTTCTTGGATCTAGCTTTCTAGGCAATCCACCCAACTACCTAACTAACCAACCATTTGTTTTAGTTCTTTATTATCTGTAGGTCATTCCTCCCAAGCTAAAGAGGAGTATCTACATTCGTCTAGAACAATGCACGCATAACATATCAGGGTTTTCTACCATACCCTTCTTGATTTTCTTTTCTCTTCCTTTCAAGAACATAAAAGTGAAATTTCTCTAAAACACTTATATCAATGTGTATAGGGGAAAAAATAACTTCCCTAATCATAGATAGAGAAACATTGACTATCCCACTAGGCCTATGGTAGTCATTAGAACTTGGATTTGATGATATCCTATCAAAATTTTATATGTATGACTATTTGAATACTTTGAAACACATAGAAAGATACTACACTATTCAAATTTGGTTCTTGTAACAAATATTCAATTGATCAAATATCATGGAAGGCCATTAAATAAAAATATATCAAAATTTTGTGAGTTATATCTTGAATCTATTCTTGCTACTATCAATATTAGAGCATAACCTAGTGGTTTGTTGGATTTAATTTCAAGGTATGTTTACTTCTCAAATGTAGATGTATTAAATTTTACCAAATTTTATTTATTTTATAGGTAGTACATATAAATTTAATTTTTAATTACTTACTAACATATTTTTAAGTTAGTGATGCCAAATAAGTTTCCACATTCACATGGTTGGCATTTTTAGTAAATAAATTCATATTCTTGAAGATAATAAAAGCTTAATATAAGTACTCAGTTATTACAAAAATTTAATTATGTAGGTCAAAAGGGGTATGGGTCTCTGGATTATGTAGGGGCATCCTTATGGATTCCAATATGGACTCATTTTTGGCTTGATTTTGTTTATTATGTGTTTGGTAGGTCTATTAGGTCCTAATTGTTTCCTAGGAGTAATTTAAGTTTGTCCAAGTGGCATAAAATTTGAAATATGGTGTTTCCCTCCAAAATGACACTTTTAAAAATTTGAATTTCTTAAGCTTGTAAGAAGGGTTCCATGCATTGTATGAAGTTGATCAAGTTTTAAAACATGTTGATAGGGTGTCTTAGAAGTCTCAAGAGTTTAAAAAATGTCCTAAGTGTCTTCTTAGTCTATAGGGCAATATCATACCTTGGATATATTGATAAAACATACAAAAGGCAATGTACTTTAAAAGAACCAATGTAGGAATAGATCCAAGATTCAGTTATGTTACTTGAAAAAGTGGTGGAGTCAGTTTGGTAATAATTCTTGATGTATTCCATTTTAAATAGGTAAAGAATGTGAAGAAAATAATGGAAGTTGATGAATAATGAAGACTGTATTATGAAAATTATGTGTTTTCTTTGACATTGCATGGCTAAGAATGAAGATCATAACATGCATTTGCATATTAAATTGGTAATTGGACTTGTGTTCTTATTTATTTTGGTTTTTATAAGTTATAATCACTAAGTTGATTTAGGAATAGAGTCATCAGTGGCAAGCAATCACAATTGTAGTGATAGCTAGCCTGAATCAGGTTAAGGGCTTTATAGTCTTGGTCATCCAGTTGAAAGAACTTATGATCCTTTATGGTACTGAGCATTATGAATAGTTGAAAATGAATTTATATTGGTCTCTTAAAGTGAACTTGAAAAAATCCATATTTGATAGACATTGAATTTATTTCCCTTTGTTGTGATCAACCTTGTCCATTGATAACCTTGTCTACAATACAATAACTTATAGACTGAGAATAATGTCTTTGAAACTTGTTTTTAATCTAAGTGATATTAAATATGGTCTTAAATATGCCTCTTAATTTATTAAAACCTGTTTATATATAATACATATAGTTAGAGTTGAAAATATTAACAAAATCCTACGAAAACCCCTATTCATTATCATGAATATAGGAAAGCTTGTCTGTAAGGTAGAGTTGCATAAGGGTTAAGTCGGTGTTGATATAGTTGAATAAAAGGTATAGGGAGTTATTTGAGACTCTCGTAAGTAGGATAAGGATCTTAAAATATAATAAAAATATTTTTATCTTGTAATTTGCATGGTTGGTTAACTCTTAAACCTAAAACAAGAAGAACGATTTCATTTTTCAAGGACAAGAAAGTGAACACGTGTGCAAGCTCTGCATCACTCAACTAGGAATGATGGGAGGAAAAAAAATAGTCTTGGACATTAGGCACTAACATAGATGTTTTTATAGTGTCAGTATTGAGACACAAAGTAACAAAGGTAGAGATCTCAAATTGACTCTTTAATTGTGACAACATTTGTTGTCTGTATTTCCACACTCTTGAACATTAGTGAAAGCATGCATCTAGGTGGGTTTGTAAATCATGGTCATATGATAACATGTAATTTACCTGTATAAACATGTTCAAATTTATGAAATTTTACCTTGAGGTACCAAAGGTATAAATGGCAATTGGAGGACAAGAATTTGTCTCCTCACTCTAAAAACATTACATTTTATGACCTATTATTGTAGCATGTGACATGGATTCATATCCAAGGTTACATCAGCGTTATTTTTCATGAAATTAAAAGGATTATACATGAAAAATTGGATTTTTTTGTTTCATCAAAATGAATTATATTTTATATTTTATGTGCTTATAAATTTAAGATAAAAAACTACAATTTTACTGTATTAAGAAGGGAATTCTTGAGGCTAGAATAGGTAGTGGGTCTCTTGACTAGGAATGATCAGAGGCAAAGAAATTAGTCTTAGATTTTATCCACCACCTTATACATGTTTCTAATTATATTTTTAAGCCAAGAAGCACTGGAGATAGATATATTGAATTATCCCTTTAACATTGACAACATTTATTATCAATATTTCCATACTCTTAAATAGTAGTGAAAATATGCATCTAGGTGGATTTTTTGGTCATGGTCATGGGAGCACATTTAATTTGCCTATCTAAATTTGTTTTAATTATAATTTCACCTTTAGGTCCTAAAGGTATAAATGTTAGTTCAAGGACTAGAACTTATCTTTTCACTAAAAAAAACTTGCATTTTAAGACCCATTACTACAACATGTGCCATAAATTTACCTCCAAGATTACATTAAAATTCTTCAGGGTGAAATTAGAGGGATTAAAAATTCACGTGATGGTTCTTTTGTTTCATCAAAATGACTTATATTTTTTATTTTACATGCATATGAATTCAAGCCAAAATATACAATTTTCTTATATTGGACAGGGTAGTCTTGAGGCTAGAATGGGTAGTGGGTATCTTGATTGGGCATGATCAGAGGACAAGAAATTAGTACTGGGAATTACCTTCCACTTTATGTGTGTTTATAGTGCCATTTTTGAGCCAAAAACATCATAAGTGGAGATACTAAACTACCCCTTCAACTTTGACAATATTTGTTGTTAGTGTTTCCACGCTTTTAAATAGTAATGAAAACACACATCCAAGTGGATTTGGAGGTCATGGTAATGGGATAACATGTAATTTTATTATCCACACATGTTCAAAGTGATTTAATTTCACCTAGAGGCCCTAAGGGAAAAAAATTAGTTGGAGGCTAAGAACTTATCTCTTTACTGTAAAAAAAACTACATTTTAAAACCTGTTACTATAACATGTGTCACAGGATTCATCTCCAGGGTTCCATAAAATTTATCCAAATTTAAATATGTATTTTTTAATCATGTGAAGGTTATTTTAGTTTATCCAAATGACTTATGTTTTATTTTTTATGTGCATCTGAAGTTATTAAAAAAAAATTATAATTTTCTTATTTTAGGAAGGGTATTCTTGAGATCGAAATGGGTAGTGGATCTCTCGATCGAGAATGATCAGAAGCCAATAACCTATTCCTAAAAATTATCTACCACATTGTATGTGTTTGTATTATCAATTTGATGACAAGAACTTATCTTTTAACTACAAAATAAGCTATATTTTAGGACTTTTTATTTCATCACATGTCACAGATTCATCTCCAAGGTTTCATCAACATGATCTAGAGTAAATTTAGATGGATTCAACATGAATATGAGGGTTATTTATGTTTTTTCAAATAAATTATGATTTTTATTTTATGTGCATCTAAATTTTGGTAAAAACTATAATTTTCTTATATTGGGAAAGGCATTCTTGAGGCTAAAATGGGTAGTGGATGTAGGCACCCCATTCTAACCACAATTGGATTCTAATTAGACTTCAAATTGATTTCTACCAAATAATGAAAATTAATCCTAGGAATCACTAAACATCCTAGTTTTGTCTAGACATCAAGCATTAGTTTTTAGAATCATGTTAAGGAATCCCTATTTAGGGTATTATCTTGTACACAATAGTAACTTACAATGGATTCATCCCTAGTCACCTTATGACCTAAAAAATGGTAGTTTGGACTTTGGACCCATTAAACAGGGTATTTCAACAATTTATAGTGTTAAAATGTTAAGAAAAATGTATTAATTAATTAAACCAGATTAAATGCTTAAGTGAATTTTCCATATGAAATTAGTGAAAATAAATTTTACCAAAAGGAAATTTCAATAAATATGAGGGCATGATGACATCATCATCTTCAAAGTCAATGGAATTTAAAATATCTCCCTAAGTTTAATCAATTTATAAATGGACAGCCATGCATAATTAATGGAGTCTGTTTCTTAACTATTAATTACATGTCTTATCCTTAACTCACCTAGGGTTAGCCTTCACTCACCTAGGGTTTGCCTTCACTCACCTAAGGTTTGTTTGAACTTAACCATGGTTAATTCTAACCTAACTACACTTGGGTGAGAATTAACTTTGGAGGCTATAAATATAAGGCCTCACCCATTCATCTTTAATCTCTCTTGGTGTAAAGTTATTATTCTCAAATACATGCAAATCTTTCATTATTATAGTGTTACCATGTCCATTTCACAAGCCAAGCCAATCCAAAGCCAACCAACATTACCAAAATGCTAAGGAGAATTAGATAAATGGAGATTCATTGACAAATATTTCTTTAGCACATAGCTAAGCACATCATTCCATGACAACCTCACAACACTTTCTCTCATCGAAGGTAAGATCACTTATCTTACTTTCATTTTGTTAGTTAATTATGTAGTTCTCTAGCTCCTTGAGTTTCAAGGCTAGAGGTGTTAGATTTTACTTTTTATTTTATTTTATTTCTTGAGCAATACTATACTAATATCCCCTCTATGTCAAATTCTTTGTTCACATAATGACATGCCTAATGGGACGTGCATGCCACAAAGTTATTTTCATAGCATTTTAGAACCTATTGCTAACATTTTAATGCTAACTTTTTAACTTAATAACCAAAAAATTTGAAAATTAAAGATCATGGTTGAGACATAAGAATAGGATGTATTTCTCTATGAAGTTGCATTTTTTCACATGATAGATGGATTATTACATTATGGAGTTATGATATTGCAGTTACTATATTACACTAGGTAAGTGTGTTTTTTCCTTGAAATACTCTATTTTGTATTTAAAAAAACTATAGTTTTACATCATTAAAAAAAAATTCCTTTGATATATGTAATTTTGAATTCCTAAATGTATTATTAACCCCTTGAAATAAGGTTTTACACTAACTTATGCGGTTTTGCAGGGTGACATGTAGTTTTGAAAGCTATATGTTATAGTGCACTCATGATATGTATTTTTACACTATCAAAGTGAACACTATTTATATTCTAGCTAAATATGGCTTTGAGATATGAAGTTTCATTATTACCCTCGCAAGTTATGGTATTGCACTATGTAGTTGTAGTTTTCCACTAATAGTTTGTGTTGCAAATAGATGTGATTTTGAGTTAATATTTGTAGTTTTACAAGAAACTTGTGGTTTTGATATATGTAATTATAGTATTACACTATTTTAAAAATAAAATAAAACCAAGATCTCAAATTTCAATTATCATTTGCTCATTTATCTTTTAGCTTTTATGAAAAAACTCACTAACACTTTTGCAAGACCTAAACGCCAAGGATAAACATTTTTTTATCACTTTTAAGTATTTAAATCACATTTATATTTGGTGCTTAAAAATAATTTACTTGATTTGATTTTATTTTTTTTCAAAGTTCACAAATCAACAAACAAATCCAAGGGGCTAAATTTCACATCCATTTTTCTTGGGTTTTTAAAATGAACATAAACTTAGACTAAATGTTCTTAAGAGATTGCTTATTTATCTTTTTATTTATTTATTGTGTGTTTTTTAAAAATATATTTAGTGATGCATGAGCATCACATACCAATTGTATATATGTTCTACTTTTCAATTTTTGAGTCCTTAGTAGGTTGTTAAGATCATGATAAGTCTATAGGAGGCATTTCTAGTTATTAAGAGTTGCTCAAATTTGAATTAGGTGAGTGAGGACATTTTTCTACCAAAATCTTGATTTTAATTTTTAAATTTAAATGTGAAGTCTATGAGGCTTAAACCTTATTAAAATAATTCTCCATGTAATATTTTTTTTAGGTATGTTTTAATAAGTGTCAATAGTGTATGACTCACTTAATGAGTCACCTTGATGGTTAAGATAGCAGTTATATAGTTTTGTACTTCTCCAACATAGAAAAGTAAGTTAGAAGGTAGTTATGTAATTTTGAGTCTTTATATATGGATAGTTACTTGGGAGTAAATTCAATTTAGAAGAAGGAATTGTAGGACTTTATAGGATGTAATAATGATGTCCTAAAACATCTTAAGAGAAAAGAAACCTATATCTTGTTTCAACCAAAGTGTAAGATGATGCCAAGGCAAGTGTAAAAGCTAACAAGGAAGTAAATTGTAATAAAAGAGATACCAAATTAAATATAATATGTATATAGCATAATTATAAGAAGATAAATACTTTTTGTAATCAAAGAATCTTATACCAAGAACCAAGAAAGAAAAATCAGAGAAGGTATTCTGGTAGAGGTAAGGAAAAGGGTGAACAAGTTTCTTGGTTTCATACATAGTTTATAAATTGGATAGATCCATCTACATAATTGTGATATCAAAGTAGGATTATTTTGAGGTAAGGTATGATTTGTGATTTTGAATATGCTAGTTTGTGAATACATAGTGATGAGTATATGTTGAATGTTGTTTAAGATAGTTTTATGAAGAAGCTAATGAAGAATGTAGGGATGAAATGATAAGGCTGCATGTGTATTAAAGAGAGACAAAAGTATAAATAAGATAGGTATGTCATATCCCTTAGCTAATAAGGCTTAAAGAGGGAAGAGAGCTAGTGAGAGCTCAAAGAGAGAGAGAGAATCTCATAGGTGAGCTTGAGAAGAGTCCTAGAGGTAGGACAAGAGAAGATAAGAGTCCTAGGTGAGGATAAGAGAGAGATTGACTACAAGAGAGAGAGATTCAAGTAAAATACCAAGTGAATGGTCAGATAGGAAAAGATGGAAGACTTGTTAAGAAGAGACGAGATAGTGAGAATGATGAAGGACTTGATGTGTTAATAATGCCACAAAAAGAAGATGGAAAATAAGCAAAGATGGTTAGAGAGGGAAACAAATAGATGAGATGGAGGAAATGGAAAAGATAGATAAAATCTTGGAAGAATTAAGACCAATATTCAGTTTGTGCATAAAGAATAAGGTGAGATGGCCTCTCAAATAGTTGATGGAGAGGAAGGAAAAATAAGTGATGAAGTTGAAAGCTAGCCAACCTAGAAAGAGAAATTAAGGGTCAAGGAAACCTCAAATGACTATGACTAATGATTAATTTGCATGTTTTCATATAGGTGACAAGTTACATGAAGGATTGAAGCATGAGAAACATGCTAATGACGAGGAAGTTTATCAGATAGCTGAGTATGCGGACACAATATTGTGTTATCCAGAAGAGGGTGATACATTAGATGAAGATGAAAAATAAAGAGAAGTTGTAGTAGTATCATGCCTAATGACATGAAAGGAGGAATATTGTAGTCAAGAAAGAGTGGAGGAGAGTGCGAAATTACAAGGTATTAATTTCAATGTCATTTTTGATAAGTATGTTGATATAGATGTTGTTGAGGATGATTTGTATGGGAGTACTTTGGAATTAATGAATGTGCTCACTGAAAGAAAATAAGGTACAATAGTGCCAAATGCAATTCTAGACACATATGAGGTAGAAATAGTAGATCATGAATAAGAATCACAAGTTGAAGTGCTTGAAGAGTTTGTATGTTGGTAGTTTTAGGTGTCTTGTTTATCACAAATTGAAGACAAAGGTAATGAAGATGAGTACACAACAGAAGAATAAGAAATATGGCCTCATATCATGGAAGGATTAGATGATTTGAGTCTCACAGTAGACCAAGAGATCATCATGGTGGTTGAGTTGGCATTAGATATAATTTTGATCCAAGAGGAAGAAGATTTGGCAACAAAGGAACAAGGAGAAATCCAAGTAAACAAGAAATGGATCTGATTGACATGTTTGTTTCATGTGTAGGTTATTGGAGGTAAATAAATGAGAAACAATTACCCATGATTAGAGTAAGAATACAAAGCAAGATGAAGATCAATATAGATAGAAATAAAGGAGGATCCAAGCATCAAAAAGGCCTATATGTTTCAAAGAGGCCTTGGGATCTAGGTGGCCAATAACTTGGAAGGAAGATGTTGTAAAGAACCTAAAAAAACAAATCAATTATAACTTTCATGGAAAGTTTCTCTTGTTCCTCAATAGTATTATGTAGAAACATCACCTATCACTTCTACATATGATCTACTTTGTAAGTTTTAAGTCCTTAGTAGGTTGTGTTGTCTCCAAATCCTGCACCCTAGAAGAGAGTGTTCAATCCTCTCCCAGCTTTGGTCAATGTTGGAACATTTCTAGGCCTGTGGGTATGCCTATGGAGGAAATGGACCTATAGATTGAAAGGGATATATCCATGTATATGTCTCTATAATAAAATATCTAATAAACCATATTATTTATAGAGAAAAGAGTTAGAAATTTATACAAAAAAAAATTCTATTCTAAGAGTGGTGATACACCAAAACTATTTTCCACATGAATGTCAAATTTTAGTGCACAATATAAAAAAATCACAAACCATTCCCAAACTCTAAATATTCTAACAATAATATTTCAACATAGAGGTGAGATGTGTAAAAAATGACACAAGGTAAATGAGTTTAAAGGCAAACTTTTCAAATTCAAGATAGTAATACACATGCATAAATTCAATACACTTGGATACACACTCTGTGACCAGTTACACTAAGAACTCTTATTCAAGTATGAAGTATAAGGTAGGAAGAATGATGGAAAATCATCACATACTTCTCATATACATCTCATTCACACTCAAACCAAAAATCCAAACAAATATTTAAGGAAACAAATTTATGCTAAATGTTTAAAGGCATAACTTGAATCATTCTAGTAGGGCTTCGCCATACACTACATGGTCTTATTTTTTCTAGCCAAGGGGCTATATATATAAAAAGTAGAAAAAGAGGAAATATTTTGGCACTAAGAAGAGGAATCAATTCTATTGTAAGTCTCCATATTTAGCTGCAACTGACTTTGAAAATGATGCTCATTAGGGTATTCTGATTGATCCATGTCACCCTCTTAAACACCCTTGGCTTGCCCTCTTTAAGATTTTTTTCAATGCTTGCTCAACCCAATCAAGATTTTTATATATGGAATTAAAATGGTTGTTTTTAATGAAGCCACCTATTAAAAATTTGTTTTGATTCCCAACCACTTCTCCTTGGCTTGTTGCAATGCACAATGTCATGGAAAATAGTCACTTTCATTATGTTTTGCCTTGGAGAGGCATTGCTAGGAATCCATGTGATCATTGATTGATATTTCCATTGGCTATTAAGAATAACCTAGATCATTGATTTGCACCATTTATCTTCCTATTGTGGATAAACCATTGGATCAATTTTTATAAGTTAAGTAGTCTTTAAAACGTAATTTACACTTTCAAGACCTTTTAGGGTTTTCCAAGCTCTTTTACTTTGGGTTCTTCAAGATTGACAACTTTGAGTTATTCCATCTTGATGACTTTAGGTTCTTCCAGCTTTAAGTATTTGAGCTTTGGAAAGTGACCCTTCAAAAAAAAATTAAAGGGCACTTGGAGAGAAAAGTGACCCTTTGAAAAAATTCCAAAGGGAACTTTGGAGAGAAAAGTGACCCTTCAAAAAAATTCTGAAGGGCACTTAGGAGAGAGAAAGAACCCTTCAAAAAAATTATGAAGGGTAATCTTTCAGGTAAAGATAGGCCAAATACCTTCGAACTTTTTGTTTGAGATAAAAATGCCAAGACAAAGGATTCCTTCGAGAAAAGGAAAAGAGATAATTCTTTCAAACTTTTTCTCTGAGACAAAAAGTTAGAAAGAATTCCTAGGCTTGGATAAAAAACCTAAAATAAAGGAAACCTTCCAAATGAGATAACACTTAGGCAAAAGGGGTGAAAAAACACTTGAACAAGGCTAAAATAAAACTTCAAAAGAAGAGAAAAAATAGATTTCTTCATGAGTCCTTCATAATTGGATTGAAAACAAACAAGAGACTCTGAACTTACCCAAAGTAAATTTCAAAAATAAGGGTAACAAATTTTTTTAACAACTTGTTAATGTCATGATAAGTCTATAGGATTCATTTCTAGTTAAGAGTTTCTCAAATTTGAATTAGGTGAGTGAGGGCATTTTCTTGCCAAAATCTTGATTTGAATTTTCAAATTTGAATGTGAAGTCTAGGAGGCTTCAACCTTGTCAAAAAAAATCTCCATGTCATATTTTGTGTAGGTAGGTTTCAATAAGTGTCCAGAGTGCATGACTCACTTAATGAGTCACTTTGATGGGTAAGATATAAGTTATATAGTTTTGTACTTCTCCAACATACAAAAGTAAGTTAGAAGGTAGTTATGGACTTTTGAGTCTTTATAGATGGATAGTTGCTTGGGATTAAATTCAATTTAGAAGAAGGAATTGTAGGACTCCATATGATGTAATAATTATGTCTTGAAACTTCTTAAGAGAAAGTAAAACTATATCTTGTTTCAATAAAAGTGTAAGATGATGCTAAGGCAAGTGTAAAAACTAACAAGGAAGTTAATTGTAACAAAAGAGATGCTAAAGTAAATATAAGATGTATATAGGGTAAATATATGCAGAGATAAATACTTTATGTAATCAAAGACTCTTATACCAAGAAACAAGCAAGCAGAATCAGAGGAGGTATTTTGGCAATGGTAAGGAAAAAGCTGAACACATTTCTTTTTTTCATACATGGTTTATAAATTGAATGGATACCTCTGCATCACATAGCATGTATGTTATCTCCCCATCCCCTTTAGGGAACTCAGATGACCAAAAGTGCTTTTTCCATTACCTTTTGTTTCTTTGTCCAAGCATATAAATAATGTCACCAAGGCACTCCCCAATATCCGAATGACTTGGGTGATCCTAAAATGACCTTAGAGTCCTTCCATATTTTTTTTCTTGTATCTTGGCTTGTGGGCATGATTTCATCACCTCCACATAAGTTCTTTAGGGAATTGTTGACCCAAGAATTCATCTCTAGGCATCGTTTCAACAACACTTCATGGTGGGGTATATAAATAAAGGCATTGGATACTACAATTGTTAGGGGGCTAAGGCGATAGCCTCTCCAATCATAATAAAAACCCAAGTTAGGTCTAGCTAACCAAGGGACTCCATTAAGAAGTGCATAGTGGATTCATTATGTAAATGAACAAACCCTTGAATAAGTTAGTTGGTATAAACTCAATTTATGTGATTGCATATCTAGTGTTAACCATACTTGGGACCATCTAGAACATGTGAAACATATAGTTTTAGATAAACCCCACTTACCACAAAAATATTTTCAATATAGGGAAAATAGCCTAAAGTTCCATATCATCATATGAATTCTTGAGAGAATATGGAGCCTAAAACCATATTTTCATGCACCTTTAATTTTTGGATTAACAAATTATTTCCTCTCAAGATGGATTGTATAGATGGAATTTGACGATATGAATCCACCTTGTCAATTTTTAGGAATAAGACATACACTTAGGTATTTTTGTTATTTTCCTTTTTACTCTCATTTTTTTTGAGTCAAAACTTTTTATTTATCCAAAACCATGTCCAATTGAAGTCATATTTATACACCCACTTCTTTTCCAAAGAGGTGTTATGTCATATGTTTGATACCACACTTTGCCTTAGTCATTTGTCAAAACTTTATGTGTGTGTATCACTTTTTTGAAAGGGGCATCATTACAATGCTCATTTTGTTCCAAGTTTTTGCCTTAGATGTTTTGAAACAAATAATTAATTATAAATTTTGATCGAGATAGCATTGTTACATTACTCGAATTGATTCAAAGACCTTTTCCTTGTGTCCAATCAATTTCAAAACCACGTATGCCTTTTTGGTCTATACCTGGTATCACTATGTCATTTTTTTGGTCTATTTTGTTGTCCATTCAAAAAAGTCAAATCTTTTAGACCTAGTTCAAAATTAGTCTTGAAAAGTTCAAATTTAAAACGTTGATTGGTTTATGCCTACACCTCGCCTAATTTTGGCTTAGGTGTTTACCTTACACTTTTGGATTGTGAAACTTGGATTAATTCCTTCTTTGTTTTGAAAACATTTTGTGCCTTGATTTAGGAAGTGGTATTTTTTGTATGCCTTGCATCTCTTTTGTTTCTTAGAACTAAGGCCGAAGCTCTCTCTCCAAATACAACCTTAAGTGTGATTAGTTTACATTTGATTCTTTTTAATCAATTGGGATTTAATTTTGTACTCTTCATCCTTATCTTTGCTTACATGGAATTAATTTTCTCAATTATTTGTATGTATATGGTGAAATATCAATGTATTTTACCAATGATCAAGTTTGTGTTTGAATCCAAATGACTAGTTTGAGTCCAAGTGTTTTAAATTGTTAGATTGATTACCTTACCTATTTTAAACCTAGTTTATGCCAAGTCTAGCTTTGTGATGTATTTCAAAAGTCCTAGCATTTAAATTTTGTTATTAGGTCTAGTGTGTTTCAACACTAAATTTTGTGTCATGATTCCAAAATATCTAGCATTTTATTGTTTGTTTTTAGGCCTAGTGTGTTCCAAGTCTAGTTTTTATGTTGTATTTCAAATATGCATAGCATTTTACCATTTTTTTAGGCCCAATGTGTTCTAATTCTAGGTTTTGTGTTGTGTTTCCAAAATACCTAGCTTTTTACCATTTGTTTTTACACCTAGTTTGTTCCAATTATAGATTTTTTGTCATGTTTCCAAAATACCTAGAATTTTACCATTTGTTTTTAGGCCTATTGTGTTCCAAGTCTAGCTTTTGTATTATGGTTTCAAAATACCTAGCATTTTACAATTTGTTTTTAGGCCTAGTGTGGTCCAAGTCTAGATTTTGTGTTGTGTTTCCAAAAGACCTAATATTTTACCATTTGTTTAAAGGCCTAGTGTGTTCTAAGTCTATATTTTGTGTCATGTTTACAAAAGACCTAGAATTTTACCATTTATTTTTAGACCTAGAGTGTTCTAAGTCTAGCTTTTATATCATGTTTCTAAAAGACCTAGCATTTTACCATCCATTTTTAAGCCTAGTGTGTTCCAAGTCTAGCTTTTGTATCATGTTTTCAAAATACCTATTATTTTATTATTTATTTTTAGGCCTAGTGTGTTCCAATTCTAGATTGTGTGTCATGTTTCCAAAAGTCCTAGAATTTTACCTTTCATTTTAGACCTAGTTGTTTTGAGCCCTATTCCTAAAGACCAAGCAACCTTTTCTATTTTTAGACATAGATTAGAGTTGTTTAAAACACTTTTACCAAGTTTGGCATTCAAAATTATATTTCATTTGACCATTTTTTGAGACATTTGACATTCAGACCTTGAGGACATTTTAGACTGTGTTTATCATTGATGAATTTGGAGAAGTATATTCATTCTTAGGCCAATTTTCTAGAGAATTAGACCAAGTTCCTACTCATTCCAAGTTTGGACCATTGGCTATTTAGATAATAATTTAAAGAGTTTATAAGACTCTAGACCTTTAATTTTTCCAAATGTGAGTTATTAATTTGGATATGTCTCATTACACTTATAACAGAGTCATATACAATCCGAGTTATGATAACATTGTCATGAATGATAACTTTGTTCAAGACGCATATGGTGATGATGTAGTATGTGAGATAGATCCCTATCCTCATTACACTTCTCAACCTAGGGAACAAAGCCAAAATCTATTAGCATATTACTTGGGTAACATACCTCCTTATTCAAAACAAGACCAAGAAAAAATGGATCAATATCTAGTTAGTGTGTCATCAGTTCTGGAACAAGTCCAAGTCTAACCATACTATGTTAGAATATTATCAACATATGACCCATACTTATTTTAACATCACTTGCTTGAAAATAAGGATGAGGTTTCAGTCAGAGTTTTAGAGGTAGGGTCCAAGTTTATAGCAAACTTACCCCATGAAAATATAATTAGTCTAGTCAGAGTGCCCCTAAACATGTTGTACACCCAAAATATCAAGCATGCCTCTAATGGTTATCCTTAAGCACTCATGTTGGTTTCATAAAAGGGCCTAAATATGTTTACAAGAGTAAAGGGCCCCATGGAGGAACAATTCACATAGATGCAACAAGTATATCAGACTTATCTAAACCTAGCATGAAATTTTAATTGCCATTTCCATATCAAATGTTCCACTCATAAAGCTAACTCCTTCAATAGTAGTGCTAATTAATTAGACAATTCAATCTAATCTAGGTGTAGACCCATTTTCCAAAAGTACTTAAGTAGGTGACATGATCAATTTCCAATTTAGTGAAGATGTGGCTATGGCCTTTATGTAGAATAATGTGTCAAATATAGTGGAAAACATGCAAATGTCTTCCAATCTAGGCCAAGCTGAGATAAATGCACCCATAAATATTTCAAAACAATAAGTTATTATTACCAATACCAAGAGTGGTTCACAACAGTATGGGGGTAGGAATTCATACTTCCCAACCACAACAGATTACTCAAATTCCTCAATCAGTTGCTTCTTCAAGTATACAAAAACAAGGGGTAAGTAATCAAGTGCAAGTTGTAGATACCTAATTCTAGCCACAATAAGCTTCCAACCAAACTTCAAATTGATTTCTATCAAACATTAAAAATTAAACAAATGAAACACTAAATGTCCCAAATTTTTCCATGCATCATTCATCAATTCTCATAATCATGTTGAGGCATCCTGTTTAGGATACTAGCCCATGTGAAATAATAACCTCTCATGGATTCACCCTTGATCCAGAGGATTTTTCATCTTTCAAAGTTCCCAAAATATTTTGAAACTAGTATAGTACTAAAGATCATTCTAAATATATTTCAAATTCTTATTAAAACATGTAAAATGGACATCATATGCTCTAGATATCACTAGTTAAAGTTTGGAAAAAAAATTGAATAGTTAAATAGTTTCCAAGTAGACCAATCATCATATGCCATATGGTAGTGAAAAGGTAAAAGAGTGTTTGGTTTTCACCTCCAGCCTTTGACATTTGTGTTCAGACAAATGGGCCCCACTATTTTCTAGTTGTGGACCTTAACTAGGATTGGCACACTCTCTTTTTGGAGGGGTGCCTTCACCTCTGTTTATTCATATCACCATTGTAACATGTTTATAGTTATATGCCTCTATGTTATTTACACATTGCATGTGGGAATAATAATCATGATATTTTAATTATCAAACTAATTCCATGTATTTTTCAAGTCACTTGTGCAGGCTAGTTCTATGTTGAGTTTGAGATATGCAACTCAAGATTACTCATGCCACCGAGACATCTCAACCAACTCGCTGGTGGTTCCAACTATTCCACATCAACCTTACCTAAGTTTGGTTGAGATCCTATTTGCCAACCAAGCTTGAAGGATATCCAAGATTGTTTAAACTAAGCCAAACAAAAGGAGACATAGACATGGTCAAAGCCACATAACATGCACCAACAATAGTATTTTTTAAGGCTTACACTAAGTTGAAAACTAATGCATGTGGGATATTAAACTATGGATGTTAAATGCCATGGCCTAGGTAGTTGGATAAAGCTAAGATCTTGGTATTTGAACCCATAACCTATGGAAAAATAGTTAATAATAATTATTAATCCATCAAACATTTGAAATTTCTATAAAAGACAAAAACTTATATTTGTACAGGGTAATTAAAATGATTGTGTAAAATTTTATAAGGAGAAGTTTGCAGAAATTGGCATTTCTACCTAATTTAGAGGCATTTTCAAATCTTAGGGTAAACTAAAAGTTGTTCAAAATTATAAGATGCTCCTTTTGGTATATTTTTTCTTTAAATTTGGTGTTCATTTGATATATTTTTGAGAAATTAAAGTGATGATTTAATGTAGAATATTGAGAAGAGATTTTGCAAGTGCTTTAGGAAGGTGGAGGATGATTACTGAGCATTGTTAGAGTTTTATGGAGGCCTAATGGCATAAATTTTTAGGTTTTAATATTCCATTATGGTATTATAAGTTTTTAATTTCTACTTTCAATTAATTTTTAATGGATTGGTTTAAATGAACCCAGAGATGTAGGAAATTGCCAAACTTTGTAAATAATTTTGGTGTCATCTTTATTCTAATTTTGAATTCATATTTCTTATTTATTTTTTGCATTTAATCAATCAAGTTTAATTATTATAAAATCATATTTTGTTAATTTATGATAATTACAAGAAAATCATATAAGTGGCTAATGATAGTTTGAAGATCTAATTAGAACGAATGAACTTTGGAAACATTCATATTCAGTTTTAATTCCAATTTAACACTTTTTTATTAATTTTGATCATAAATTTAAATGAAATTTTTCAATATCCATTTGTAAATGGATTTGAAAAAAAACCTAAGGGGTAAATATAGTTTATGGATCAGTTTGGTATCAAAGTAATTCAAATGCAGGATTTGTTTTTTTATTGTGTTTGAGTTTGATAATAGTTTTAGTGTTTGGTTGGATTACTTGTAGAAATTAAACTTATTGTTCAATTCATTTGTAGTGTTGGAATTATAGGTTATTTTTAGGATCAAGAAACCATGGACAAGTTTTCAAAATAAGAGAAGCTCGAGTAGCTTGAAGAATATAACCACCATATCTAGGAAGAGAACTCTCTCCTAAGATCAATGTATTATACCTTAGAAGAGGAATGTGAAAATTTGAAATCTATGGATGAGCTCTTGTCAAGGTTTTAAATTGGTGGTGACACGAAGGATAAAAACAAGTCTATTTTTCAAATAGGACCTTCTTCTCTTGCACAAACACATATTGACTCTAATATAAGCACAGTAAGTACATCACTAGATATTGTTTTAAAATTCTTCCCATTCTAAATCAAATGAAAATGATTTTTTTAAGTTTGAAGAACACACTACAGGTATAGGTTAAAAATTACTATTTAAAATGGGTTTTAATGGAAAAAGCCATGGAAAAGATAGCCAAGTTACTACTAACCCCATTCAGATAGAGGATAGACCTCATCATATAGGATTGGGATTTAATTTTGGTGATATAATTGAAAAAATTAAAAGCTCCAAGTCAGTTGAAACTATGAGGAAGACACCTAAACCATATCCCAAAAAAGGTAATGGTAGTTTGTATTTTGTCAAATCTTCTAATGAGACTTTGGTATCTCATAGTGATGGGTAGAGTTCTCATAGTGTTAGTGAGAAACCTAGCAAGTTAAATGTTAAAACTTTAAGTGTTGGAAATCACACAGAGAAAAGGTGTAAACCATAACCCATAGAAGGTATAAAAACTTCCTCTAATCATACTTTTAGTAACGTTGATTCTTCTAGACAATGTAACGTTCTTTTTTATTACAGGACACAAAATTTGTGGTGTATTTATCCATGTAGTTTTTATGGGTTATCTAACCATTGTGTAGCTAAGTGTTGGAAAGGAAATATTTATTGAGTAATGTTTTGAAAGACAACTCTCCTAAGTAGTGATCAGAGAATGGAAACTTGGGTAAGTTTCCTAAAAGAAAGGATAAACACTTTTGTACTTATTATAATAGGAAAGGTCATAAGGTTAACAAGTGTTGGTAGCTTCATCTAAAATAATAATGGAGAGTTATTTGAAATAAAAATGTTATAAAATAATTAGTTTCAAAAATAACCCATGCAGATACCCAGGTATTCACTAAGGAAATTAAACCACCTAAATAGGAAAATGTGATAAAGTGGGTTAGTAAGCAGTTACTTAGTTTCATGTTTGCATAGATATGATAGTTTATTATCATGAAAATGTCCAAATCAATTTTAGGATTATGTTGAAGATAAAAGGAATATTTTTTATTTTTGGAGATACCAACAGTGAGAAATTTTTTGAGATAGGTTTATCATTTTTATTTTTCTTTCTCACATTTGTGGTTTTGTTAAGCTCTATTTTAAATCTCTTAATAAGTTTTGAGTTCTTGATGCATTTGGTAAAGGATTTAACTAATGTTTAAACTTAGAGATGTTCCCATATGATTTTAGCTTTGAAATTGGTATATTTTGAGTAACCTATAGAGAAAAGTCAAGTGATAGGTTTATCATACTTTTATTATTTTCTCACGTTTGGGGTATGATCAGTATATCTATTTTGGGAAAACTTGAATTTTAGTATATATATGTTTTCATTTACATTGTGTAAATGTATTAGAGGCTTCACCATTTTTAATTGTAATGATTATGCAAAAAATTTGTATCCATGCATGATATTTGCACCTTTTATAAGTCCCTTATTCTAGGCATTTATTTGTAACTATCAATGTGGTTTCAATTAGGCTATACATTTAATACATGAAGAAATTAGTATGCAAGTTGTACCTAGTGATCATTTTGTAGTGTTTGGCAGATTCACCATTTTGGAGATGTGACACTTGTGCTAATAGATTTTTTTCTATCTCCAATTTGATATTGGAAAAAGATATATTTCATTGATAGTTTTAAGGATTTAATTATCTTTTTCCTTCTTTATATAAATTGTGAAAGATAATTTTGAATCATTACCATGATAAGTTTCAGTGATATTTTTTAGAGTTGACAATTTTGTAGGGTTAGTGAATAACCAATTATTATTGGCATTTTGGTTATCATTTCATATTAGTCTATTTGAGCATCTATAGTATTGGCCAAATCATATAGATTTAGTTGGACATCACCTCTTATGTTGGCATTTCTTGTCTAATTAAACTAATCTATTTTTATGATGGCATTTCAATATTGGCAATATTAACTACTATGTTATATTTTTGTTTTTGTATATTGGTGTGATGTAAAAAGCCATTTAGAAGATTTAGTGAGTGATTGGACTTTTGGGGACCAAAAGCCTCTTTGTGGGGAGGTTTGACCTAAAGGATTTTTAATACTTCTAATTTCTCAAGATCTCCCAAAACCAGTATAATACTATAGAGCATTCCAAGAAGCTTTCTAATGCTTATTTAATTATGTAAAATGGGCATCATATGCTTTAGATATCATTGGTTAAAGTTTGGAAAAAATGGTCAATAGTTAAATGGTTTCTAAGTACACTAATCAGCATGTGACACCTAGTAGTACAATGGTAAAATGGTGTTTGGTTTTTTCCTCTGGTTTTCAACATGTATGCTTGGATAAATGGGCCTCGCTATTCGATGGATGGGCACCCTCAACTAGGATCGACACACTCTTTTTGTGAAGGGGTACCTTTGCCTCAATTTATTCATATCACCATTATAACATGTTTGTATTTATATGCCTCTATATTATTTACACATTGCATGTGGGACTAATAATATTTATATTTTAATTATTAAACTAATTCCATGTATTTTCCAAGTTACGTGTGCATGTTAGCTCTATGATGAGCTCAAGTTATGTAGTTCAATATTACTCATGCCACCGAGATAGCTCAACCAACTAGTTGGTGGTTCCAACTACTCTATGTTAACCTTACCTATGTTTGGTTGAGATCCTATTTGCCATCTAAGATCGAAGGATAGCCTAGATCATTTAAACCAAGCCAAAAAAAAGGAGACATAAACGTGGTTGAAGCCACATAACATACACCAAAAATAGTCTTTTTTAAGGCTTACGCTAAGTTGAAAACCAATGCATGTGGGATATTAAACCATGTATGGTAAATGCCACGGCCTGAGTAGTTGGATAAATCTAAGATCATGGGATTTAAACCCATAACCTATGGAAAAATAGTTAAGTAGACTTAAAAATATATCAAACATTTGAAGGTGTTATAAAAGGCACAAACTTATACTTGTACAGGGTGATTAAAATGATTGTGCAAAAATTTATAAGGAGCAATTTTTAGAAATTGGCATTTTTAACTAATCTAGAGGTATCTTCAGATCTTAGGGTAAACTAGAAAGTTGTTCAAAATTACAAGATGCTCCTTTTTGTATATTTTTTCCCAATTTGGGTCAATTTGATGTATTCTATAGTAATTTAAGTTATGATTTGAACTAGAACATTGGGAAGAGATTTTGTAAGTGCTTCAGGAAGGTGGAGGATGATTACTTAGCATTGTCAAAAAATTTCAAAGGTCTAATGGCATGAATTTTTAGGTTTTAAGATTCCATTATGGTATTGTAAGTTTTTAATTTGTGCTTGTAATAGATTTTTATGGATGGTTTGAATGAACCAAAGATGTAGGAAATTGTCAAACTGTGTAAACAATTCTAATGTTATCTTTATTCTGATTCTACATTCAAATTTTTCATTTATTTTCCACATTTAATCAATCAAGTTTAATTTTTAGAAAAGCATATTTCATCAATTTATGATAATTACAGGAAAATCATATAAGTGGCTAATGATCCTTTGAAGATGTAATTGGAATGAATGAACATTGGAAACATTTATATCCAATTTTAGTTCCATTTTAACACTTCTTGATTTAGTTTGATCATAAATTTAAATGCCATTTTTCAATATCCATTTGTAAACTAGTTTAAAAAAACTTAAGGAATAAATATGATTTATAGATCAACCCCCAATCACCTTGCAACATAACAAATGTCAATTTGGCTTATCGACCCATTATGTGGGGAACTTAATCAAATCTTACAAGAGCAAAAAAACTAATCAAAATTAATTAATTAATTAAACAAGATTAAATACTTTATTGAATTATCTATTTCTAATTAATGAATATCTAAAAATGGAAATTCCAAGGAAACAAAATATCAAGCCTTTCATTATTAATTTTATGATTTTTAAATCTCTTCCAAAATATCTCAAAATATCCAAAACTATCTAATTGGAGAACAATGACTAGTAACTAAAAGTCATAATTACATGACAACTTTTAACTCAACTAGGGTTAACCTCAACTCAACTTTAACTTACCTTGGGTGAGAGTTAATTCTTTAGGCTATATATACAAGGCCATACCCATTGATGTTTAAGGGATCTTGGTGTAAATTTATAATGCACAAATAGATGTAAATAAGTCTTGCATGTAATGTTACCATGCCAAATTCATGAGCCAAGCAACCAAACCAAAGTACCAAGGAAAGACGAAGCCAAAAAATCTGCATTGATGAATATTTATTGATCCACAAGGTGAGAAATCCATTTGTACAATTCATTTTGATCTCTAAGGAAGGTAAAATATGATTTTATTTTATGTTTTAGTTGTGTTTCATATGCATGCTTGTTACCTATGCTTTCCTTAATGTCTAGGTAAGAGGTGTTAGTGTTTAGTGTGTTTATTTGTATTTGATTTTATCTTACTAAAACAATACTAATCTCCCCTCTTGGATTCCTTTTTTGTATAATGGCATGCCCGATAGGAATTTATTGTGCACCCCACATCTTCATCTTCTTCCCTCAATTCTTCTCTTCCCTTTTCTTTCATTAAAAAAAAGTTGTTAAAATAGTTGTCATTTTTAATCTATTTACTTTTTGTTCTAATTATTTGATATGTTTTAATTACTAGTTTTAGCTTAATTCTCTCAAAGTTTCATTGAAATCTGATTTGTAGTTTAGAATTTATGACAATATTAGTAATTGTCTATTTTTTTTAATATTTTTTTGTTAAAACAATCATATTTTTTAATTCATAAACTATTTGCTTCTGAATTTTTTACATATGGTGTGCATTTGTGTTATCTACATTCTTTAAAATTTTCATAAAAATAAAACTTGTAGTCTTTTATATATCAATATTTTACTAACTACCCCTTTTATTTGTTAATTTTTATTTTAGTTATTTTCTAAATTTGTTTTAAGTTTGCAAGTTGTTTTTTTTGTCTATATTTTATCTTGCAGGTATTTCGTATTTGAGAGATTCTTTTTATTTCAATTTTTCAGGTCTAATTTTCCAATATTGTCCAACATAAACAAACAAATGTGTGTGTGTGTGTGTGTGTGTGTGTGTGTGTGTGTGTGTGTGTGTACATATATATATATATATATATATATATATATATATATATATATATATATATATATATATATCCTAACACTTTTTACAAGACCTAAAGATCAAGAAAAGGCAATTTTAAACACTCTAAAGTTGCAAACTTCACATTTAAATTGGTGTTTTGAAAATCATTTTACTTGATTTATTTTCATTTTGTTTAAGTTTTCACATAATGCCAAGGGGATAAACTTCATGAAATATTTCATTTGGTGTTATAAAAATGAACTCTCGCTTTAGTTAAATACTCATAAGAGTTTTCATTTTTATGTTTGTTGTTTGAGTGTTTGTTTAGAAAAATAAGTGTCTTGTGTATGCTCTTCCCCCATCTCCTTCAGGGAACTTGGGTGATTAAAAATTCTCATTCTTTTCATTTTTTTATTTTTTCCAAAAGATTGGAAAGAAAGTCACTAAGGCCCTCCCCAAAACCCAAGTGATTTGGTTAACCCCAAAATGACCAAAAAGTCCTTGCACTTTCTTTATTTTCATGTATTTTGGCTTGTGGGAGAGCTCACTTCTCTCTCACAAGTTCTTTAGAGGTGCATTCACCTGGGGATTCATCCCTTAGAATCGTACCACCCCCACTCCATGGTGGGGTATATAAATTTAAGGTGACCCATTGGGATTCTTGTTTGAGTGGTTAAACAAGCTATATTAGTAGTACTTAGCCTCATATCATATGGGTAATTCAAACATCACACTATACTAAGTAATTTATAGATGTAGTGGTTATGAAAAGGACAATAACTTTTCATAAAAAAGTTGGTTAACATGGATCCAAATTAAATGATTACATCTTTAGTGTTAAACACATTTGGGACCATTTAGATTCATGAAACTTATAGTTTTAGACAATAACACTTGCTGCAGATATTATTGATGCAGGGTGAGTAACCTAAAGTTACATGTCACTGTACAAACTCTTGAGAGAATAGGGGCCCTAAAAACCCTAATTTTCATAAACTTTTACTTTTTCTATTAATAACTGAAAATCCTCTCAAGATCAAGTATATATATGAAATCTAATAGTATGATGCAACCTTGTTAGTTTTAGGATTTAGGATGTTACACTTAGGTGTTTTATCATTTTGTCCTTTTTAATTGCATGGTCTTGAGTTGAGACTATTTATTTATCATATTGCATGTAAAACAAGTCTTTTTTACACATCAATCCTTTTTTTAAAGAGGTGTTATGATGTCCATTTGATATCACACCTTTACCTTAGTCATTTGTCAAACTTTTATATGTATGTGTCACTTGCTTAAAAGGGGCCATCATTATGCTGCCCAATTCATTCCAAGTTTTGTACCTTAGAGTCTTGAAATAAACCATTTTATATAACTTTATATTCTAATAATGTATTAAACTACTTGAATCATTTCTAATATTTGTTGCTTTGTACCCAAAATTGCAATTCCAAACCATGTGTGCCTTTTGGATCTATGCCTAGTACCATCATGTTGTTCATTCTTATCTAGCTTTTTGTCTATTTTTAAAAGCTTAGTCTTATAAATTAATTTCAAAATTAGCCTTGACAAGTTCAAATTCAAAAATTGATTGATTTCTACCTACACCTCATGTAATTTTGGCATAGACATCGATCTTCACTTTTGGGTTGTGTAACTTAGGTTAAATCCTTACTCCATTTAAAGATTATTTTTGTGCCTAAATTTGGGGAAGTGATCTATTTTCCATATGAATAAATTTCCATTCCTTTCTATAAATGATCAAGTGTTTATCTAAATCTAAATGCCTAGTTTGTGTCGAAGCATTTTGAATTTATCAGATTAAATCTCTTGCCTTTTAGACCTCTTTTTTTTAAGTCTAGCTTTTGTACATTTTCCAAAAGACCTAGAAATAACTATTTTGAGCCTAGCTTTTGTGCCTTATTTTATAAAATATCTAGCAACTTTTGTTTTTTTAGACCTAGTTTAGACTTTTTTGAAACACTTTATACCTAAGTTTGGCATTTTGGTTTTATTTCAACCACTTGAACATTTGTTTTAGACATTTAATGTTAAACTATTTTATACCAGTTTTTAGCACTGACCCATTCCTTCGACCAAGTTAGACCAATTTTTGACCATTTATCCTTTGGACATTATTTTTTAGAGTTTGTATAACTCTAGGCCTTTTTTTGAAATGTTCATCATTAATTTGGATATGTCCCATTATACTTGTAGTGGATCCATGTACAATTTTGGTTATGATAATGTGGTTGCAAAGAATAACTTTATTCAAGACCCATATGGTGATGATGTAGTTTTTGATATAGATCATTATCTTCCTTACAATACTTAATCTAGAGAAACAAGCCAAGATCTTCAAGCATAATATTTGATGATACCTTCTTTGGTTGATTAATGTACCAAGTTTCCCCTTTCAATGCTAATGGTACTTGATCCTTTACCTATACCATTAACCCTCTTTTTACTTTTGATAGAAACCAAGATTCACAATGCTATACCCTTAACATTATATTACCTCATCCTTTGGTTTGCAGTAGTAACCAAGCTTCAAAATTCCCTACCATTACTATACCAAGCCCTTGTCCTTTGGATTATGATAGTAACTGTTGACCAAATTTGACTAAAAAGTCAAATTAGGGCACCCCTAGGTTAAAAACTAGTTTTTCGATGTTTGAGGGATCTAATATATATGTCACAAGGTGTTTTATATGTCAATTAATTTCATTTGATGTTATACTATCCTTGGTCCTTAGTCATTTTAGTCCTTTTAGTCATGTTGAGGTTAAAAAAGGGGTATTTAATGAGTTATATGGATTTATTGGGAAGTGTGAATGTTCAAAAAGGTGATGTCATATGTCATGTGTCCTCATATGTCTTAATCAACTATTAGTAATTTAAATTGGTAGGTGCTTCAAAAAAAGGATAGTTTTCTTGAGAAAAAAGGTGATATTGGCACTCGTATGGTCCATGGGGAAGTGTACTACATGGGAGAAGATTATATAATGTAATTTTAGTTTACCCAAGCTTAGTTCCATGTTTTAGGTGCTCTATAAGTGCCATTTTTGTCCCAAAACTATTTTACTCCTTTTTCACTCTTCTTGGCAAGTAAAAATAGTCTTCAAGTTTGTACTTGTTATACCCAGTAGAGGAGGTTATAGATCAAACTCCTCAGGAAGGTTAAATTAAAATAATATAAATTCATTTATATATAAATATTTTGAATAATGTTGGCCTTTTCTTTATAAACCATCCTCATGAAGTTGACTATATTTTTTTGCTTATTGTTTCATGCACCTTATATATTTTGATCCATTTTGGGCAAGCCCATACAAACTAGTTGTTGATATTGGTTCCAGATCATGTTGTCTTCCTTATATAATTCTATACATGTTTGTTTTATCATTTTAAGTTGTTTTGATATGCTAATCATCTCAAGTTACAAGGAGCACCTTTTTGTGCAACATGTAGGTTTCCACCATTATCAAGACTTTCATATTTTGATGGTGACTTCAGGGGGTTGTGTTAGTTTAATTTATATATTTCCAGTTATATTATTATTTAATTTACCTTTAAATTCCATTATTCAAATCAATTCTTATGAGTGCAGTCATAGAACACCATACAATCAATTTTTGCTCATTGCTTGCTTGCAACCATGGTGAGGCACGTGTATTAAACCTATATATCATGTTTACAAAGGTGTATTAAAGGTTTTTAAGACCTTTTGGATCATTTTCTAGTATTAAATAGTGAATCAAGCTTCCATTTGATGTTGAAAAGAGGGATTGAGTAGTCATATAGCACATTCCCACCTAATTTACCATGAACAAACTCATCTACAGGGGCCATGAAGGAGGTGTTCATGTTGCAAAGAGGGTGTTCACACTTGCTTCAGGTGTTTTATGATTTTTAAAATGTATTTGGAAGTATTAAACAAATTTACAACTCATAAAGAATAAAAAGTAATTATCACTGCCTAAATCCATTTTTTGTTACCTGCATACTAGAATAACCACCTATAGGTGGTCTTGACAGAAAGTTGACGGCTCATTTTAGAGAATTGAAACATAAGATGAAGATATTTTTTAGGTCCTAAACTGAAGTGAGATCATTAATTCCCCTTTTTAGGAGCTAAGTTAGCAAATGGAGTTGACAATCACCTTTTAAGGTAATGACAATGTTCAAACCCTTTGTCTCTAAACTGAGAAAATAGAACACCTAGCTCTTTTAAAGAGCTTCATAACAATGATATTTTGATTTTTTATCTCTTATAGTGAATTAATTGTCTATCCTCTACATATTTATATAAATTTAAAAAATATATATGACATAGGACTAATGGAAGACACTAATTAAGAGGCCTAAATTTGCCCATAAAGACATTGAAAACAAAGTAGTAGAATCTATAGGTTTGGCCCAAAAGACACCTCTCCATTAAAAATTTACAAAAATATACGATTCCATTAAGGTTTAGTGTTTATAAATGGTTTAATTATAATATATGGTCTAAAATATCATCATAATGAAAGATACTTTGTGTCTTGGTCCCCAAACATACCTTCAGTTTGTACACAGGCCTAATGAGCATCTACAGCTAGCCGAAAGTGGAGGTTTGAAAGGTGATTTATTTCTAATTATCCTAGGTTAATAGTAATATATATCATGATATGAACAATACCAATCATGGAAACCAAGAAGGATAGGTTGATATAGACTTTTTGGGGTCTTAGGGTAACCTACCGGTGTCCTTTTCTCTCATAAATATGAAACTATAGTTGCAAGCAAATAGTGACTTAAAAATGATGCCTTGATAATGTTTGAAGACATTCAAGGGGAATAAAAAAATGGGAAATTTATTTATTTATTATCTAAATAATAAAATAAGGGCCTCTAAATATACTGATCAAAGCTAAACTATAGCTCATATGTACTTACAGCTAACTGTAAGGGCAAAGAGAGGCAGAGAGCAAAGAAGAGTGTTTTGGTGAGGTCTAGCCTATGCAAGGTGAGCATAACAGACCCAAAAAAATAAAAAATGACTCAATGGAAACCTTAATAGGTTTTATAAAAATTTTAATTCCTAATTAATATAAAAGTGCACCTACAGGGGTATTTCTAAGTAGAAATATAGTCAACTATACTAATGGTAAGACAATGAGTAATTTTTGTTAGTAAGAGCATTGGTAGTGTATATGGAAGTGATAAATGATTATAAAACATGGATAAATGATATTATAAGATATAAATAACTTATATGCACTATATCCAAGGATAAATGATGCATAACCTCTACATAAGTGGTGTCTTGCGTAAGACACAGTCAAGAGCTTGTACATTCAACCTTGACTAGTCAAGGTTTGAAGAGAATATGAGGAAGAATGGATTGAGGAATAAGATATGAGAACACATTTATAATAATTATAAAATCCTCATATTGGAGATATAACATGTAAAAGTCTCAAATAAGAAAAGACATAGTCTACATTAAATCCTCCTTATTGCCTATCTTCTTAGCAGTTAGTCTTGGGTTTTAAGGGAGTTGGAAGGTCAAATGGTGTTATCAAGGGATAAAATTTTGTGTAAATAATACTTAAAACTTTTATAACCATATAAAAAATCCACTTGTTCTATACAAATAAGGGATGTACCCTCTGTTTTATCTCAGACAGAGTGTACCTCCCCTTGTGCATATGCAAGCAAGTTTGAGGAAGGGAAGTGATAAGGTGAACCTGAAGTTTTTTGGACCTTAGAGAGAGGTATGTGTATTTTATGTAAATATAAATAAAAATTAACATTTTTTTAATGGTATGAAACAAAATAGGGTGTTCTAGACCCTTAAAAGTGTAAACAAGCTCATGAGGCATGGTTATGCCTAAATTCCAAACAAGAGGTCATTTTTAATTATAGATCTAAGTGATATTTATATTGGATTGGAACATGTATATATGGGAATTATATATTTTTTAAATATATTTCAATTAAATTAATCCATTAATAAATTCATTTTGAGCAAAGGTTACAGGCAAGCTTATTGGATATGGTTTAAGCCATGGCCAAATGAAGAGTCATTCCCACTTATAGAATTATATATGAGTTATAACCTATTAGAACATGTTTATAAGGTAATTACATATTTTTTTCATCTCCTAAATTTCATATAAATCAAAATAACTCCATTTTTGAGCTCTAAACTCTCTCAAGCCTATACAAATAAAAGAGACAAGCTCAAGTAGGTAGCTTCAAATGCTCATACCTCCCTTGGTGATTTAAATGGAGTCATAAGATGTTTGGATAATTTAATAAGGTATTTTAACATCAAATTAGTGATATTTTTTTTCAATTTGAATGTGAAACCTATATGAACAAAGCTTAAGAGGTTAAACAGTCCTAAAACCCTTAAAACCCCTCAATCAAGACACGACAGAGAAAAAAATATTGGAGAGACATCCAAATGACATATTTTGACCATTAAATTAATTTTTAATTTTAAATTACTCACTCAAGTTACCTCCCATACTTTCTAGTTGAATGAAACCATACGATTGGAGTGCAAAACAAGATTTTCTTGACTATTTTGTGTTTTATACATGATACATGAGGTTTAAAGATATCAAATAAATTTTGGTGGGAATATTAGGAATTATAATAACTAAATATGGTAATAAAATTCCTTTAATAAACTTATAAGTGTATAAATAATATCTCTCATCTTAGCTAGTCAAAACTAGCATAGTGGACAAACTAGTGAGAAGGGTGTAAAACTTTAAGTGAGCTCATTTTGAGGTTTCCCTAATTATTATAAGGCAATGGAGGGTTTTTATAGGTGTAATTAACTCCCTTAAATGTATTTTCATGGAAAATTTATGTCTTTTTTGAATCCAAGTGTGCAAGGTGCATGAAAGGAGAGTTATTTAGATTGCAGATGATGATGGCTTACTTCTAGATGATTCTAGAGGAATAGGCATAAAACCAATGAATGAAGAGGCATTTTTAAAATAAATCCACTTCATTCTAATAATCATAAATATCCCTAATAATTTTTTCAATGTTTAAATAGGGCTAATCATGAAGGCAATTTTTTTGAGCTAGAGGGAATTTCATGTCACTTTGCAAGAGTTTGATGACTTGGATGGACACTTGGTCCTCCTAGCCTTGCATGGTTCATCTCATATCCTATTCTCATGAAAAATTAAATAATTTACTCAGGTTTAAAAGTGTCTTTGTGACCCTTTTACTTCTCTCTTCTCCTCTCTCTCTCTCTCTCAAGTTCTATAAGAACTAGCCATTTTGGATATTGTAACTCATGATCCACCTAAGTATGGTGAATCCCTGCTCATTTTCATACCATTTGATCAATAATACTACTTATTTTTACCTATTAATGACTATTCATAAGTGTTTTTTACTTATATGATGAATCTTGAGTAGTGAAGACTATGGATCCCTTAGCATGTTGTCTCATTCGTTCACCCTATTTGCAGCTGGAAAGCTTCTTATTTTAGGGCATGTGAAATGTTCTTATAAATTTCAAGGATTGATTGATTTATTATATTTATTAGTACCATTAAATTCCTCTTATCTGGTCCTCCTAAATTTTCACATTCATCCATAGCCTCATAATGTAACATTGATGTGAGAAGATGTAGATTAGAGAAGTGTATGTTCAGTTTGTCCCTTGATTTCATGTGTAACATGTAGTTAGATGGAATTAATCATCTTATTTGTTATATCACCTCCATTAAAATAGTTTTCTTTTAGTTATCTCTCTCCCTTTCCCCCCCAAATTTTAGGTGTAGTTGTAATCCTAAGTGGTACATCAAGGGAGTTATCACTATCTAGAGATTCACCTCATCCTTAGGCTACCCACAAGCCTATAGGTGTTTTCATTATACCACTTTGATGAGGAGAGCTTAGGTATTTCCTCAAAGGGTGAAAATCCAAGTGAAAATGGTTTTTTGACATGCCTGATGGGACTCTTGGTCCACGAAGTTGAGCGAGTTTTGGTGTTGTCTCTCAACAATCAACCTTTGGAGGTATCTATCCAAGCATCAATGGTGACTCCAAAGTTATATCAGTTGGTCAAGTAGCCCAAGTTTTCCTTTGAATATTATTGGTAACATTTTTTTGTTTTATTTATTTCAATGAAGTTCCATGGCTAATTTTGGTGTTGAATACTATTTTACACAAGTTGGTGAGATATATCCATTTTATGGCATTCCATATCAGCCTTGCTGTGATCATTACCAGTCTCATTATGATCTTTATCAACTCCC
This sequence comes from Torreya grandis, assembly GCA_037957365.1. Taxonomy (NCBI): domain Eukaryota; kingdom Viridiplantae; phylum Streptophyta; class Pinopsida; order Cupressales; family Taxaceae; genus Torreya; species Torreya grandis. The sequence goes on from JARHVA010000269.1 coordinate 5,858,616, forward strand.
ACATGGCCATTATCAGCCTTCTCATTATTTTTACTATTCCTATATCCAACCTCCTCAATGTCTTGCTCCCCCTAGTCAACCTAGACACTTCTCAACTCAATCCATTTCCATCTTCAAGAAGACACTCTTCGGATATTAGAAGTACATGTTGGAGGTTTATACACCAAGGGTACATGGTCAAGATATTCCTCTACATTTAATTCAAAAGTAAAGGGATGCATTAGATCTGGTTAAAATAGAGTGGATACCTATTGAGAGAGTTAATTGAAAAAGGCTCATAAGTGAGATTCTAGATGTGAGTGGCTTAGTTTCTTCCTCAGCAGATAATCTAAGAGGTCATGAGGAGTATCCTCTCCAAGTATATCAACCTTAATATCCACTCCCATAAGTTTGATATCAGCCATATTTGATCCCTACTCATGAGCCTAAACAAAATTTCCAAAGTCATCCTTTTCCAAATCAAGCAGAATAGAGAGTTGAAAAGACTAGCCTTGTGTTTGAAATAATACTTGATAGGAAAATTTAGTTGGCAAATATGTAAGTGTAATAATCCATGTTATAAAAAAAATAAGTGGAATTCAATCCCTAATTTCCCTCTCCCATTACAACCCCACCTCAAGAAGAGACCTCTAGATATGCCATTCAAAGTTGGAGACAAGGTGGAGATTCCAAGCCTAAGAAGATTCCAAGTTTCTTGAATAATTCATCCACTCCTAAATTTTCATCACCACCTCAATAAAATACTCCTAATCCAAACATCCTAAGATAGATTAAGATAGTGGAATCATTTGGAAAGGAGGAGAAAAGCCTAGATAAAGAGTGTGAAGTTGAATAAAAACTTTATCCTATGCAAGTCCGTCTACCCTTCCCCAAGAGAGTATTCAAGTTAAGTCAGATGTGAATGAAGTTATTCTCAATTGGAATGGAAAAATCAAGTTGTTTTATCCCAAGGTCTACCTCCCCTTCCTCAGAAGCTTCCAAAATAATCCCGTACATTTCACTCTCAATCTAATTTTGAGTTCTATGTGCCACCTCTACCAACTTGTTCATCTTATCCTCACCCCATCACCCTTTGCCTTGATGGACCCATGGTATGAGAAACTAAAGGGGATAATTTGGTTGAAAAAAATTCATAACTCTTGCTTTAATAAATCCTAACTCCTTGGTAGCCTCATTGGACTAAGTCACATGATTATAAGATGCCTAGTCTTTACATCACCAAGAAGGAGAAAGAAATGGAGGATATTACATCCCTTGAGAATCAAAGTCATGATATGGAAATTGAGATGCATATTGACATCCCTCAATGGCTGATAAATGATGAATAAGAGGTGACTTCTTGTGTGGATATTTATGATTGGGTTGATGAGGAAGAATGTTTTCCTTTTGCCAAAGAAGAGGAAACCTTCATTGCTTCTTCCATCACTCTGTAAGATTTCATGGATGGGAAAGGAAAATTTATTGATCAGCCTTTGTATGACTTGTTTGAAATCATTGGAGTAGGCTATAATCCTCTTCAAGGAGGCTATGAACTAGTTAAATATGGAGAAGGCAACTTTAACATTCAAGTAAGTATGCAAAGGAAAAGCAAACTTTAAAATATGTCCTTTCAAGAAGTATATACATTTCATGATGACAAGTTTGAAGTCATAAATATGGGATATCATCCTGTCAATTAGTTGGGATCAACACATCAGATATTGAAGGATGGGCTAAGCTCATATTGCCTCAATATTCTAAGGAATAAGAAACCAATCCTCTTGAAGCTATGCCTACAAAGAAGATGCAATTTGACCATTAAATGAAGAGTGGGCAGAAGTATGAGGTATGTGAACAATTTAAAGATAAATACATCTACATTGGAGACATATTTAATGATTATCTATTTGAGATTAGATCAAGTGAAGCACCAAAGAATAGGTCTAATACATAAAGCATTCAATCCAAGGAGAAACATGCTTAGCATTATGTTTCATCTCACCATGGAGATTATTCAAGAAGTTTTACTTTTGACCCTAAAAAGTAGGTATGCTTAGTTTCTAATTGTGCTTTAGAGTTTTTTCCTATTTTCCCCAAGTGCCTTGAACACATATGTGTGTGTGTCTTATTAGTTTTTTTACTTCACTTTTTTGTGTCCTTACTTTGTTTGGTTGAGGTAGTCAAGTGGTCTTGTCTTGATCAAAGTTTGTTTTCAAGGTCCTTTTTTTTGTCTTATAATTCACATGACTCCATAATCCCAATGGATTGGGAAGGCTACTAGTTTAGATAGTATAGTAGATATACTACCCCTATGAGTTACTAATTTGTAGACTAAATTTGACCTATAGATCAAATTGGGGTAACCCTAAGTAAAAACCTGGTTTTATATTTTTTAGGGGTATAATAAATATGTCAATTAATATCACTTAATGTTATACTAGCCTTGGTCCTTAGTCATTTTAGTCCTTTTAGTCATTTTGAGGTCAATAAAGGGCATTTAATGAGTTATATGGATTTATTAGGAAGTTTGAAGGTTAAAAAAGGTGATATCATGTGTTATTTGTCACCATATATCTTAATAAAGTGTTGGAAACTAAAATTGGTAGGTGCTTTAGAAGAAAGGGTAGTTTTCTTGAGAAAAAAGGTGAGTTTGGCACTTCTACAACCCATGGGGAAGTGTGCCACATGGGAGAAGATCATATAATGTCCCTTCAGATTATTAAATCTTATTTACAAATTTTAAGTTCTTTTTAAGTGCCATTTTGGCCCAAAACCATTCTACTCCTTTTTCACTCTTCTTAACAAACAAAAGTAGTCTTCAAGTTTGTACTTGGTATGGCCAACAAAGGAGATTTTAGATTAAATGCCTTGGGGAATTTAAATTACACTCAAATAGATTCATTTACATAAAAATATTTTTAATAATGGTGTTATGTTCTTCATGAACCATCCTCATGAAATTGACTATACCTTTCTACTTGTTTTATGCACCCTATAGGTTTTGATCCATTTTGGGCAAGTACATACAAACTAGTTATTTATATTGGTTCCAAAGAATTTTTTTTTTTACTTATCTAATGTTATCCATGTTTTTTTATCATTTAAAGGTGTTTTTTTATGCTAATCATCTCAAGTTGTAGGAGGGAGCACCTTTCTGTACGATGGGTAGGTTTCCACCATTCTCAAGACTTTCATGATTTGATGGTGACTTCAGGGTGTTTTTTTAGTTTCATTATCATGTTTCCAATTCTATTATTATTTACTTTACCTTTTAACTCCATTATTAAAAGTAATTCTCATGAGTACAGTCATTGAACACCATATAGTCAACTTTTGCTTGCAACCATGGTGAGGCATGTGTATTAAACCTATATGTCATATTCACAGAGGTGTATTTAAGGTTTTTAATCCTTTTTAAATCCTTTTTAATCATTAATTAGTGAATAAAAATTTCATTTTATGTTGAAAATAGGGACTAAGTAGTCATATAGCACATTCCCACCTAGTCTGCCATGAACAAACTCATCTACAAGTGCCATGAAGGAGGTGTTCATGTTGAAAATAAGGTGTTTAAAATTGATTAAAGTGTTTTAGGATGTGTAAAATTTATTTTCAATTATGCAAAAAATTTACAACTCCTAAAGAATCAAATTCAATGATCACTTCTTAAATCCATTTTTTGTACCTGCATACTAGAATAACCACCTACAAGTGGTCTTGACAGAATGTTGAGGGGTCATTTTAGAGAATTGAAACATAAGATGAAGCTATTTATGAGGTTTTAACATAAATTGAGATCATGATTTCCCATTTTTAGGAGATAATTTTTCAAATGGAGTTGATAAAAACCTTTCAAGGTAATGATTGTGTTCAGGCCCTTTACTTCTAAACTAAGAAATAAGAGCACCTAGCTCTTTTGAAGAGGCTTCATAACAATGATATTTTGAGTTTTAATATCTTCTAGTGCATTCATTATATATCCTATATATATATATATATATATATATATATATATATATATATATTTTTATAACCTTGAAAAATATATAGGATAGAGGGATAATGAAATACACTGATTAAGAGGCCTAAAGTTGCCCATACAGACACTGAAAGCAAGTAGTAGAATCTACAAGTTTGGCCCAAAAGAGACCTCTCCATCCAAACGTTGAAAACTTAGACCATGCCATCAATGTGAAGTGTTTAAAAATGGTTAAAGTAACATATATGGTCTAAAATATTATAAAAATTAATTATACTTTGTGTCTTGGTCCCCAAACATACCTTTAGTCCATACACAGGCCTAATGAGCATCTACAGCTAGCCAAAAGTGGAGGTTTGAAAGGTGATTTCTTTTTAATAAACCTAGGTCCATAGTAATATAAATAATGGTATGAACCTTTTTTATTATGTAAACCAAGAAGGAGAGGTTGATATATACTATTTAGTGTATTAGGGTAATCTACAGGTGTCCTTTCCTCTCATAAATATGTACCTACAATTATAAGTAGACATTGACTTAAACATGATGCCTTGATAATGTTTGAAGAAATTCAAGGGGAATAAAAGAATGGGAAAGTTATTTTTGATCTTATGAATAAAATAATGGCCGATAAACACCATGATAAAAGATAAACTATAGCTCATATGTACCTACAACCAATTGTAAGGGTAGAGAGAGGCAAAGAGCAAACAAGAGTGTTTTGGTGAGGTCTAGCCTATGAAATGTGAGAAAAAGACCTAATAAAACACTAAATGACACCAAGTAAAACTTAAGAGATTTTATAAATTTAATAAGTCCTAATTCATACAAAATTTCACCTACATGGGTATTTCCAAGTAGAAATACAGTTAGTTATATTAATGGTAAGACAATGAGCAATTTTGGTGAGTAAGAGCATTAGCAGTGTATATAGAAGTAAATAATGGGTCTAAAACATGGATCAATAATCTTAAAATATATTAAAAAAATTCCTATGAACTATATCTAAGGATAAATCATTTAAAAAATCTATAGAAGTTGTGTCTTGAGCAGGACACAGTCAGGGGCTTATACATTCAACCTTGACCGATCAAGGTTTGAAGAGAATATGAGGAAGGATTGATTGAGGAATAAGAGATGACAACACATTTATCATAATCATAAAATACTTACAACATCCTCATAGTGTAGATAGAAAATATAAAAGTCTCAAACAAGCAAAGACATCGTCTACATCAAATCCTACTTACAACTTATCTTTCTAGCAGTTAGTATTGGGTTTTAAGGGAGTTAGAACGTCAAATGGTGTTATCAGGGGCTAAAATTTGGTGGAAAAAATCCTTATCACTTGGATAACCATATCAAATATCTACTTAGTCTAGAAAAATAGGGTAAATACCCTCCATTTTATCTCAGATAGAGGGTACTTCCCCTTGTTCATAGGTAGGCAAGTTTGAGGAAGGGAGGTGATAAGGTGAACCTGAAGTTGTTTGGACCTTGGAGAGAGGTATGTGGAGTTGATTTACATCCAAACCAACATGAAAAAAAATTTGACCTAATTTTACTTTTAGACCAAATTAGGGTACCTATAGGTAAAAACTTTACTTTTAGGTGTTGTAGGGGTCAAATATAGATGTCACAAGGTGTTTTATAGGCTAATCAATGTCATTTAATATTTTACTAGCCTTCATCTTTAGTTATTTTAGTTCCTTTAATAATTTTGAGGTCAAAAAGGTTGATTTAATGAGTTATATGAATTTTTTGGGAAGTGTGAAGATTATAAAAGATGATGCCACATCCCATGTGTTCTAAGGGGTCTTAATCAATTGACATAATTAAAATATGGTAGGTTCTTCAGAAGAAAGAGTAGTTTTCTTGAGGAAAAAAGAGATTTTGGCACTTGTACGACCCATGGGGAAGTGTTCCACATGTGATATGATCATAGAGTGTCTATTCATCTTCCCCAAGCTCATTTATATGTAAGTTAAATTTTTGGCCAAAAACCATCCTACTACTTTTTCACCCTTCATAGCAAGCAAAAACAATCTCTAGGTTCATACTTAGTGTGGATAGTTGAGAAGGTTTCAGATCAAAAACCTTGTGAAATTTAAATTAAACTTAGATACCTTCATTTTTATATAAATATTTTGAATAATGGTGGCCTATGCTTCATGAACCATCCTCGTTAAGTTGACTGTACTTTTTTGTCTATTATTTCATGCACCCTATAGGTTTTACCTTGGTTTAAGAAATTACATATGAAAAATTTTATTAGATTGAATATATATTATTTTTACCTCCTCATCTAATTATTCTCATTATTTTTTTCATGTTTCAAGTTGACTTGATTAGCCAGTCACTTCAGGTTTGTAAATTGGTCTCATATGGGATGACAGACATGCTTCTACCATTTTCTAGTTTTCCATGATTTTTAAATGGATAAAAGGAGTTATGATAAGTTATTTATTATGTTTATAATTTTATTTATATCTAATTCCCCCTCAATTTAATTCTCCAAATCATACTTCACGAGATTTCATTCATAAGGATCATGTTGCTTATTTACCCTATGACTCTCACACATAGTCAGTCTTGGTAAATCACATGTTTGAAACCTTTATGGAATGTTGAAACGAGTGTATTTAAATTTTTTATGTCTTGGTATATCCTTTAACATAATTGATTAGTTACTTAAGCCTTCATTTGATACAAAAGGAGGGAATGTGTAGTCATCTGCAACTTTTGCATTCAGTTTGCCATTGATATGTGCCTACAAGAGTTTTCAAGCATTGAAACAAGATACATAAAACTTACTCAAGTTTTTATACCATGATATATTTTAAAAACACTTATAAAATCATGTATTTTGGTTAAAATTACAATCCATGATCTCATTACCCATCACATCCTCATACTCATTTCCTGTACATTAGAATATGCACATATAGGTGACCTTAACATAGGAGTTTTTTGGCCATTTTGAAGGTTTGATAATAATATGTATCCTTCCTTGATGTCTTGATGTGTTGGGTAAAACATGAAAACAAAACTAGGGGCTAAGTTGGTAGTTTGAGACAGTAATCACCTTCAAATGATGTTGACTAGGTTTTCAAGCCTATAGTCCCTAAAAATGGAAAATAGAGACCCATGAGCTTTTTGTGAGTGGAATATGACATGGATACATGAGATTTTAGATCATCCAAATGGATTTTTTTATTACCTATAACATGGATAATCACCTTTAAATTTTATAAAGGTAGATAATAAAGGGAAGGAATCATTTGAAGGTCCTAAAGTTGCCAAATTATGACTATTTCCAGGCAGTGTTATTTACATTTCTAAGCCAAAGGAAGACCTTTGTCACCCAAATTTATAACTTGAACTGGCTACCATAGTGTGAGTTATCTTAAGTTGTGAAAGTAATATTTTTTAACATTAATATCATTATGAGGAGTTAAGTGGTGATGATCTAGAATCCAACATTCATCTACAAGTCCTTTTCCTCACCAAATGCTAACCTATAGCTAATTATATACACTAACAAACTGCACGATTATATTTTTTAATAACTAAATGCCCCAAGACCCCCTAAAGACCCCCTAAACCTTATTAACACTTAACCAACCCCTCTTAATCTAACTTAATCATTATTCTCCTAGTCATATACTACTATTCAAAATTACTATTTGAAAGTACTATTCACTATCACTATTCATGATCACAAGGCAAGTGACATGGAATATGACATGAAAAGTGACATGGTAAGTGACATGGAAGGTTATATGGCAAGTGACCTGGCTTAGAAGTGATGTGGCTTGATGTGGGACATCATGCCCCACCTAAAACCCTTTTCCAATGTGCTTAATGACCTAATTTAAGCATCACAAGGACCCCCCTTGAAATATGGCAAATTTTCCATTAAGGGGCCACCATGCAACATATATTTTTCATTCACACATTAAATTAGCCTTCAAAATGGGATACCTACCTCTTTAAAGATAAAGGGCACCCATTTTTGACTTCTTAACCCAAATGGTAGACTCACCAACCCAATTTGGAATCCCCACCAACCTCATACTTGAATAATTTAGGCACCAAATGGAAAATGGTGCCACATTTGGTGAGACATCTCTTTAAGTGCTTGGATGAACACAAGAAAGGGTGGTGAAAAGTCTTTGGTCTCTTTTAAACCCATGTGCGTGATTTCCATTCAAAATTGAATTATTTTGCAAGGTGGGAATCCCAAAAAACTCAATTTTGACTAATCCATGCACCCACATGGAAAATGGTGCCATAATTATACTATTCCTATTTTGGCATGATTCTTCACAACAAATGTTATAAATACCCCCCTCTCCTTCACCCAAGATTAAGTTGCAAGTTAGTCTTTGGTCATTAACATCTTGTTGTAGGTATTTGGAGGAGGTTATCATTTTTGAAGTCATCCAAATATTGGAGTAAAATATCATGAAGAAATTAAATTATATCAAAATCATCAAAGATATTCAATAAGCCAATCTTCATCAACAAACATTTTTAAGCATTGAGGTAATCATGTTGTTTAGTTATCTTAATTTCTTTATTCCTTTCCCTTTGGAATTCTTCCCTCACTTGATTAATTCATCACCCTCTTATAATTTTATCCTCTTACCCATATCCCTTTACCATCTTTATCGCCCTTTACCCCTTTGCCTTCTTGGCCTCAATTTGACCATTTGTCCCTTTGCCTTATTGGCCTCATTTTGACCATGTCCCCCTTTGCCTTATTGGCCCTATTTATGATCATTTATCCCTCTTATTTTCTTTAAAAAATTACCCTTAACCATTCCAACCATTTCCCAACCCCAACCAAATCATTATTTGGACCTTCATCAAACCAATCCAAACCAAAAACCACAACTTTGTTTTAGCCAATTTTCAGCATTAGCATTATTTAAACTAGTTGCTTTATTTTACCCATCTAAGCAAAGCATTTAGCTTTCTTAATTAACTTTTTGTTATTTTATGTTATTAGTTTCAGTTTTTATTTTATTTTATAAAAATATTTACATTTTAATTTACTAAATTAATTTTTTAAAGAATGTGGATTGACAACCTCTTAGAAAGCTTTTGCTCCTAGGATCTAGCTCACGCTAGGCAATCCATCCAACTACTTGTATAACCAATAAGTTTTGTGGTAGTGATTTATAATTTTAACTAATTATTCTATATACAAATAATATTTCTCACAAATTTTGGATTCAACATGCATGAATTCAACAGGTATTGTTTTACACACTCTTCTTAACTAGTTTCTTCTTTTCACACTCAGGGAAAAGTGAAAATTAGATAGAAACTTTTTGGAATGCTTGGTGGGACCCTTGAGTTTTCTTGGTTTCATATATGTTTTAGGAAATTTATAACTGAATTATTGAAATTAATTTAGTTATATTCTATAAAAATTAATATTTCCTTCTTTCTAAATAAAAAATAAAAAACATAAGTTTTAGTTACATTTTTATTCTAGAAAAGTTAAAGTTTATTTTCCTTGCATTTTTAAAAGAAATAATCCTAGGATTAGGAATTTTATTTTAATCTTGAATTTATATTGTATTTATATATTAATTATGCATTTAAATAAATCTAAAATTTTATATTTGATTTAAAATAAACCTTGCATCCATTGTTTGCTTGCTTGTCTCTAGTTGACCTAGATTAAAGAAGCAAAGAAAATTAACCATAGTTATCAAATGTTACACAACCAAACCACTTGTACAAAACAAACATAAAAATCACTTGAGACAAGGTCATACTAGCATTTCATCACCTCGTGGATCACCTTAACCTTTCCTAGTTATCGTACATGGATTTAATCACTAGGGGGATAACCAACTCAACTCTTTGGCTGAGTATAAACTCTGGTAACTGGTATATATTAGCTAAATGCCTACACTAGTTATGGGATCTTGAAGTGAGGGAAGCAAGACCCTATCACCAAGCCATGTACTTGATCCAATATAGACTTCTTCTTGAGTACCTAAACATAAACTCAGAACCAAACATAGACTACCTTGTTTAGGACCTATTCAAGCCAATTTCCTCTTCATGCTTTTCTAAGGCATAAGCCAAAAGAGAGATAAAAAAGAATCTTATGATTTTATGCACTTTTAATGAATGCATTATTTTCCTTGAGTATTTTTTTATTTCTCTTTGTTTGAGGTGTGAGAACATATCATCCTTTTCTTACCTTCTCATATGGTTCTCACTTGCTAATAGCATAAGGACCTTAAGGAATAAAACCCATCACCAACTTGTACCTCTTAATCCATGGAACACACTTTCAAACCCGTATAATCCACTCAATCTCTTGGAATTTCTACTTGGATAGCCCTAGGAGATGCATAATTTTCCACTTTTATAAACAACAACCATGTAGCCTTACAACACTACCTAAGAACCATGTCTTACCAAATCCTAGTTTTAACCCTACCTATAGACATACCTTATGACATGCCTCTCCATATCAATGGGAATACCTCCACTACCATGAGAACTAATCAACCTATAATTTCCCAAACATTATCATCAAACAACAACTCCATCGAAACTAAACCACCAACCCAAATTACCAATGCCCTAACAAGAGTGTCCACTTCTAACTCTACCCATATTCCTCTAGCTACCTCCAATCCATCAAAAAATACTCCAATTCCAATCCTTGAGGTGTCCATACCCTCCATGTTACCACCAATCATCAAAAGAGTCACCACCCTTTCATTAGCCACTAACCCAACCACTAATCTAACCCAACGTGCAACCTTTAGTTATCTTCATAACCCATAGAGGCATATGCCTGATACCCAACCACCCACCTCTACCTAACCATTTAAATTTTCATACCAATATATATATTCCACCTAGCCTCCAAGGACTACATATCAATACATGGAGCCATCTCAACCATCCACTAGTTATTCACACATTGCCCAACCTCAACAAAACATATCATATAACTACACATCCTAATAACCTCAAGCAGATTTCATGAAGTTGATCATGGATAAGATGACTACCCTTGAGTCATCCATCTCTAGAGCCCATAATATCCTATCTTATGATCAAATTTGCAATGATCCTATTCACCCTTTAGTCCCTATCGGACCTTACCCAGCCCAATGGGAACTTCCAAAATTTACCAAGTTGAATAGTAAGGAAGACCCTCAACAACATTTAAGAGCATTTAGGCATTCATGCTACTTGATTTTCCATGATGATGATCTTCACCTCTGTACCTTTCCTATGTCATTATCTAGACTAGAATTGTATTTGTATAGTGAGATACCCAAACATTCCATCATCTTTTTCACCCAATTAGCCTAAAACTTATTGGATCACTTTTTGATCAATATATCCAAGAAATTTTCTATTATCAACCTTTATTCCATTTGGTAATTCAAAGATGAATCTATTATTGATTTTGTGGCTCATTAGAGGAGCATAATCAACCAACTTTACTTTTCATTGTCTCAACTTGAGCTTATAGAGCTCTTCACCTAGGCATGTGCAAAACATATTTCATCCACATTATGTGTCCAAAGATTTTGGACCTTTGATGAGGCTTTTACCATGGATCACAAACTATAAAATAGAGCCATCTATGAAAGAAGGTTAAAGTTGAAAAATAAGAACCCAAATTACAAACCCAATGAGCCCTTTTCTTCTAAACCAAATAACCAAACCAATCCCAACACTAAAAATAAAGCAACCACCAATGCCATTATCCTCAAAACAATACCACCACCATCTACCAACCAACATAACCCATGGAACCAAACCTTTGACTCCTATAATTATTTAAATCAAAACCAAATGAAACAAAATTGGAATAATCACAAGCAATTAACTCCAATTGGGGAGACCTATCCTTCCATTTTGGAAAAGTTACTGAAGGCTAATATCATCCAACTTCCACCAATTAAACCACCCTAATATATTGATACTTCTCACCCCATACCAGGTTGGTATAATGAGAATGACCATTGTGTAGTCTTTCATCAAGTCATAAGACATGGAATAAATAGGTGTAACACCTTCAAATACTTTGTCTAATCCCTCATTGACAAGGGGGATCTTACATTGGACAATCCCAATACACCACCAAACTAGGCCCTTGACATATTCCACAAGCCTTTTCCTATTCATGATCCTACTACCCCTTACCATGATAATAAACTAGACCCATATCATAAGGTGCATACTATTAATGTGATTATGGATGAACCCATTAATGAAGAAAACATTACCTCAACCGCCTCTTTCCCCATCCCCCTAATGGAAGGGAAGGAACTACCTTCTACTCCTTTAGACACCTAAATAAATGAAGCCACAATACCCATACCTCCATTAGAGGATACCAAACCTACCTCCCCTATCACAAAACCATCCACCCCCTCTTTGGAAGCTATCTCACAAGAGAATATGACTTCATCCACCCAAACTCTAATTTCATAACCTTCTATCAAAGGTCAAGATAAAAGTAAGGCAGCCAAACTAGAACATATAACTTCTTTGCCAGACCAACCTAGCCCTTATAAACCAACTAAAACCTCCATCCAACCAACCAAAACCTCCTCCAAATTAGTTTACCCTAGAAACCTAAGCCCACCAAGAAAACTAAAGTGACCAAATCCCATCCAAAACCAATAACTAAAATAACTAAAAAATTAAAACCACCAAAAGGCCCAAAACCATAAATTTTACCTCCCTCAACCTTTCCCTCCATTTTGGGTCCTCATCCTTCTATCTTGAACATTAATTCCATCATTTTTACCGAAATCCCACCACCTTTATTGGTCACACCTTCATACTTGCTTTCTAAGACACCTTTCCTCACTACACCAACAATTTCTAAGTTACCTACCTTACCCTCCTCTATCTCCAGCTCATCAAACATCTTGCTTAAGCCAAAACTGTCAACCAAGCATACCTCTTTACCCAGGACACCTACCACCAAACCTACATCCACACAACCTTTTACTTCAACACCTAAAACAAAAAATACTAAACCTCTACCACCCTTAGTCAAATATTACTTAATCATTCTCTAGTGGTTATTGAAAACTTCTTTCTTGAGCTTACCACCCATCAAACCCTTTGACCCTTCATGTACCAAACCCTCTTTGGTTTAATGATAACTTGATATGTGCATATCATAGGGCACCAGGACATGACATAGAAACTTGTAAAGTTCTCCAAACACTTATTCATAGTCTCTACAAAGATGATGATTTATTATCAGATAAACCTCCTCCATCCCCATTTCCAACCCAACCACCAACTCAACCCATCCAATCCTCAATCTCACCCAAAAGTAAAGAGGAGGAACCAATGCAACCACCCAATTTATAAGACCCCCTTATACATACTATTCACATAGTTACCCAATCTTAAACCCAATAAAAGGATAAAGGGAAGGCTAAGGAATCCATTCCTTGGACTTACCCTACCCCAAACTTTCATGTAAACGATACCTTACAATCTATATCTTAAAACAAACCCAAGGTGTCTATATTAGGTGTCTCCCCATCTAACCCTCCATACCCTAACCCATATGCAATATCCATTCAGAAAGCTATCCTCAAAAAACTTCACCAAACTCTATCAAAAATGAGCTTATATGAGTTAGTCTCTACCTCTCCCCGTCATCACCAAGCACTCATAGAATCCTTGTAATCCATAGAGGTCCAACCCAATGACCCTCAACCTCTCATCACTTTTATTTGGGCCCTTCAAGCTTTTAACCTTGTCACCTTCAAAGATTTAAAAATACCTTCTTTTCATCCAGAGGATCCTAATCTCCCCCTATTCATTACAACATACATTAATCAAACCCACATCAAAAGGGTGATGATTGATGTAAGAGCTAGCATCAATATTATCTTTTCCTATGCCTATGACCAAATGTACTTACCAACAAATGTCATGTCTAAAATCACAATGGTCCATTCTTTCAATGATACCATGGATACTAACTTGGGAAAAATTATCCTCCATATCTGTGTAGGGCCCCATATCATTCCTAAAAATTTTATGTTGTGGAATGAGAATTCCAATACAATATTTTACTTAGGTGCCCTTGGATTCATGACATGAGTTGTTTCCCTTCCACCTTACATCAATGTGTCAATTTTGAGTATGAAGGGCAAGTTATGACTCTATCCTGACCATAGTCCTTTCACATCTTGCAATATGACATATTGGCCTAATGACATCCTCATTCCTCCTTTATCCACCTCATAACCATCTGCTAACAATAAAACCCCTCCAATCAAAACTTGTGACACTTTCACACCAACTGTGGATGAAGATTCTACTAGCTCGTCTATCCCTTCTTCCTAGATTCTTATAGAGAACCATATAGCAACCACATTCCAATATCTTTCCCTTTGGGAATATAAACTCTTAGCCTTGGCTACCTTCTCTACTCACCAAGAATATGAGAATCTCAGGCATGACCCTTCTTATGACCTTAACATTAGAGCCATCATCCCCTTCAGGCTCCCTAACCATCAAATAAATTTTATTTATGGGGGACTTGATCAAAAACTTCTATCCCCTACCACTACTTCATCCATCCAACCATTTACCTTTAAATTTCAATATCTTATCAAACCAAAGTTCACTAATTTATATATTTATAGATGCCCTTGGAAAGGATTTGGCCTTGGTCACTATGAACAAGGGCCTCATAAGTAACACCATATCAAAATGTTTCAACCTCATGAGTCATTTGGCCTTGGATATAAACCACTTAATGAACCCACTAATTCACCCAAACCTATTGCCACCTTGGAGGAAAATATCCCACCAACCCAACCACTTTTCCCACTTGAAGATCCTAGCATCAACCCCCCTAACTTTTTTTCCTAGTCAATATTGTTAGTTTGGGCCCTCTCATCTACCAAAATGGTGGCCAAACCAAAGTCCTTCCACTCGTGCACCCTGAAATGGTAGAAAATAATTCTCTTACCATCAATGTCATCCAACATAAATATGATGATTCCATTCTTACCTACTTTGGTATAGGGGATTCTTCTATCCATAAATCCCTTCCTCCTAAAGCCTTGACCATGTCAAATTAGTCCACCATAGATATCAACTTGGGCACCCTAGACAACCCCTATATTGTTAAATTGGGAAAATCACTAAATGTTGAGGAAATTCTAGACTTATCCTCTTTCCTCCAAGACCACAACATAGAATTCACTTGGTATTATAGTGATGTGCTCGATATTGACCCCACCATTTCTACCTATAGCATAGTCACTCATCGTGATGCCAATCTTGTTAAATAGAAACTTCACCATATGCATCCTTGTATAACCCTTCTCTTCAAACAAGATTGTCAGCATCTCCTTTCTATAAACTTCATTTAACCAATTGACTACCCCCAATGGGTCTTAAATATTATACCTATCACCAAAGCCACTATGGGTCTCTACATTTATGTTGACTTTTATGACCTTAACATCACCTACCCCAAGGATGACTTTCCTCTACCTAGCATTGATCTCATGGCTAGCCATGAGATGTTATATCTCATGGATGGGTTTTCAAGTTATAATCAGAGCTTGATTTCTCATAAATATCAACATAAAACCACATTTACCACCCCTTAGGGGACCTTTTTCTATAGATTCATGCCTTTTGGGTTAAAGAATGTTGGTGTAGCCTACCAACATGCCATGACTTATATATTCAATGATATCATCTATAAGATTTTAGAAGACTATGTGGAAGACCTTATCAGGGAATCTAAATTTTGTACAAATCACTTCACTATTCTTACAATCATATTTAAATGCCTCATCCGGTATCATGTTCACCTTAATCCCAAGAAATGCATTTTTGGGGTCTTTTCAGGAAAGCTTATTGACTTTATCATCTCTCTTCATGGAATATAAGTATAACCTACTAAATTTAGATAAATTTTGGACATGCCTCCTCTAACCAACCTTAAGCAGCTTTGTAGCTTGCAAGGAAATTTTCAATCCATTCATCATTTCATTCCCCAACTTTTAGACGAGTGCCAACCTTTCAATCACCTTTTGAAGAAGGATGTATTTTTTAATGGAATGGTTATTGTTAAAAGGCCTTTGATTATCTAAAATAGTACCTTTTATCACCACCTATACTCACCCCTCCTAAGAGTGGCCACCCCTTTTACCTATATATCTCTGCCACCAACCATTCCCTAAGGGCAATGCTGGATCATTGAGATGAATAACATAAAGAGTAAGATTTATACTACATTAGCCACATGCTTGTATAATATGAGATATAAAAACTGAGAAACTTTTCTTAGCATTGACCTTCATGGCCACCAAACTCTACCACTACCTTTTTAACCATAAAATCTATATCATCACTAATATTGACATGCTTAAGTACATGCACTCCAAACCATAGAAAAATCAACATATGGCTAAGTGGCTCATACTTCTAGCTAAAGTAAACCTTGAATTTATCCAATAGAAGTTAATAAAATGGTAGTCCATTCCTAACCAATTGGTTGAAGCTCATTTACCAAATAACTAACCACTTCCTCTTGCCTTTTCATATGAAGCTATTATGACTCTTTTTTAAGAGGATGGCATAACCTACCAAATGACCATGTTCTTCGATGGCTCTAAGTGCCAACAAGGAGGGGGTGATAGATTTATCATCATTCCTCTTGATGGTGAACCCCTTCCTCTCCCCTTCAAACTTAACTTTGAATGTGTTGTCTCCCAAAAATAACAGTCATTTTGGAACAACATTTGAATTATTTTGATTCTACAAACCAAAATAATATCTTCCATTTTCAAAATTTGTCTTAGATATTTAGATTTCTCATTTCTAGAGCTTCTCAAAAAATGTACGGACTCTACAGGCTTAAATCTATAGACTCTATAGGCTTGAATCTACAGACTCAATAGGAAAAGGAAAATCTACAGACTCTTGCAGGTGGTTTTCAGTCAAAAGAATTGATTTTCAACATTTGTTCATTTTCTAGGAAAGGTTCAAAGTTTAGTCGCTTCAATAGGTTCAACGGGTTCAAAGGTTCAACAGTCAGTTCAACTAAAGGAACAGTTCAATGTCCAAGTTCAACCAAGCAGTTCAATGCTTTATTTTACTCAGATGGTTCATTTCCTTTGTTTCAGCATCTTTTGGTTCAATCATTTGATTTGTTAGTTGGTTTAAGGCTTTTTGGTTCAACAGTTCAATAGCAAGTTCATAGCTTTTTGGTTCAAAGGTGCTTGGCGGACTTCATTGAACCTTTGAATTGGTTCAATCAAATGGTTCAACATCCAAGTTCAACGAGCTTCACGACTTCTGTAGGAATTTTCATCAGCAAACAATCAGCAGCAGGTTCAACATTTATTTCATCCTTTGGTTTAACTTCAAATAGTTCAAAGGTGGGTTCAATCAAGCGGTTCAACACTTTCATCAGCTTTGCTTCAAAGGCTTGGCATGCTTCATTGAACCTTTGAACCGGTTCAACAAAGGTTCGTCGACTAGGTTCAAAGGGATGGTTCAATGCAAAAGAGAACTTTTCTAAAGGACAAGTGCCCTTACGGAGGACACTTCATTAAATGAATGTTCAAAGACTTATTCAAAGACTTGTCCAATGCTCGTGGGAATTTCATTCATACATTTTGCCTGGGGAATTTCACTCGAACCTTTTTCCCAGGGAATTTCACCCAGACTTTTTGCCCACGGGAATTTTCCCCAGGGAAAATGTTCATGGGAATGTTCAAAGCAAATGGCCCAAGGAAAAGCCCAGGGGAAATTTGTGAAGGGCCAACAAACGAAGCCAAAGGATCATTTCTCAAGGCCCAAAAGGGCAAAGTCCAATCTGGAAAAGTGTCAAGTGGAAAGATAAAAGAAGACCAAGGGATGATGCGCCCAAACACATCAAATTCAACATAGTCAACTAGCCATTGGAAACACAGTGACGAGCATGTAAACATCAATTTTAGAGACAATAAAATAGCCATTGATCCTTTGATCCACAGAACAGAATACATTCACAATTTTCAAGGCTAAGACCAACAGAAAGTGGGGAAGAAATAGAATAGCAAATTAAATCCAAGACCCGATTCAATTAGCCAGACAATGAGGAATGATCAAGATAAGATCATATTGCCAGATGGAACATTGGAAGTTACAAACTTTCAATAAGCATGAATTATTTCCTTGCATTGATAAAATCAAATGGGTAAAGTGCCCCTAAGTTCCAACGTGTCTCCTTAACAGATTTCAATGCAAATTGATGTAAGGATTGTTCCCAAGTCCTTTTTGAAGAGGCTATATAAGGGACTTTCTTCCATTGTAATAAGGATCTTCTTTTTGATAATCTGAACAAAACTCTACCGAAATTGAGAGGCATCATTGAGACTTTGTGCTCAGTCTATTTATCATATTTTGTTAATGAAAATAAGGGACTTTTTCAGACTTTGTGTTGTGATATCTTGTTTGTTTCATTGATTTAATAACCAGAATTAGTAAATTTGTCAAGGTGTCTAGGAGAATCAACTGTGGAGAGACTTTGCACCCCCATAGCTACCTTCAGTGTGTTTGTATTTTCATTGCTGTGTAAAGAACTTTGGAAAGACTTTGAGCTTTCATTGTTCTTCATATATCACTCTTGAGTATTTCTTGCGCAGACTTTGTGCTGTGTCTTGATTTTCTGGTTACCATACTTCAGTCAAGTTTGCTTTTATTTCTAGGAGTATTCTCATGACTAGTTAAATAGTTCTTTTGAAAGAAGAGGAGTGTTGTCTGTCATTCTCTTGATTTCTTTCTTTGTTTTGTATACATCATCTCTGAAGAAAGAGAGATGGATGTCTAGTCCTACCTTTGAGTACTATTTTTTGTTCATAAATATATACATAGCATATCTAGAGGGAACCTCCCCTTGATGAGAGGAGAGAGAATTCTCCTTATAATGTGATAAACTTACACATTAGGATGACTAATATTCTTGCTTTGGCTGATAAGACCTATTTTGTTTACCAGTACAATGATAGACAAAATAATCAACCAATAGTTTTTGGTGACTCCACTGGGGATTTACTCATTATCCATTTATAGTCTATCCATTCCATTCACCTCCACACCATATGAAAAGAATGCACAGTTTAAAGCCTCAAGCTTTAACTGAAGCAAAGTCAAATATTTTCAAGTTTTGTTTTACAAATTTGGCAGATTCAAGATATACATGAAGTCAAAGGGCTAAAGGTGTCATTGATCCTGTGTTCGAGCAAGTATAGCAAGGTGATTTTGATCTATTTTCTTCACCATCTCATCTGCAATGAACCAAGAGCTTCTCTCCTACTAAAACTAGATCTCCATTACCAAGCAAAATATCAACTTCTATTGTTGATAAAGCTTTGCCTATAATTACCCCATTGAGATTTGTTATCCCTCCTTTTCAACACCCTATAATGGTAGTTCAAGGTCCCTGGGGTAATGCTTTTGGCCCTCTCAATCATACTCCTCCTCTACATGAACTTCCATGCAATTTTAGGAAGAATTTCTTGAAATTCTATGGTGATGGGAACGTTCATCCTGATGAACGTATTACAGCATTCAGTATAGCTTGTGGAGTAATTAGGGTAGAGTTTGAAGATGTAGTAGTCAGGCTTTTTGTTGAAACACTACAAGGTCCTGTTACAGATTAGTTTTACCATTTATAGGCTTGATCTGTGACTGATTGGAATACTTTGAAAGATAAGTTTGAAGCCAAATTCAAACCTGTAGAAGATGCCCATACACTTCTGGCTCAACTTACACAAATGAAAAAATAGCCACATGAGCCTATGAGAGACTTCATAGCTAAATTCGACAAGTTAAGAAACATAATTCTTATGATTGCCAGACCTACAGCTAAGAATCTTAAATGATTTTTCATTAATTCTCAGCTACCTATTGTCAGTTTCCTCTTGAGACGTGCTGGCCAAATAGATCTCAAGGCAGCTCAACTTTTGGCCACTAAAGTAGAAGATGATCTCATATTATCAGAGAAAATAAGAAGAGATCCCAATAGAAATAGAGATTTATCATCATTTGAATTTGCATCTATAAGAACCATAGATCTAATGGTGCAGAAATTAGTGAATGAGCTCTTTGTCGTCAAAAAGCAAATGGCTCAAGGAATGTCTTATACTCCTACATACAAAAGAACATTCCCAAATCAGTCATATCAGGGCAATATTTCCATAAACCAAGGACAAAAAAATCGTCTTCCTCCTCCATAAGGAAAACTTGCCTTGGAAGCTCCTCCAACTAATTCAGTAATGGGATATCTTGAGACAGAATCAGATTTTTCTTATCAGCATGAATTATATCGAGAAAATGGTGTTGATATCATTGAAGACAGTCAAGAAGAATCAGCTGGTGACTCCCATATTGGTTTCCTAAATTATCAGGATGAACCCAGAAGCAAAGGAGAAGATTTAGATGGATCATATGTAGTGTTTACTAGATCTAAGAATCAATCAGTCTAACAGGCTGATAAAGAAAAGATAGAAGAGCAATCACAACCAACAATCATAATTGCCAAGCGTGGATCAGTTCTACCCTTTCAACTAAAAGATCCAGTAATCACTCAAAAGGTAAATACATCTACTTCGCCTTCCCCTTCTAATTCTAATTTGCAAACCAGTATACCTCCCATCCCTTATAAAACTCAAAAAGTTGAAGTACCTTTCTCTATACATAATTTGATTCATATATTTGACATAATTGATCATGTCAAAAAGACAAAAATACAAATGTCTAAATTTGAGTACTTGCAGTCCAATACGGATCAACTGAATAAGTTGGTCTAATATGTTAAAAATCAGACCATCCCTGCAGTGCAAAAGGCCAAAAAAGTGACTTTTGATTCCCCAATAAATACACCTAGTCCAAATAATCTGATTATTACTCCTCCAGCTGCTTTTGGAAAAATAGAACCCTTATATGTTTCCTTGTTAATCAATGGCCACAAGCTGAGTAATTGTATAATAGATTCAGGCATATCTAACAATGTCATGCCTGCCAAAGTTGCTGAATCTCTTGGTCTCACATTAACCAAGATGTTTGGTAGATGTTTCTCCATGGAGAATAAACAAGTGCCATTGTTGGGGCAGATCAAAGATGCTCAATTTGCATTTGCAGCCTTTCCAGATAAGAGGATTAAAATGACTGTATTAGTGGCTGAAGTTCTAGCATCTTATGGTATTTTACTTGGATGGAATTTTTGTAAGGACGTGGAAGGAGAGCTGAACATGGATCTATCTGAGGTAAGGATCCCTGTACAAGGCGTGATGAAAATATTACTTCCTAAAAAGGAAGCAAAGTATATAGTCACCAAGACGTCAGCTCCTGAAGCTCAAATCCTCTTTTAATCTGTAGGTATGGGTAATTACTTTTTATATATAGATCATGAAGAAAGACCCTCCATCTCTAATGAGGGAAAGTCTGAAGAAAAGCTAGTGTCTGATGAGCTTTGGACTCTAGAATTTGATGGTAGTTGTTCTTCTTCTAGTTTTGGAGCTAGAATTGTTTTGATATCTCCTCAAGGAGATATGTTCCCTTCATCATATAAGTTACAGTTTAGCAACACAAATAATATAGCTGAATATGAATCACTATTGTTGGGCATGAAAGCTTCCCAAGAAAGAGGTATCAAGTGTCTTCATGCTAAAGGGGATGTCGAATTAGTGATCTGCCAAGTGAGAAATTCATATCAGACTAAGAATGAAAGGTTGCACCATTACCATAATATTGTTTGGGATTAAATTGAAAGATTTGATGCTTTCAACATTTCTTCCATTCCAAGTGAATACAATGATAGAGTTGATGCACTTATTGTTTCAGAAACTATTTTAGTTCCACATTCTGATTTTAAGGAAGCCAAATATACCATTGAGCTGATCTATAGGCCAAGTGTTCCTGATAATGCTGATCATTGGCAAATTTTTAATGATGATAATCAGATCATCATTGCTATATTTTGAAGGCAACAAATCTTAGAAGTCTAAATTAATTTCTGAATCTAGTTCAGATGTATTGAAGAGTTTATACAGCTGAAAGGAAATAAAATTCCTAAAGGCCTGGTTTCTCTTGAAAAGCTATTTGACAAGCATGATATATTTGTCAAGAAAAAATAGATAGATTCAAATTTCTCTCAGGGATTTGACCAAGTGAATCTGACCAATGAAGAAAATCCAAAAATGGTCAATATTAGTAAGTGTTGTACACCTAAAGAAAAATTCAAATTTACTTATTTGCTTCATCAATACATTGATGTCTTGGCATATTCATATGAAGATCTGAAGTCTCTCAGTCCTAACGAAATTTGTCATCATATTCCTCTCAAGGTTGATCCAATGCCTTACAAGCAGAAATCTAGACAATACAATCCAAAGATTTTAGGTACAATTATGTCTGAGATTCAGAAAATATTAAATGCTAGAATTATTTTTCCAATCCATCATTCTACATGGATTGCAAATATAGTTCCTGTAAGGAAGAAAAATTGCAAAATCCACATTTGTGTTGATTTTTAGAATCTAAATCAGTCTTATTTGAAAGACAATTACCTTTTGCCAATCATGGACCAAGTGCTCCAAATAGTAATAGGATCAAAAATGTTATCAATTTTGGATGGATTCTCAAGCTATAACTAAGTTGAAGTTGTTAAACCTGATCAATACAAGACTGCATTCACCACGCCTTGGGATACTTTTGCATACAAAAGAATGCCTTTTATATTAATAAATGTTGGTGCTACATTTTAGAGAGATATGGATATGGCTTTTAAAAATGAAATTGGCAAATTCATAGTTGTATATCTTGATGATTTAACTTTCTTTTCAAAGCACCGATCTGATCATATGCACCACTTGCAACAAGTGCTGGAGCGCTGTCGGGAAAATGTTATTTCTTTGAATCCTAAAATGTCTATTTTTGCAGTGATAGAAGGAAAACTCCTTAGACACATTGTGTCCAAAGAAGGCATAAAGATTGACTCAGACAGAGTCAAGTCTATTCAAGAGCTAAATTTGCCTACAAGTAATAAAGTTGTCCACTCTTTCTTTGAAAAAGTGAATTTCTTACGAAGATTCATCCTTGAATTTGCTGAGAAGATAAGACACATTATAAATATGATGAAAGGAAAGACTACCTTCAACTGGACCAAAGAAGGCAAAGTAGCATTTCAAGATATCAAAGTCGCTATTGCTCACATCCCCACCTTGGTCTGTCCAGATTACCACAAAAATTCCACTATATATAGCTATGCATCTGAGCATACTCTTTCAGCTATTCTTATCTAATAGGACAAAGAAGGTATGGAATCTCCCATCTCTTTCATGAGTTTCCCTCTAAAAACTCATGAATTGAAGTATTTGAATATAGAGAAGCATGCCTATGCCTTGGTAAAAGTAATCAAACACTTTCGCTTCTATATTTTGAATTCACATACTACTGCCTTAGTTCTTGACAGTACAGTCAAGTCTATTTTAACTCAATAGGAGTTTCGCACAAAGAGAGGTAATTGGATTGCAAAGATCTAAGAATTTGATCTGGATATCAAGCCAACAAAGCTGGTCAGAGGTAAAGTTCTTTGTCAATTAATAGCTGATAATAAGCCAAAAGATACACAACTTGAAGAAGCTGAAATAGATAATATGCCAACAGTCCTTTTTGTTTCTACTACCAATGAATGGTATTCAGATATTGCCTATTTTTTGACTTATGGAGAATGTCTTTCTCATTTGTCTTACAAAGAGAGGAGAACCATCAGATTGAAAGCTACCAATTTTGTCCTTTGGGACAACAACCTGTACAAAAGAAACATAGTTGGAGTTTTTCTTCACTGTGTAGATAAAGAACAATAGACCCAGCTCTTGAAATCTTTCCATAATCTAGCTTGTGGAGGACATTTTTTTGCTCCTGTGACTACTCACAAAATTCTAAGAGCCAGATATTATTGGTCGACTCTTTTCCAAGATGCACATAAATGGGTAAGGAAATGTGAACTTTGCTAGCAATTTATTGGAGAACCCAAGTTGGTTGCTCTGCCTCTTAAGCTAGTGATCATAGAGGAACCTTTCTAGCAGTGGGGACTTGATTTTATTGGGACAATAAATCCATCATCAAGCACTGGACATGATTATGTCCTTACAATGATTGATTATTAAGTGGTTAGAAGAAATCTTGACAAAGCATGTTACCTCAGAAGTTGTATGCAATTTCTTGAAAGAGAACATCATTTCCAGATTTGGAGTCCCACTTAAAATTGTTACTAATAATGCAAGCTTGTTTCACCTCTCAAGAAATCACGCAATTCTATTTTTATTATAGAATTATGCTTTCTCATTCTTCTGATTATTTTCTGCAAGGGAATGGACAAGCTGAGTCCAACAATAAAAATTTGGTAAGTATTATCAAGAAACTTGTAGATGATAATCAAAGGACGTGGCACAAAGCATTGGTAGATGCTCTGTGGGTTGACAAGATCATGCCAAAAAGGGCAATTGGTATGTCTCCTTTTCAACTTCTCTATGGTATTAATGCTAAGATACCAATCACTTTAGAGTTACCAGCCTTGAAATTGGCAAAGGCTATTGAAGATCAGACATATGAGAGTTCTCTTGACAAAAGAATCATGTACCTAACTCAGCTAGAAGAACAAAGAACCATGGTCATGGACAGAATTGTTGTTCATCAAAATCTGATAAAGAAACTTTTTGATCAGAAATCTAGAAATCATGATTTTCAAATTGGAAATAAAGTCCTACTGTGGGACAAAAGAAGAGAGCCAAAAAGGATGCATGGAAAGTTTGACTCTCTTTGGAGAGGCCCATTCACAATCCATCAGCACATGGGTGAAAATAGCTTTTTGTTGAAATACCAAGATGGCACGCTCTTTTATCTACCCCATAATGGGCAGCATTTGAAACACTTATTTTCTTGAAGTGTCAGATCATTACCTCTGTATATATATATATATACTTGTATAGTTTTAATTTCCATTTTGTTTTGTTTTTTTTCATCCTTGTTGCCTTTGATTTCTGGAAAGCATGACACCAAAGCCCAATGGTACACTTGAAGACACTAGAGATTCTAAATTCTACTCCTTCCAATTTGTTTTGTAATTGACAGAAATTCCCCAACTGGAGCCAGCAATTGTCTCCCAAAAATAATAATCATTTTTGGAACAACATTTGAATTATTTTGGTTCTACAAACCAAAATAATATCTTCCATTTTCAAAATTTGTCTTAGATATTCAGATTTCTCATTTTTAGAGCTTCTCAAAAAATCTACGGACTCTGTAGGCTTAAATCTACGGACTCTGCAGGCTTGAATCTACGGACTCAACAGGAAAAGGAAAATCTACAGACTCTTGTAGGTGGTTTTCAATCAAAAGAATTGATTTTCAACATTTGTTCATTTTCTGGGAAAGGTTCAAAGTTCAGTCGCTTCAACAGGTTCAACGGGTTCAAAGGTTCAACTGTCGGTTCAACCAAAGGAATAGTTCAATGTCCAAGTTTAACCAAGCAGTTCAATGCTTTATTTGACTCAGATGGTTCATTTCCTTTGTTTTAGCATCTTTTGGTTCAATCATTTGATTTTTTAGTTGGTTCAAGGCTTTCTGGTTCAACGGTTCAACAATAATTTCATCGCTTTTTGGTTCAAAGGTGCTTGGCATGCTTCATTAAACCTCTGAATTGGTTCAATCAAATGGTTCAACGTCTAAGTTCAACGAGCTTCACGACTTCTATAGGAATTTTCATCAGCAAACAATCAGCAGTAGGTTCAATGTTTAGTTCATCCTTTGGTTCAACTTCAAATAGTTCAAATGTGGGTTCAATCAAGTGGTTCAATGCTTTCATCAGCTTTGCTTCAAAGGCTTGGCGCGCTTCATTGAACCTTTGAACTGGTTCAACAAAGGTTCATCGACTAGGTTCAAAGGGATGGTTCAATGCAAAAGAGAACTTTTTTGAAGGAAAAGTGCCCTTGCGGAGGACACTTCATCAAACAAATGTTCAAAGACTTATCTAATGCTCGTGGGAATTTCACCTAGACATTTTGCTTGGGGAATTTCACCCAGACTTTTTGCCCAGGGAATTTCACCCAGACTTTTTGCCCGTGGGAATTTTCCTTGGGGAAAATGTCCATAGGAATGTTCAAAGTGAATGGCCCGAGGAAAATCCCAGGGGAAATTTGTTAAGGGCTGATAAATGAAGCTGAAGGATCATTTCTCAAGGCCCGAAAGGGCAAAGTCCAATCTGGAAAAGCACCAAGTGGAAAGATAAAAGAAGACCAAAGGATGATGCACCTGAACACGTCAAATTCAACATAGTCAACTAGCCGTTGTAAACATAGTGATGGGCATGTAAACGTCAATTACAGAGACATTAAAATAGTCATTAATCCTTTGATCCATAGAATAGAATACATTCACAATTTTCAAGGCCAAGACCAGCAGAAAGTGGGGAAGAAATAGAATAGCAAATTAAATCTAGGACCCAATTCAATTAGCTAGACAAGGAGGAATGATGAAGATAAGATTAGATTGCCAGGTGGAACATTGGAATTTACAAACTTTCAATAAGCGCAAATTATTTCCTTGCATTGATAAAATCAAATGGGTAAAGTGTGCTTAAGTTTCAACGTGTCTCCTTAACAGATTTCAATGCAAATTGATGTAAGGATTGTTCCCAAGTCCTTTTTGAAGAGGCTATATAAGGGACTTTCTTCCATTGTAATAAGGATCTTCTTTTTGATAATCTGAATGAAACTCTACCAAAATTTAGAGGCATCATTGAGACTTTGTGCTCAGTCTATTTATCATATTTTGTCAATGAAAACAAGGGACTTTTTTAGACTTTGTGCTGTGATATCTTGTTTGTTTCATTGATTTAATAACCAGAATTAGTAAATTTGTCAAGAAGGTGTCTTGGAGAATCAATTGTGGAGAGACTTTGCACCCCCATAGCTGCCTTTAGTGTGTTTGTATTTTCATTGATGTGTAAAGAACTTTGGAAAGACTTTGAGCTTTCATTGCTCTTTGTATATCACTCTTGAGTATTTGCACAAATTTTGTGTTGTGTCTTGATTTGCTGGTTACCATACTTCAGTCATATTCTACTTTTATTTCTTGGAGTATTCTCATGATTGGTTGAACAGTTCTTCTGAAAGAAGAGGAGTGATGTCTGTCATTCTCTTGATTTCTTCCTTTGTTTTTTATACATCATCTCTGAAGAAAGAGAGATGGATGTCTAGTCCTACCCTTGAGTACTATTTTCTGTTCATATATATATATATATATATATATATATATATATATATATATATATATAGCATATCCAGAGGGAACCTCCCCTTGATGAGAGGAGAGAGAAGTCTCTTTCTGATGTGATAAACTTACACATTAGGATGACTAATCTTCTTGCTTTGGCTGATAAGACCTATTTTTTTTACCAGTACACTGATAGACAGAATAATCAACCAACACAATGTACCAATAATATGGTTGAGTATAAAGCCCTAGTGATAGGTCTCCAAACTGCTCTAGCCTTGGGAACTAAGATAATCCATGTCTTTGGTGATTCCTAGCTCATGGTCAACTAGGTCAATGAATAATATCAATGTAAGAATGATGTCTTAAAAAAAATTAAACTTTTATTAGATAAAATCTTAATATCATTCAAACATAAGTGGGTTTAATATGTTCCTCAATCTACTAAAAAATTCATAGATATGATAGCTTGCCTTGCTTCCTAGATCCCTTCTAAGCCTTCTAATTCTAAAATCCTTGTCACCATTCATAATTTTACCACCCCCTCTTATAAGCAATCTGATCTCCCTATTATTTTTAGTGTAGAGGAATCCTCACCTGACATTTGGTATGACCAAACTCTTAACCACCTTAACCTAGGCATCATTCCTCCCAAACTCTCTAGGAATGCCCAAAGATCCTTTGTTTAGATTTCTTCTTGTTACACCATCCTAGGGGGAATGCTTTACAAACATGGTTTTGATGGTCTATTTCTACATTTCCTACATATCCATGAAGCTTTCCATGCCATCAAGGAAACACATGATGGGATATGTGGGGGACACTTTAGTGGCCTAGTGGTTGCTAAACATATCTGTCACCTTGGCTACTAGTGGCCCACCCTCAACCAAGACTATTGTTATTATGTAAAAAAGTATGTAAAATTCCAACAACATGCTAATTTACATCATGCACCAGCCAATAACCTCTAGGTATCTAAGGACTTCTAGCCTTTCTCTCAATGGGGGCTCAATCTCATTAGAGAAATTAACCCCCATTCTTCATGGTGGCATAGCTCCATCAATACAACCACTAAATATTTCACCAAATGGGTGGAATTTATCCCTCTTATCTTGACCAAAGTAGAGAAGATTATCGAATTTATCAACCATCATATCATCTTTTACTTCAGTTTTCCTCATAAGATAATCACCAATAATGGTAAATCTTTTAGAAATAAGTAGGTCTAAGAGATATGTGATGCATTTGGCATCGAGTTAAGATTTTCCTCACTTTACCATACACAAGAAAATGGAAAAATGAAAGCCTCTAACAAAATCCTTAACAAAATACTAACCAAATCCATCAGTACTTCAGGTCAACATTGACACTTTCACATCCCATTCACTTTATGGGCCTATCATACTAGCATTAGAACCTCTACAGGTGCTACCCATTTCTATTTAGTATTTGGAATAGAGGTAGTCTTTCCTCTTGAATTCCAAATCCCCTCTCTTCACATATCTTTACAAGAGCTTATTCCTAAGGAAGATTTTTGTCAACATTGTTTAGCTCAACTTGAGCTACTTGATGAGCATCGTTTAACATCCCTCACCCACCTCCACATATATCAAGAGTGTATCAAACATGATTATAACAAGCACCTCAAACAATAAGAATTCAATATCAGAGACCTTGTCATAAGGTAAAACCAACACATGACCAACATAAAAAAGAGTAAATGAGGCAAGTTTGCTTTCAATTGGCTTGGAACCTACATCATTACCCATAAGTATGGATCAAGAGATTATTGTTTGTCCTCTCTTGAATTCAAAATAGAACCTAAGCCCCTCAACACGTTTCATCTTCATCCATTTTTATATTACAGAAGGATCAAGCTCACTCCTTTTATCTAACTTAAGCTCATCCCTTGGTTATGATATTTTAACGTTCACCCATCTTTCTCCTCTCCTTTTGAGGATAGTTGATTATAGCATAGAACCATGTGATTAACTATCATAGTCATAGCCTAATCCTAAATGTGGGTACCATGGCTTTACACATAGCATGGTTCTTATGGATACTTTTCATCTCTAACAAGAGAGAATCCCATGGTCATTTTCTATCAAAACCACACCCTTTCACATATCATTGACCTTCTTATGTTAAAGTTTTGCCCTCATAAAGGTAAACCTTTGAACCTAATTAGACTTTTCCATGTCTAAAAACATTTCATTCAAAAACCATTTGGATACTAAAATACTACTTGGGTCACTATCTTAAGCATTGTAGACTATTCCCTCAAAGGACAAATGCCCAAAAAAAAAAATTGCCAAATGTAAGGTAGACTGCTCCCTTGAAGGATATTTATCAAGAACATTAAACAAATCCAATAAGCTTGGACCACTCCCTTGAAGGATGGCTAAGTTAACTTTGTTAAAAGTGGAGCAATTCCTTGAAAGCTTCACACATCAATTAGCTTCCCATATACAACAATACAACAAAAGACCCACTATCACAACAAATTCTAAAGCCACAATCAGTTCTCAAGTAGCATAATAAGTTGGAAGCCACAATTAGTTTTCATATATAGACTTTTGACATTGATTAGTCTATATCTAGCATATGACATGGACCTTTTTTTTAATCATTCGTAGGTCACCTATAGAAGGGGAAAACTAATTCACATGATGTTATCATACATATCACCCATTACCCTTCACACCACCTATCACTAATCTTCCCTTTGAACTATCTTTAAACCAAAGGATTTAGAGCTTACTTGACACCCTGTGATCAAGAAACTTCTTTTATCAACTAAATACTATTCATGTGTAATGTTTGAAGGGCTTATATTCATTAAGCCAATCCCACTTTGAGTCTATTTTTGGTCAGTTTTTATTAGTTGAAATTGAACTTTAAGTCTCTAATCTAGTTTTATTTAGTGATTTAAAATATTTTATCTTAAAATATTTTTGTTCTAATAGCTAACAAGTGATATTTGACAAGAATGTTGATGCCTCCAAGTCGATATGTAATCATTGATGATCAATTTTTGACTAGCCATGGTTGGTAAAACATTGACTAGCAATGGTTAGGAAGTAACCACCAGCGGTCAAGAAGTAACTATCAATGGTCAGTGGTGATCACTGATGGTCACTATGTTTTTAAAACACAAACCCAAAAGCACTTACACCAAAGTTTCTTGTCTCATTTGAAAAAGAGCTTCAAATCTAAACTATATGTTGATAATTTTCTTGTACTGCCTACTTGAAAGGTGATCAAATCATACTTAACTAAGTCTTTTAAAACCTCTTTTTGGGTGCTTAAAAAGGATTAGGAACTTTCATTTGGTGATTAAGGAAACACTTAGATGTTTATTTTAATGTTTTTTTGCTTGTTCTTCAAAAAATTTATAACTTAAGGATAAGGAGACAAATAAAACCACCAAATATTTTAATTTAATGCTTTAAAATTGAAATCACTTCAAAGTTTTGTTTGTTTCAAGTTATTATCATTTTCTTAGTTAAATTTATTTGTGAAAAAAGGATGTTGTGCATGTATACTCTACCCCCATCCCCTATAGGGAACTTGTGGTATCAAAATAATCATCATCATTTCACACTTGTGACTTAGTACAAAGGCATAAAAGAGATGTTGCCAAGGCTCTCGCCAATACCTACAAGGCTTAGGTGATCTAGAAACAACCATAAAGCTCTTTTACTTAGTTTTTATTTTAATCATTTTATCTTATGAGGGGTCTTCATTACCTCCCATATGTTCTATAAGGAAGCTTTAACCTAGGGCTTCATCTCTTAGCATCATATTCAACCCCTCTCCATAGGGGGGTGTATATTGGGATCCCCTAACTAGCATGGTGGTTTGAGCTGTTAAACCATCTCTATTAGTAGAGGATAATCTTAGGACGTATGATCATGTTGGAAATCACACTACGCTGAGTAAGAGATAGATGTAGTGGCTATAAAAAGGGGAAAACATTTTTACAACAAGTCATATGATGCAAACCCAATTAATGTGTTACTTATCTTGTATGCTAACGTAAAATTTGGTACACATGGGATCTATCTAGAAATGTGTATAACTTATTAGTTTTAGTCAACCTCACTTTGCCACACCTTATCAGTTTAGAGTTTCGGATGATTACTTAGTTGTATTTGTCTAATTTGGTCTTAGATTACTTGGTGTTAATTTTATTCAAAACTAGATTTTTAACATAAGATCATAACCAAATACTTTGTCCAAAATTTCTTAAATAAGGAGGTGTTAAGTTGTCCAAGTGAAAATAAATCCTTACCTTGTTCAAATTTGTCATCTTAAACATTATGTTATATCATCCATTCTGGTGCAATTATATTGCCCATTTGACTCTAGATCATTTAAAAAAATTTCTTGAAGTTCTTCATTCATAATTTAAATTTACAATTTCACTTTCCTAAGTTCATAAGGTTGATGTGTTAAATTGGGTTCACCATTAACACTTAACTTTAGGGAACTTGGGTTTAATTTCCAATTTGGGTTGAAGTCCATTTTATAGATTTATCATCATATTGTCATCTTTGGTACTCAAGGCATCTTGTGTATCACTCACACTTTGAGTCCTATAACACATTTTATACTACCTTTCCTATTACCATGTGGCAATGTTATGCCACCCATTTAGTTCTATTTTTATACTTAGGAATTCTTGCATGTTTTCACATCTTTAGTTTCTTCATTCACATTTTTTCCTTCCTAATTTGAAAGGCTATCTTATAGTTTTCTAGTGGAAACTTGTCAAAGTTTATCTAGATTTCATGGTATTTACATATCTCAAGAGTCTACATTCTAGTGTACTAGTGACACTCTAGGCTTTTCAAGTTATCATAACCTCTTCTAATTCATACAATTTCAACCCTACCCAAGGTTGAGTATTTTCATGAACACATTCTTCTAATTATGTGTGGTTCTAATCCACCCTCCTTTTATAGTCTCTTTGGCACCTTAGTCATTTGTTTGGAAGAAGGGTCAAAATCCATACCTTGTTTAACACATTTGCAAAAAAATAATCCAAATCTATTTAAACATTTAGAGCAACCCTTTCTAGACATGAATTAATGTTTCACTGGTAGTGGGATCCCTTATGGCCCTATCTATGAGGATGAACACTTTTATGATGGACAAGACAATTCCATTATCTTTAAGGACATTCCTAAAACTATAGGATCTGAAGGGGATTATATTAAATATCAAGAGAACTAAGATGAAGCATTCCTTAAGTTGATAAAATTTGGTGCTAGACTACCCTCAAATTTTCCTATGGATCAATTGCACACCCTAATTAGAGAAAGAGAACAATAGCATCAAGAACAAGCTTTTGCATAATCAAACATGTGTTCTTCCTCTAACAAGTGTATAAAAATACTTATAGAGTTAAAACCAAATGATTGATATATTGTCAACAAGATTAAGAAAATAAGTCAATGGTATGTCAATCAGCTTATCATGGACTTAACATACTTACTAGTTGTTACTTCAATCCACAATGATGCTTTTAAAGAACAAGGAAATGTGATTGAATCTATGCATCAAATATTGATTAAGAACTCAACAAATGATCAAGGTGTCTCAAATAAATAGAATAAGACATAAGAGGTAGTGAAATATGTTTCATTAGACATAGAACACACATTATTTAATCACCAAGAGCCTCCTATCACTTTACAAACACAAAAACCCAAACATTTAGTTCGAATCAAGGAGATCCCATAAGATAATTTGGCTAGTTCATCTCAACCAACTAAAAATTGGTAAATAAACCAAGGACTCCCCAAAATCAATAGAGCACATATAGTTCAAGGAAATAGATTCTAAGGAATCAACATCTTATTTACTCAACTCTAGGATCAAATCAAAACCAAGTCATAGAACATAGGGTGTACATCCCTCACAAGTCCATGCAATAACAGGGGCACATTCCACCCCAACAGTAGCAATAGGGGAAATTTTCACCCCAACAATAGCAACAGGGGTACATTCCACCCTAATAAAACTATGTTCCACTCATAAATGCACCAAACATGCAAGAGTGGAACTCTATGAAGAAAATTATGTCAAATATGAAGACTAGAAATAGGATCAAAAAGAAAAAAATTGATGAGATATGTCCATATCAATTTGATTTAATAATTATCCAAGTCCCCTTTTTGCATCATTTTGAGGCATGCAAATTTGATAAATACAAAAGAAAGGGTGACCCACGTGAACATATCTAGGCATTCTTGTATTATGCTAAGAGGTTGATTATAGTAGCATGTTCTTAATTTTATTGTTCCTATGAAGTTTAGTAGGACAAGCTTTAGATTAGCTACTTAAGTTACCCAAGGGATTAGCTATAGATTAGAATTATCTAAAAAATTAGTCAACCATTTCTCATATAACATAGAGCATGAATTAACCATCATTGACTTGTGTAAATATAAATAACAAGATGGAAAAAGTTTCACCATATATTTATAAAGATGGAGAGTGTTAATGGGTTGCTTTCAACATAACTTGCTAGATAAATAATTGGCAGATATATTTACATAAAAATTACCTCCTGAGGTTGCACACAATCTATGATTATCTTGTGATAATTCATTTGAGGATATCATAGACAAGGGTGTACAAATTGATAAGGATCTTATTGATAAGGGCCTTGTTAATATTTTCATGTAGGGTCAAACATCAAATTAGACACCATCTTTTATCCAAATAGTTATACAAAATAAGCCTAAAATGTTTAACAATAATAAGAACATGGTTGGAAATGGGGTGACTAAAACAAGGCATGTATAAATAGTGCAGGCCCCATTCGACCTAAATGTATAATTAGTTAAACCTAATCCACCACCTTATTTAAGTTCCAAAAGCTCATAATAGCTAAAATAATTATATGGCCAATATCAAGGCCATTTCTTCAAGATCAACTAAAACTAGATTAGTAAAAAGAGAATAAATGGTACAACTTTCATCATGTTTTTGGTCACGATGCTTATTGTTGCATCCAATTGTGACATATTATTAAATATCTTATTGAGAGTGGTGAGGTTGATATTAAACTAGCCCCTAATTAGGACACAAATTAGGATATGGAAATGTACAAGGACCCCTTTCTTCAACATAATCAATAGCAACCAAAGAATAATCAAAATCAAGGACAAAACTAAGGATATAGGCAAAATCAGAACCATAATCAAGGTCAAAATCATAATTAACATGAGAATAATCATGATCATAATACCCATACTAATAATGTGGGTTATAATAACATTCCTTATGACTATAAAAACATCGTGGGACACATTTTTTCAACCCATCTTCCATTGTTATTATCAAACCACCTAAACCATCTCATGCTCCTCATAATATAGGATCCATCACTATAGGGTCAATACCCTCTCTCTTTAATAATACCACATCACATTTACATAATTCTATTGCAACTCCATTTACATGGGTTAGTATTTTTAGATAATTCCCTTCTTGTAATTATAATGGCTCCTTACCAACTTAAAATTGTGGAAATGTAACTAGATGCTTGTGAGTCACCCTCCAAGGCCTTTTACCTTCATATTTTGATTAGATTATCTCCCCACCACCTCTAGGTTGCACAGTCACAACTACATGCTTGTGAGTTACTCTCTAGTGCCCTTTGTCTACTTCTTCCATAGAACCCAATGTGAACATTGCACCAATGGATCCAAGACCGACTACTATCCTAACCAAAGCTAATCCACTCACCCTAATGTTGAAAATCCTTATATTCTATCAGACTAATTGAGTAAAACCCCTACACAAATTTCCATTTTGGATCTCCTGCAAACATCTAAAGTCCATAGAACTATCCTGAATAATCTTTTGCAAAAATCCATTATTCCCAATGATATAAATATTGAATAGTTTTATAACCTGGTGGGACATTTGTCTTTATTTCATCAAGTAACATCTGATCAGAAAGACATGTCTACACTTGGACAAGGCCATAATAACCCATTGTACATTAAACTAATCATTGAAAACCATAAGATCAAGTGGGTTATTATAGACAATGGTTCAAGGCTAAACATCATATCTCTTAATTTTCTATAAATGTTGGGCTACACTATGAAAGACATTCAACCATAGATGATCACCATTAAGGCTTACAACAATGCCAAAGGGAGTCTACTAGTACTATTTGGTTACCAATAATTATTGGGTCAATTTCACATCATACATTGCTTCATATTATGGACATTGAATTACCTTATAACATACTTCTTGGTCATCCTTAGATCCATGAAGGACAGGTCATTACCTCCACCTTAAATTAGTGCCTTAAGTTTTCCCATGATGGGATTGAGGTTACTATTCTTGTTGATCAACAACCTTATGAGTATTACAAACATCTTGAGGCCTAGTTTCATAATTATAAATATTGTATAGGTTATGAATTTATTACAAAAAAGAATAAGGCTATAGTTTCAGATCCACCTCCCTCCAATTATATCAACCCTAGTGATCTTTGAGAACCATATTTTTTTACTATTCACTTTTAAAACCCTACTCTTTGTTCTATCTTGGGCTTGTTGTAACCTAAAACTTTTATCCCTCAACCAATTATGATCTTGATTATGTCTTATCAACATTATGAACACCTCTAATTCAAGTTTTAAAAATTAGTTCAGCTAGAACAATACTTTGTAGCTTCTTATACTAAAAAGTGAACAAGAATACCTTTTCAACTTAGGATCTTTGCTTGTCACATGCTTCTTTAGATTGATTTTGAATTATACACTATTATATATTACATTTGCTACTCTTTGATAAACATTATTGTCTTTTTAGGATCCTCGCTCTCATTTATTTATGAGCACATGTTGTTGCAGCTAGTTTTAGCTATTATTGGAACTATTAGATAGTTCTATAGTCTATTGTTTATTTCCATGATAGTTACTGTAGCTAGTTTATCTATTTATTAGAACTTATACTCTCAGATGAGCATCTCCTTGACTAGTTGGTCCCCCTTTGTACATATTTTATCCCAAAAACACCAAAAACATTAGAAAATGATTCAAAAAGGAAAAACATTATCCTTTACTTTTATACATTTTTATTTTCATGCTCTTGCCATTTTTCAAGTAATTTGTCCCACGCACTTGCCATTTTTCAAGATCATTTTACATCATCTCACCAACTTATCAATTACAAGACCAATCCCATTTGTCAAATCTTCCCTTTTATTCTACAACATTAATCATATGTGTTTGATCATCATCTTTTTCTTCTATCCCACTTCCTATAAGAACTACATTTGGCCTGAACATCATGTTAGAACATACATCCATGGAACTATATAGGTAGCATCCACTTGTCTTGTACATCTAGAGTTAGCTCGACCAGCCCCTTCCTTTTCTTCTCTTTCCCAATTTATTATCATTGTTCCTCTTTAAGTAGGGAACAAATCTTATGTATTTGTTCTTTTTTATGTTGTGGTGGAAAGTAATGCCTCTACCACACGTGCATGAATAATTGTCTTTAAACCATACTAACTTGGTTTTCTGCTTGTGTGTGTTTATTTGAGTTTTATTGGTTTTTCATTGTTTTTTTTCTTGGTGTTTTTTTGTGATTTCTTGTCTCTTCATTTATTTCTTTTTCTTTTCTCCTTTTTATTATTTTTTGTCTCACCTTGGTCTTGTGTTTCCCTATTTGATTTTGATCTTCTTTTTTGTTTTCAAGAACATCTTGATGGTCCACATGGATTTTGATTATTTATATCTTGTTCTCATGTTATTAGGTTGTTATTTCTTTATTTTAAAAAAAAATTGTTCCTACTTAAATCTTAATTGTTCATATCTCAATTTTAAGTTCAGTTCATTTATGTTTATTTTTTTCTTTCTCTTTACTTTTTTGTTTAAATGTAAATAGTTGTAACTCTAGTTTTAGTATCCTTAATTATAGGTACTCACATTTGAACCAGATCTACATAATTGAAATGAAATATCATTATGAGTTATTCATATTTATGATGCCTAATTTCTTTTACTATAGTAAGCACTTTGTGCTCTAGACTCAACTCTTAACATCAACACAGCTCTGATGAATATATTTTAAGATCATTATGCATAAACTAGTCATAATAGGTTTATCACCTAACTCTATGCTTAGACATGGATCTCATCACATACATCATGAGTCTAATCAATTCTTGGTCAGTTATCATCATCCTTCATTCCATTTTCTCTTGCTTATGGGTGAACTACATTGGCTTGAGGTCCATTTAGACTATGTAGGCAGTGTTTAAATACATGATGTATCTTGAGTTAGCTCAACCATCTTTCATTCTTATTTTCATATATTTCATCACTTTGTGCATTATCATATGCTTGGTTTTTTGTGGCTTTTTCTAGGCCATTGTACCATCACATCTATATTTGTGCCTTCTCACTTTAACCTATGTTTTAGGCTATATCCTTGAGCTAATTGCTTGCCATTTTTCCCGTGTTAGGGAAAAACATTTTAATGGGTTCACAAATCAAAATCAGACCTATAAGGGAAATTAATTATTTATTCTTTATCAATGATCAAAATTTTCCCTAATGGGGTAAAATTATCTTATCATGAACAAATATTCCCTATTGGGTAACTTGTTATTATCATCTTTATGGAGACCCTAATTCTCCTCTTCTTATAATTCCAAGC
Organism: Torreya grandis; assembly: GCA_037957365.1. NCBI lineage: Eukaryota > Viridiplantae > Streptophyta > Pinopsida > Cupressales > Taxaceae > Torreya > Torreya grandis. The sequence continues at coordinate 5,896,594 of JARHVA010000269.1, forward strand.
TCTCCACACTTTTTCCCATGGTAGCAATGTTTTAGTTTGTAACTTGTCTCAAGATTGATCAATGTCATAAGCACACAGCTTGCACTTTCAAATTAGGTATGTTCAAAGTGTGTCACTTATATGTTTATACTGAATCCTTCATATTCCCCCCATATTTGGGGCTCATTATACCTCTAATTATATTTTGATTATTGATGGTAACCATGTTTACAATCATTAGCTCATCTGGATGTGATCTATTCAATGGGTTAATCTCTCATGTTCCCTCTCTTTTTGAGAGTCCATCCTTCTCTTTCATCCTAGTATGTCCTCTTGAGGGGGAATAATGGGTCATTTCCATTTCTTCATAAAATCTCTCTTATTTGAAAATATGTTATTTTGCCTAAATGTCTCACTACGCCTTCTCAAATATAGATAAAATGCAAACATCTAATTTCTAACACCAGTTATAATGAAATTGTCAATCTTACTCTAACTATACTCAAATGCCCAACTTAGGTCAAAATCACTACAAATGTGTTAAATGGTTTGAACTTGTCATATACAAGTGCTAATTTAGGCCAAAGTATCATTAAATGGTTAAATTAATTTTATGTTATTCCTAAATTTTATTAATTCATTTTGAGTCAAAATGATGATTTTGCCTTTTTGTGCTCTGGATCACTCTTTTCTTTTAATTCATTATTACATGTCACGTACTTTTGTTATTTTGTGTTAGAAACATCCTAACTGGGAATATGGTTCCAACTCATCTAACATCACCTTCTAATTTTTTTGAGTCAAATTATGACCCAATAATATGAGTTTCTAACCATTTTAATTAATTTAGGGCCAATTTCCAAAAAAATGCACAAATATTGATTAATCTTGTTGAAAGCTAATTAATTTAAATTAAGAGCTTAAATAGATTTTCCATGGAGGTTATTGAATATTTTTTTGTAAATTGATTTCAATTAACTACATCAACATAATGACATCATCTATGGGGTGGCATCCACAAGCCATAAATGCATAAAATATCTAAATTATGGACACCCATGCCTAATTAATGCCCTTTCCCCCTAAATCATTATTAGGGCATTTATGACTTGATCCTCCAAAATTGAATTGATTTTTGGTCACACATCTTGATCTTAATATGGATGGTCATAATTCATTCTGATCAATTATAAAAATATATAAATAGGACTCTCACACCATTTCTTAAGCTTAAATTGTCTAAATTTATAATGCTAAAATCTCTCCAAAAGTCATTTGTGTTTTTATTATTGTGTTATTTGAGTTTGGATTAGATTCATTAATAGGCATATTAGATAATTAATATCATGATCCTAGGTTATGTATAGATTTATTGATGCAATGGAGAAGCAAATAAGCCATTGTTGTTAAAGATTATAGCTCTAGATCAAGGGGAGAACATGTTTGGAGCCAATTTTGAGTAAAGGAGTCATTTAGGAAGGTAATGGTTGATTTATTTCTTTAATGTGTATCTTATTATCATTAGAAACCTCCACATTAATAGATTCACTTGATTTGTTTATTTATTTCCACATTTCTCTTTGATTTATTGACTAATGCTTGACTAATCAAATTTCGTAATCCACTATATACTACCCAATTTGGTTTGAACTTTCCTTTATGTTTCTTCTTGGTCATAGTATACTTTTGGTTTTATTTAAGTATAAGATCACCAAGTTCATTTTTTTTTGTTTCATGTACTAATTGTAGTGGCCACAAATTCAGTTATGGTATGCTTGCAGATTATTTATTGCAGATAAATATTTCTCATCAAGTAACTTCAACTCTTATATATGAGCTACTTGATATTGTCCATCATCCAAGACATGCTTAAAATAGAAGTGTAAAGAAGATAACTTGGCCTTAATGGAAAAATGGCCTCATTACCATAAATAAGTGAATACAAAGCAGCTCTTGTTGGAATATGGTGATTGGTACGATATGCCTAGAGGGCATGGAATATTTGGAGGGCCAATCACGGTTAGGATCATCTACAATATTTTGAAGGATGTTGATAATTATTTTGTTAGATACTTACACCTAGCCATTACCTTGTGGTAATATGCCATGGAAAAATGTTTTTTAATCTTGTACATGACACGTAGTGATTTGATATCCTTATTTTTGAAATATCCACCATTATTAGATATAATGTTGGAGGGGATATTGTAGTGACAAATGATAAGGTTAAAGATGAATTTGGAAATTTTATTTCCATTCATGTAAGGGGTATAGATTCAACCCACTTAGTGAAATTTTCTAGAGTGATAAGGATATGTTTATAGCCATCGGATGAGGTGGGGTTTATATTCTTAATGAGATTGAGGACCCTTGTAGAAAATGGCTATGGTATAAGTAATGGTTTTGACATATTGGCTGGGGCATAAATCAAATTGGCATATTTTTTACACTTATCACACTTTTTTACATATGCAGCATCATCTGCATCTATTGTTGACCAATAGTACCTAGTACATAGGATCTTTTTGGATAGGACCACCCCACTTGTGTGGGATCTAAATACTCCATGAACTTTCCATAATGTTAATGTATATTTTTTTAAAGTTAAATAATGAATCAAATTTATATGAAAACTATAGTGGTATAGGGTTGATCTGAGTAAATATTTTTTATCATGGTTAGTAAAGGTTTTGGATTATTTGTGGGATAGATCTAGTGGTATTGTTTGGTCATGAAGATATATATATAGGTTAGAATACCAATTAGTGTTGGGACCAATAATATCATAGATCATTATGATAGTTGAAGGTTCATGAGCTGGTGCTAGTAAATTTTCAATGAGAAACTAGTATTTTATGGCCATGTATGTATGTTGAATCAAAGATACAATGGTGGCCATGGCATCTTTTGTTTGAAAATGGTATATAACTTGATTGATGATTACCAGAGAATCACCATAAACCTTTAGATGTTGTATGTTCTATTGTACATCAAAGTCCTGTAATGAGTGATTCATATTATACCATGTTGTTGGTGAAATAAAAGCTAATCCTGAATGACTTGGGGATTATATCCCCCTATGGTGTTATAAAAAAGGGCCTACCCCTGACCCATGTGTAGTGAATGATCTATCAAAATATAGCTTCTAATGTTACTCCTTAAAAGGTTCTAAATGATGGTCATAATGGATTCATCAGGGAATTGGAATGTTTGTAGTTCTATATCTATAAAGGGTGCTTCATCAAGTTGATCTGCAAGGACTTGCCCGTTAATGGATTTTTGGTTGACATACTCTATCTCAAATTCACTAAGGAACATGATTCATTTATCTATGTGGCTTTGTAAAGATTTTTTGGATAGTAGATACTTGAGTGGATCAACTTTTGAAATAACCATAGTCTTATTATTCAACATGTAATGTCATATATTTTGAGATGTGAAGACCATAGATAAACAATCCTTTTTGATGGGCATATAATTATTCTCATATGCAACTAGTGTATGGCTTAAATAGTATATGATATGATCATTTTCATTATCATCATGTTGAGCTATAGGTGCCCCTGGGGCTTTGTCTATAGCTGATAACTATATTAAAAATGGATTTCATGGCATTGGTGGCAATAAAATAGGTGGATTTACTAGATAGTACTTTAGTTGTTGGAAAGCTTTCTAAAATTCATCATCCAAATGAAATATTACACCCTTCTTTAGTAGATGTGTAAATGGATGGCACTTATCTATCAACTGAGATATGAAGCATCTAATAGATTGTATCTCTCCCTATAAACTATGAAGTTGTTTTAGATTGGTTAGTGGTGGCATTTGAGTTATGGTTTGTACTTTATCTAGATCGACTTCAATGCCTCAAAGAGACATAATAAAACCAAGAAATTATCCTAAAGTAACTCTAAAAACACATTTATTAGGATTGAGCCTAAATTTGTATTCATGTAGTCACTCAAATGTTCTCCTTAGTGTTGATGAATGGTTGGCCCTATCTTTGATTTACCTAGTATGTCATCAATGTAGTCTTCAACAATGCCATGCATCATATAATGAAATATGATGATCATGGATATTTGGTATGTGACCCATACATTTTTTAGACCAAATGACAAAAATTGATAACAAAATGTTCCCCATGAAGTGGTTAAGTCTATTTTATGTTGGTCTTATGGTGTAATTTTGATTTGGTTGTAACCTAAAAATCCATCCATCAATGAAAGCATTTCATAACTTTCTTGGAGTCAACAATAATATCAATGTTTGGTAGAATAAATTCATCCTTGGGGTAGGCTTTGTTTATGTCTCTAAAACTAGTATAGATTATGATTCCTTCTGGCTTCTTCTTAACTGGCACAACATTGCAGATCTATTTAAAATAGTCAATCAGTAGAATGCATCTCACTTCCAAAATTTTAGGCAACTCTTTCTTCACTAATATAGTAATATAAGGATACATCATGCATAATTTTTTTTAATAGGATTGGCATAAGGATTTACCATGAGGTGGTGTACAACCAAGGGAGGGTCTAAACAAACAATGTTAGAGTAGGCCCAGGGAAATATATCAACAAACTCCCTCAATAGGGATGTAAGGACTTCACATTCCTCCTTATTGAGGGATGTACCTAATTTGATCTATTTTAGGTCATCTACAGTCTTGATGCTAAATTGTACCATGTATTCCACTAGAAACATCAAACTATCTTCTAGAATAGTTGACAAAGATTTAAACTAGCTTATAACATTATAGTCATATGTTAAGATTGGATGTTCAAGTTCTCCTAAGCATGATGAATTAGAATCCCCTAAAGGTAGGGATGGCCATGTGACAAATACTATTGGAAACTCTTAGTTGATTTGATCAAAAGTTGATTATTCTTTAATATTAAACTTAGACCCATAGACAAGTTTGTCATTGGTGGTCACCAAAGCTATGTTTGAGGAAGGTTGAACACCCCCATCTAATGGTGTCTAAAAAAAAATTTCACCACTAAACTAGCCTTTCTCTTTACTATTTCCCTAGTCCAAAAGTGCCTCAAAGATTGTTTTCACTTTATGACCTCGATGTTTTATTTAATTGTTTGTGGTTAAGGGTGTTTACCCGTTCTCCAAAATAGACTTGAAGATCTAATTTGATTGAGAACACTTATTTGTGGTCTCCCAATAAAATATTTTCCCTCAAGCTTAGAAAATCATAGAAGGCCTCATCATTCTAAAACTTGTTAATTGATACTATTGAATCTTCTTATTCCTAGTTTATCAGTTGAGGATAATATAATAAAAGTAGATTATGACAAATAACTAGTTGAAGGGTATAAATGGCATTAGTATCAAATAATTTGGTATTGGTCAAGTCATCAAAAAGTATATGATCAAACTCTATTTCAATGTTGACATCATCGTCACTAGTCATTGGTGATGGAACTCTAATAAGATATGTGGTGTCACCCCCAAGTGGATTAAATACAAATTCGTTTATTATATTGTATCAAGTGGTAGAAATTGGCTCAAGTGGACCTTGTTGATTTTGCCTGAGGCCTCCTCCTTCATAGGCATGCTTCTCCATGATTTTGTTTGAAATAGGATACCTGGCATTTATGTAAAAATTATCCATTTTATCATTATATAACCATGATTCATCACCTTCAAGTGGGTCATGTTCTTAGCTAGTGGCTAGTATGAAAGTAATAGGTGTTAGACTCTACAGTTTGGCCTCACCCTTTCTCTACCATTCCATACAAGGTGGTTTGGATTTAGGTCTTCCATAGGACTTGGGGTTGTATGAAATCTTGGCAATGTGGAATGTATCATGGGTCAAATATTCTTATGGGCCATTCATTGAGATGGTATATTAATTGGATATTTTAGGAGGTGGCATATGGAAAAGTGAATCAAGGGTATTAGGGTCAATGCAAATTTCCTCTAGTGAATTATCAAGTATTTCTTTTCTCTTTTCCTTTTTAGCAACTGGATTCAAGCTAAAATAATAGTTATAGCTTTGGTACTTAGCCTCTAAATGCTTGTGATACTTGTATGGCTACATATCTTCATGAATGGTGACATCCATACCTGAATGGGGGAACTTGATACACTGGTGCAATGTTGAAGGGATTAAATGAATTCAATGTATCCAAGGTTGACCCAAAATCATGTTATATGAAAATTCAAGGTATAACACATGGAATAGAGTATCAAGGGTTAAGGGACCAATAATAACTAGTAAGTTGATGGTGCCTTATGATTCCCATTATTCATTATCATAAGACTTGATTTTTATTATTTCTAGCTACAAGTCAGCTATCGTGTACCCAAAAATCTTGATGAGATTTAGAAACATAATATTTAAGCCTAATCCATTATCTATGAGGACACATTTCACATTGTGCCTCATTATGACAACTTTGATGTATAATGGATTATTATGCAGTGGGCCAAGGGATGACATATGTTGGGCCCCTATTTCAACTAATTATAGATCCATTCCAACTTAGTAGATATCTCAAGATGAGGCAATAACTTTTTATGATTACCATTTTGGTATGTTTTGCACTATCTAAAGGAATCATCATAGACCTAGCACCAACTAGTAGACTGTTAATTGGCACCTAGTTTTTCAAGGCATCTTCTTGAGTGGTTGTGTTTGGTGACTATAGCACAAAGGGAACAAGATGATGGAGTCAGTGGAATGATCAACCAAGTTTCAATTTTAGCACCAAACATGCACTCCTCACCCTAGCATGAAGATGCTTCTATGTGTTATAAAGTCAAATTTAAACCAGTAAAGAAAGGGGGAGGTGACTTCAAGATAATGAAGCCCTATAGAATTGGTTTTATACATAATATTCTAATTATCATTAAAAATTTAGACTGGCATGGATGCCTTTGAGGATCGAATTATATTTCCTAAGCTCACTTATGAGCCACTAGGCTATTTAGTAGTGTAAATAAGCATATACAATTTTCAACTTGGTATGGACTATGATCTATATTTAAATATTGATAAATGAAGAATGGTGTTATATCTATTTGTGTTCAATATAGTTATGTGTCTGACTAAGATGTTTTGAATGCATAATGTTCAATGGATATAAGCACGATAATTGAATGTTATGTTTGAGTGAATATTTGGTTTATGTTTTTAATGGAATCCCTATGTAAAAGGTGATGTTATCCTACTTTGAAGAGATGGTTGAAGTATAGATAAGAACCCATGCCAAATGATGATATCCTTGCATAAATCATAAACATAATATAAACTTGATCTAAGGCATTTTATTGACCCCTCAAATGCTGGATGTTTCTAAGCATAGAAAAATAAAGTATTGTATCATTGAGAGAATAGAACCAACCTAATATAGGTTTGTGCCCTTATTACTAGAATTAGTTTCCTATATAGGCTTTGTGCCTTAGACCATTAGCCTAGCCCATAAATGTCTTGCACTAATGAACCTACCAATTCCATTATTACATTGACCAAGTCTTATGAAGAATGAATTGCACCATAGCATAACTATCTCAATACAAGCCCTAGTTCCTTCTCTATTATGCTTTAGGTGAGTGCATAAGTCTTGCACCTTATGTGAATTGATTCTAGCATAACTAAGTGATAAATGTTAAGTGTTATGGGAACATACCTTGTTTGTACCTAGTTGCAATGAGTCGATAACTAACTTGGAATAACTAGATAACTTTTAGATAGAGTAAATGAATTGAAACCCTAATTAAACTAAAACATTTTGGTTATGTTGCGAGGACACATGTTAAATTTTATTTTTATAATGGTGCAATAAAATAATGCCCTGACTCTCCCTTGATAAAATTGAATGCTAGATATAATAGGTGGAAAATATATGTTCACTAAATCATCTATCTTATAAAGGACAAAAGTCAAGGAAGTGGGTTTAGAATAACTTGTGTGATACTCTATATGAGGTATTATTTTGAAAAATACCTGAGCATGTGTACTAATGATTGGCTACCTATGCAACCCATAAAATTAAAAGCTATAGATAACACCTTGAGTGGATGATACAACACTTAGAGAGGCTTGAGAACCTAGATGCCACTTAGACTAAAGTTGCAGATAATTAGTGGTAAGGAGCATTAAACAATTACATGTTTGAGTTTGCAATTTTGACATACTCCTACCCTAAGGAAGTAGAATTTTGTTGCTTCACAAGCCCAAAGGCACATTTATGAAAGAGTTTAGCACAAATATTAAGAAACTAATGGTGGATTATAGCTTTGAAACTATGAGAATGGAAGTCTAAGTCCTTTCGCATATGATTAGCACAATGGGGAAGAAGGGGATGTGTAGGTAAAGTGCAATGGAGGGGGATGAGTATTTTGAAACCCAAGATATTAGGAGATAGATTTATAAAAAATGGAGGTATAGGATGATAGAATATTTGGAACCTAAAAGTGTCAAGAAACCCCATAATAAGTAGGAAAGTCATGAAGAAGGATCTCTTGAATTACAGTAGTGCGAGGAGAAGAATAATGAAACCATAGATTGAGTTTAACTATTGATGGGTACCTCAAATTTCCATATTGTGGCCGTTGTGCTGACCAAAACCCTATTCTGCACAAATTGGTAATTTATTCAATGATATTTTGAATGCCATGGTGGTGATTCCTCTAAGCAGAGGGGGTGATCTCATATACATTTGGGTGGATGGAATGGGTGATGGCGGCATTGGATCTAGGGTTTGTTTCTTTGTTGGTGGTGATGTCTATTATGGTCAATGCATTTTTTAGGTTTGAGGGTGTGGAAGAGGGAAGAGAGAGCATGGTTATGGATGTGGCCATGCTGAAACCCTAACTTTTGTGGTTCCTTTAATTATGGTGACTAGATCTCAGTCCGAGGATAGAGGGATCCATGGTGTTGGCGCACAGTGGAGACATGTAAGATCTTTTATTGTGTGGTATTTTATTTTGCTTTGGTTTGTTGTATTATAGATGGAACTTGGGTTGGATCTCTAGCCTGATTTGGACTACCATCCTAATCTAGTTTGCAAAGAAAATAGTGAACTAATGGGGGAAACTTTGTTTCCTCTGTGGTTAGTGAATGAGCCACGGTGCCCTATTCAAGGAAAAATGGAGAAAACCCTAAGTCGTGGAGGAGCCTTGCTCATGAAAAAAATGATGGGTATGGCAGATCTTCCTACACTGTGTTAGTGCTTAGGGAGGAAGGCATTCCATGCAAAGGAAAATTTTGATGGCTGCCGTTTATGAGAAATTCCTTTGACATTGTGTTCTTGGGGTTGTTAGATCGAACCTGGGAGCCTGCTCTGTTCTTTTTGGAGTTGGGATTTGGTGTCTCCGTTTATGAGGTTTTAGGGCCTTGTAAAACTTGGTTTTTAGGTTGTTTTTCTTGGTTTTGTTTAGGTTTCATGTCCTTGTAAAACTTGGGCACTTTTACTGGTTTATATTGGTAGTTTCAGGTCCCTGTAAAACTTGGTTTAGATACTATTTTTTAGTAGGTTTCAGGAATGCCTTTCCTAGTGGTTTGTAATGTTTTATCTTTCTTGAGCTGTTATAGGGTTTCAGGGCCCCTTCAAAACCTATTTTTACCTTAATCTAAAACTATTGATGGGTGAATAATGCTATGGGTCCTTACAAAAATTGACCATTGAAGATATGTTATAAGTGTCTACCCCCTTTGAATATGTGGAACTAGCTCATGTAATAGATCTCCCATGTGAATAAAGAAGAGTGATAACTAACCCTATTATCCACATAAAATTTGACCATTTTGTATACTTTTACTATAATTTATTAATTGAATAATTTTTTCCTTATGAAGAGGTAAGTGAGCATACCTTTATATGTTTTGACACTATCTCAATGATACATAGCATGAGCACACACATTCTAGTTCAACCAATGTTAACTATGTAAATTGGGTAACATCCCATAGGAAGTGGCCTTATGCCACAAGTTAATAGTATAGCACCTTTATCATCTTCAGTGCTAGTAGTAATAATAAGGCTAATGCCTAACCTAATGGCTAGAGGCTTGGAGGAACATTTTTAGGATAAGTACTTGGGGGCAAGTACCTCAGATGCTAGTGCCCCCCATAGTAAATTTACTATGAGATGGATATGTACTTGATAGAATACCATAGCATGTAAAATTCCATAGATCATGTGCTAAAATGTGAACTACAATGGTGTGTTTAGGGTATAACCTAGTCAGATTAAAAGGAAACACACTTCATGATAACTCTAGTTGATTGTGTTAAACTTGGTATAGAAAATTTGATCCTAACCAGGCTATGATTGACTATGACACCTTTAAGGAAACATTCTTGAAGGAATTAGACATAACCAAGTTTGAATATCAGAGTATCACCACACTTAAATAAATAAACTAAGGGCTCTCTAAAAGAATGCACTTGTATGATGTCAGATTTAGGTCACTTCTTTCCAAGCTTCCTTATGACATTCACCCCTCTCAGCATACACAATGGTTCATTGGAGGATTTATAGTACCATTATAAAGAGAACTATCCATGAATACATTCACCAACCCTCATGAAGTGCTTAAAGACACACTCAGATTTGAAGTAGTCAAGAGTGTCTATATTAGAATTAGCCCATTTATGAAGGTGTAAATTACATTTATCACTAGCCAACTCTAAAATTTGACCACTAGTTTGGCGTAAGACACTTGAAATATATTATGGTGTATCAATTATGAGATATAAGTCCATAACAAGAAAAACTACACTCAAAGGAATATGTACACATTGCTTCTAAGATGTGAGGTTTGTTATGAAGTTTAAGATGTTCATAACTATCCTTTATTACATGTTAGTTAGGTTAACACAACAATATACTACTAGTTATGTAATGCCTATACCCATACCACAACTAACTCTTCAATTATTAATGAGATGAATAAAAACATGGAGAGAGGTGTTAGGTAGGTAACTACAACATCTGGAAGATAGGTGATCCAAGGAAATGAGAGATATGGCCAATACAATGTAGGCTATGGTATGCAAATAGGTGCTAGAGGGAGAGGTGGAGGATTTAGTGGAAGAATATTCCCACCATGTTCATGTTACAAGTATGGTTTGATAGAGCATTATCAGCATGACTACCTTCCACATTCAATGTGTGGGTATTATCAAGGAATACATAAGGTTGAGGAATGCCCTAACTTGTACAAAAAATTAACCCAAGGCCAACCTTATCCAGACAAGGGTGCATGAGTTATTAGGTACGAGTCAAAAAGAGAGAAGTGGGCTCTAAAGGCATAGCCAACTCACACAAATCCAATCAAAATATAGGCAACTACTCATAGTGGATTTACCACTCAAACTTTAGTGGTGCCAATACCCAAGTTACATCTAGAAAATGGTGAATAGAACTGCATTTAATGTGTAACATGGCTTGCACCTAAATCTATGCCTTACCTAAACCCTATGTGTTATGAATATGTATTACAATAGGCTATGAGTGTGACTTAGAACCTACAAGGGGAGTTCCAACTAGCATGAGACCTAGAAGAACAAGATGTTACCACTCATAAGAAGAAAGATGGCCAAGAGTCTAAGGTACAAGATCTAATAAATATCTTACACCTCTTATAGATAGAAGGGATGCTACCCCTATTAAAGAACTTATTTTTAGAACATGCATGATAAAATCTAGTTGAAGTCACTGTACCATGCATGAAAAGGGCATAAGAATTTAGGCATACATAAAAAGTAGAGTATGATTAAGAACTCCTAGTAGATGACACCACTAATAGATGGTATATATGTGAGTTCCTCATGGACATAAACACGAGGTCAATATCTTGATAAAGAATGCATGGGAAAAGATGGGTAGGATAGCCTTGAGGCCTTCCCCTCATGTACTTTCCATGGCCAACAAATCCAATATGAAATCATTCAAAACTCTAAAAATCACCATTATAGATATCATGGGCACCATGTTCTATGCTAACTTTGAAGTGATCAAGTTGGCTCAATAAGATAATTATCTAGCACTACTAGGAAGGCCATGGTACTATGCAAATAATTTCAATATTCATTTCAAAAAGAATTATATGACCTTTGAAAATGGCAAGGAGAGGGTATTGATCCCCTTATTAAGTGACCAAGGACCCCCCTATGTAGAAAGTTTTGATCTAGAGGATGAGATAAACCATATCTACAATATCACAATGCAAGGCACTAAGAATCTCCACCCCAATGATCAAGGAGTTCTTTTTTGGGACAATTAAAAATCAGCCTCAAACACCACTGACATTACTTGTGATTGATGGGTCAAATAAGCTAATGAGATGACTAGTCAGAGGTGTTGCTTAGTGCACATGAAGGTGCCAAAACCTATGAGAACTAGTTGGGTCTAGATTGATCACACTTCAAAGAGATGAGTCCCTTGAAATAGGAAGAAGGTAAAGAGAGTTTTCTACCTGAGCAAAGGTAAACATTCCACACTCTTAAGGTATGAGGGGAGAAATCCTATGGAATAATATGTTTATGACCTTGAGTCATGCATCCCAAAGGAAGTAGATAGGATGGGAAAATTGGTGTATACTTTAAGGAACACTCATTACTGGGTAGTACAAAGGCCTAACTTATTGACATGGAAAAATGGGAAAGTAGTAATATGCACTATATTTGAGAAAAGCAATGATAATCTAGACATTTTTACATACTCTGGTGATTCAAACCCAATAGTTTAGAGCACTTGTGTGAATAAACTTGGATTGATTTCAGTACAAATGCCCTAAGGAACTCAAGGGTGCATACCTTCTATAAAACCTTAAAAATGTGGGTGTGAGCATGGTACATTGTCAATGAGACACACTATGAGACAAAAAATTGGGATGCACTCAAGGCGAGGTTCATGCACACCTTCTCCTTTTCTTCACAAAACCTAGAATTGATTGAGTCATTGCAATTAATTCAAAGGGTAGTGTTTGAGGACACTATAATCCTAGAGGAGTGCCTAAAAAACATGTTCAGGCAAAAAGGATTGGCACTCCTAAATTTATTTAAGGAACATGAACTTAAGAGTGACTTGAGTGAAGAATATGATGAACCTAGAAGGAACATGTTGATGATTAAAATTCCATTGTTTCTTACACCAACAATGGGAAGTTTCAGGAATGTAGGACTTACAACCTGAAACAACCTCTAGATTTTAAAGAAGCTAGCTCTTCTTTATATCAAGGGTATAATGGGAAAAGGGATAGGAATTAAACAAATACACAAGTGCAACTAAAGAAACTCTAACTATGGCAATGCACCTGAATTTAATTCAACCCTTAAGCACAGTGAAGCTATATGTAAGATTCAATTACATTAAAGAGCGAACAAGGTGTGATCAATGTAAAAGATAGAAAACAATAGAAATAGAGGCTCACAACTTAGACTAATTTTGTAGTGACACAGAAAAATATCAACAAAGGCATAGAACTCAATTTTCTTATTAATTCTCTAGTCACATAAAAGGCATAGAAACATGCACAGTTACATAAAAAATTTAACTCAAGAAAATAAAACAAAGGCAAATGATATTCCTGATCACAGCTAAAAATATAAAAACTCTTGATAATTATCTCTTGCAAAAAAATTCTCTCTATCTTCTCATGATCTTCTGGTGATCTCTGCACCCCTATTTATAGCATTGAATTAGCTCTAGATTGTCTGCACGTTCCCAATCTAACGGCCCAATTGAACTCTAACTGAACTGGAAGTGTCTAACAAAAGATATTTCTTAGATTTTGAAACATTTCATCTTCATACAGTTCATTGGCTAAAATAGATACACAAGACACTTCCTTCTATCAAAAGGGAAAAGACACTTGGCTGATTCCCTTACTCTACTTGAAAACCTTCTTTATTTAGGAGGCACCAGAAAATGACACTTGGCATGTTTCATAGTACTTACTCAAGACACGCGGCACTTTTCATGTAACTTATACTCTTTACTGTGTCTTCACTTAGGAGTGTTCCATCCTTGACATCTGTCACTGTCTACTTCTCTAAAGCTTTAACAAATTGACAGAGAATGGGACCCATAGCACTTCTCACCCGTGCAACTTCAAGAAGGGAACAAGGATAGGTGGCACTTTCCATGTATCCTTGATAAAGGACTTGTGGTGATCTCTATTGCTTTTAGCAACCTTTTGAGAATCTTTTTGAAGGTGACACGTGTTACTCTCCACGTTACTCTGTTTATGCTATAGAAACAATCAGGCCTCATTTCATATTTACCAGGATGGTGACACTTGGTAGCTCTCACTTTCCTCAAAAATAAGACCCACCACAGTCTTTACTTATCAATGAAACAAAATGAAGATAATTCAGATGTTGATACATGGCATCTTCCACTTTCTTCAGCTCGAGATACGTGGCATCTTCTATTTCTTTTATAAAAGCATATTGAAACCTTCTGTGGCTGCCACCTGGTGCCTTCCGCTTGATTCTAAGAAAAGATTTATTGAAAAATAAGCTTTTGAGATGTATAAGAAACATGAGATGTAGATCCCGACACTTGTTGTGTTCTGCTGAGTTACTATGAGACACGTGGCATGTCCCAACCAACTTCTAGAAATCATGAAAGGTACCTCAGTCGATGACACTTGGTAGCTTTCACGTGATTTTGACACTTAGACAAAATTGAGTTGAAAAGAAATTTGAGCCTGCACTCTGAATCAAAAATTCACTGTCTCGAACCAAAGTGTGTAGGGACAAAATTTTACAGTGCACAACTAAAAATCAAAATAAAATGTAATGTATTTTTTACTCTATAGTTATTGGTGACCCCAAGGACCATTGAGCCTAATCAAAAAGAATCTACAACTCCCACATGATCAAAATGTGACAAAAACAAATCACATCTTTAGTAAGGTTGTCTGATAAGCAGACCACTCATCATTAGATAATCCTTTCTTATTTTGCAATTCATTAAAGGCTAAGTCAAGGTTGATGATATCCTTGTGTGAAAAATTTTGAAAATTTTGAACGGTAGCCTTCAATTTAAATTTAAGCTGGGAAATAGGAATCAAAATAGATTCTACTTCAGGCAATGATGAATCATCCCTTAAACCCTAAAAAATTGCCTGATCATTCTGTCTAGCTAACAACAAAGGTTTGATTTCTTCAATCATCAACACAGTGTTGTCATCAGGAAAAGGAGAAGGAAGACCTAATTGTATGAGATCTTGGATGTGTTGTTTCATTTCATTGATTCCTTATTTCATCACATCAAGAAGCTCTCTATAATTGATTGTGGTAGAATTGCAATTGAGAACCTCATTCACTCATTTAGCAGTGACCATTCTGTCATTAATCCATACTACTGACATCATTCCATCAGTCACATCATATAGCTTTTGCAACAGCATTTTGGAGTCCAATACTCTCCCAAAAATAGTAGACAAAGTGTCTTCAACTGAAGTCTCCACCTTTTTGCACAATTTCTGTGCATTTAGAAGAAAGGTTAGAGAAGGTCTGAGCTGAGTAATCTCCTGAGAGATTCTTTTCCATATTGATTCAAAAATCTCCTTTACCAAATTTAACACCCCTACATTTTGTGGCCTATTAGCCAACTCAAGTGTCAATTATTTTTCCCTTTGTCACTCAACTTGAAGTTGGGCCTATATAGATGTGGTGTTATTCTACTCATTCAATAGCTTCTGTTGAAGTTGAGTAACCTGTACAAGGCTTTCATCACATTTTTCTTGAAATGCTACCTTTTCTCACTATAAGGTTGTCACTACATCCTTCACATACATTAGCCCTAATTTCAAAGAATCATTTTGGGCCTGGATAGCCTGATGAGTCTGAGGAGAAACAACATCTTGAAACTATTTATTAAGACTCTCTATTTCAATATTCTTAATATTGATCTCTGTGGTCAAACTAATATAGTTTGCCTTCTCTTTGGCTAGATTAACCTCCATCTTCTGTAGCTTCCTTGATATCTTCAAATAATCTTCAGCTATTATAGTAGTGGATTCATTTAGAAGCTCAACCCTATCTTGTGGTCTGAATAGGGACATATCTATTGCCACTGTATTCATTGTATAATCCTATGGTTGCATCTGCTCATTTGGCTTGATTATATTTGGTGACAAATGAGTCACTATTAGTTGCTACTATATTGGGTCAAATTGTGACCTAAGATGTGGTGTAGCCAAGGCTTCATTCTCTTTTATCCTCTTTTTCTGCCTTCAAGCTTCCCTCACCTTCTTAGCAGCATCTACTTGAGTTTGGAAGGTAGAAGGAGAGGCAATGTGCCCACCCGTAAAAGGAAAACCTTGTGGCAAGCCATATGGAATAGCTAATTATTGGCTATGGGCAATCTGAGGAGGTATTTTCTTGGGAATAGGAGAAAAGTGAGGTAATGATATGGCCTAAGTTTGGATAGATGGGGCAAAATGAGAAATGGACATAGCATAGGTGGCAGGGGATGTCATTAGGCCAGATGGAATCATCACCCCTAAAGGGGAAGAGAGAGATTGAGAAGGAGGAGGAGAAACAATACTTACCTAATGAGAAACTAGGGTACTCTATGGTTGGTGTTGTGAGGGTTCTTCCCTCTCTTATGAATCTAGTTGGAACCTCAGCCTTTTATGTCTCCTTGGTGTTTCTTCTTCTAGTTGTGTTCCATTCTCTTCAATATTTACCACTATTGCTAATGGTGCTTGTGTAGAACTAGGGACCTTAAGGACTAACGATGATGGAGAAGATTTTGGTGGTGAAGATAACACACCCTTTTGTTTTTCAATGGTACTAAGAGATTGGGGCCAAACAGTTACAGTGACTGCTACTGAAGTTTGCACTGGGGCCTATGATGTTTGGTTGGATTCTGCTCTGGCTTCTGGCTCACCACCCTGTGTCTGCAAATTGCTTGTATTAGGGATAGACATAGGAGACAGATGACATTCATCCCAGAGTTCCTCCCATTTCTCATCAGAATCCACATTTCCAAAAGAGTGGGTCATCTCACAAATCTCTTGCCTATATTTCCAATAGGCTTCTATTTTTTTAGCATTCTAGTCTTTATTATTTAATTCTCTTATTAAACTAGAATTCATTCTAATTTTTTGGGTCAAACTCTCTTTGCTTAACATAAAAGGTTTCCCATGGTCTATCTTGTTGAAGAGGCAAATCTATCAATTCAACATAAAATTTAGGAATATCTTCCTTGGGATTTTTCATATTTTCCCAAAAGGGGCAGCCTTCATGTGTAATTCTGGCAGCAACCCTATTAGTCTTGATCCATGAAGCTCTGAAACCATTTGGGTCATATACCCATTTATCTTCAATTAGAAGGAAACCCAAAAAGGCTAGCTTTCTAAGCAACACAATCTCAACATCTCTGGCCTCTAGTACCATGTTATTTGTCATCCATGGGACATCATACATTTTCCTCTTCCTCTTCCCAGAACCATATTCATTATCTACCATACATGCCTACTTTGTGACCTCTAAGAATGCTAACCTAAGGGTAAAATTCTTAGGTAGCAATAGTGGTTCCCCACAAAAACCATGGACTCTAATAATAGTGTGATGGGATCCAAAAAAGTAATCACAAGGGATAGGGCAATTGGTCATAAGGTTTGATACACTTGGAAATAATCTATTTATAACTGGTTCTGGGCTCAGATGACAAAAGGCAGGGGCAACAAAAAGTTCCCAGAATTCATATGGGTTGCTAGTTTTGGACAAAATATGTGTCCATGCAGACATAGGAGTGGTCCTATGTAGACTGAAACTTGGGTCATACATGTTAAGATGCATGTGTTGGGAAAATATGCTTGAGTTATGATACAACATAAGGTGGAACAAATAAGAGGAATACCTAAAAATTCCTTTGGATCTAAACTGGGCAAGTTGTTCCACCATCAAATATACAATTTGCTCAGAGAAATCAAGCTGATACTCTTGAGTCTTGTCAATAGTTTTCAATCTGAAAGGGATAGCCATTTACTCCTCATAAATGGTTATATCATCTTTCATTCCAAAAATGAAAGCCTTCATGGAAAGTGCATCTTGACTATCTTGAGCAAATTGTGCTTTTGTGGTTGGTAGTGTCGACACAGTAGTATCATCATCACCTAATTACAACTCTATTTTTAGAAACCTCAATTGAGTATTGACATTTGCCCACATTTTTTGCATCTTAGCAATGGTGAGAAATGTGGTTGTCTTGTCATGATACAGGGCCAACATATCTCTGATAGCTTTTGGTGTAATTTTCACTATGAATGGACCCTATTGTATGGTACTTGAAGGTGCATGAAACAATCGGGCACATATTTTCACCAAATCAAGGCATGGATGTACACCTGGGACAATGAATTGTGCTAGTTGGGAAGTCCATATCCTCATTTTGAATGTCTTGTATTGTCCCACCTTGGCCCTCTGAAGACACCTTTGATGTGTCCCTTCTCTGAGAGTCTTGCTACTAGTTCTTTGAAAAATTGGGTCTATGATTCCATCTGCATAATCTTTTACCTTTATTGGGTCACTTGCTTGACCAACTTCAGGGACTCTAGTTCACGAGTAGGTCTTTAATGGTTGCATGGGGGTTGAAGCATATGATTTGCTCATAAGAAACTTATCAATGGATTCATAAATCCTAGACCCTTATTGCGAAGATTATGTTCCCTCCATATCTCTATCTATTCTTTGAAAATAGTGAACTACAGTAATAGGTATGAAGCTTTTGTAATAAGGAAGCACTTTCACTTAAGTAGGATTGCTATGAGCTGGAAACACAAGTAGCAGGGGTTTTCTAGTAGATGTAGGAATGTTTGAGAAACTTGTAAGCTTTAACTCTTGTTATGAATTATTTATTCACCCATCAAGTCTCAAAATGGCATTAACCCTGAATAACTGTTAGAAAATTTTACTAAATCTTCATGGAACAGCGAGTTAGACACGTCATGTAAGTGGTTGCACAAGGTACCTTAGGGAATTTAATATTTGGGAGATATTTAAAGTGTCAGGAGTTTTGAAAATTTTGAAAAGGCTCTGAACTATGGCTACATGTTCAAAGAACACTTATTTAAAAGAAAAAGTGGGGAAAAAAATGGAAAAACAAAGCAACTGAGAAAGGAAAACTATCTAACTATAATACATTAGAGACCTAGGTTAACTGAAATGCTTCAAGTAGATCCCATTCATAGGAATCTATTCAGGTTTGCCTTCCATTATTTCCATCTCAAATGAATTCTTTTGTTTACATGCACAAATTTTATATGGGCTAGTCCATAATGCTTCAAATTTAGTATGTTGACCTGGCTTGGCGGCTCTTGCATCCAATTTCAAAACAATTGAGCCTACTTCAAAATGAGGATTTGAAGTCCTTTTATCAAAGCAATCTTTAATTATTTTTTGATGCTTAATTAATGAACCATGTGCCGCATCCCTCTTTTCCTGAACTTCCAAAATTTTAGCAAGTCTAACCAACATGGGGCCATTTTCTTCAATTTTAATCTATTTTATCAGTTGGAGAGTAGGAATTTACAAGCTTAGAGGTATTATGGCAGGCTTGCCATAGACCAGTTCATATGGAGACATTTTTATCACCTGTTTAGGTGTAATTCTATTAGCCTATAGTGTTATATTTAGCACTTTATGCCATTCTCTATGATGATCAGCCCCTATTCTCTTGATGAATCTAATCAAGTTCTTATTAGTTGATTCTACCAAACCATTACCCTGAGGGTAATAATTAGAGGAATTTTTTAGATATATTCCATGCTTTAATGCAAAGTCAGATACTTTAGACCCTAAAAATGCTTTAGCATTATCTAAAATTATGGTGTGAGGAGCCCCAAAGCGAGTAGTGATACTCCCTAGAAAGTATAGGATCACATTTTTTATTGCTTCTTTAAGTGGTATTGCCTTAGTCCATCTAGTGAAATAATCTGTGGTAGTTAAAATCCATTTGTGACCCATACTAGACACTGGATTTATCATTCCAATGAAGTCAGGACCCCATTGAGAAAAAGGTTCATCAACAATTATCGGACTAAGAGGCATTGTTGCATTCCTCCTCATCCCCACATAATATTGATAGGATTGACATTTTTTAACCAGTTGATAATAGTCTATAAATAAAGTAGGCCAGAAATAACCTACCTCACTTATGTTTATGGCTATGGTCTTTACATAAAAATGTCCACATGAGACTCCATAATGCATTTCATATAGTATTTTCTTAGCCTCATCCTTCTCTACGCATCTGAACAGTTTGCCATCAGAATTCCTCCTAAAAAGAACTTGTTCAATTAAAACAAAATGGACCCCTTGCATCTTATAGTATCTCTTCTTGTTTTGAGGAAGTTCTCATGGGTAAATCCCATATTTCATAAAATGAATCTTGTTTGAGACCCAGGAGTTCTAATCAATCTCTTATATCCTCAATACAGTTTCCTTTTCTATTTATGAATTCATTTCCACATGTATCATCTTTTCAAGCTCTTGAGTCATATATTGGCATAACCCCCTGCCTCTAACTAACTTAGTGGGTTTTACCTCTACATCATATTCAAGGATCTTTGTTATCAAATTTTCCCTTTTTCAGTAATTTCACCCTCCATAATGTATTCTCTGACACTTGGGTGAGCCACAAGTATCAAAATTTTGCTTTTTGATACTATATACCTAAATTTCTTGAGGGCTTTTACCATAGCATATGCTTGTTTCTCCACAAAGTTTTATCTAGTTTCATATTCTCTAAGAGTCCTTGAGAAAAAGGCTATTGGATTCTCTACCTCCTGTCTATCATCCTTCTATGTTAGAATAAAAGCAATACTGAGCTCTCCTCCATAGACATACATTACAAAAAGCTTAGAAAAGTCTAGGTTTCTAAGTACTGGCGCTGTTGAGATATCTTTCTTGACCTCTTCAAAAGCTTACCTTCCTTCTGTAGTCCACTTAAAAATTAGGTCTTTTTTCAACAAGAGTGTCACTAGTCTTACTAAGCCTACAAAGTCAGATATGAACCGACTGATGAAATTAATATTCCCCAAGAAAGATTGAATTGCTTTCTTATTTACTGGAAGAGGTAAGTTCATTATAGCTACCACTCTTTTTGGGTCTATAGAGACTCCTTCTTCAGATACTATATTTCCCAATAATTTGCCTTCAAGGACAGCAAAGATACATTTCTTAGGGTTTAAGGATATTCAAAATTCTTGACATTTCTTAAACACGGATTCTAAATGATCAAAATGATCAACATAATTTTTTGAAAAAATAGTAAGATCATCAAGATAAATCAAGATGATTTTATTTATAAGTTCTCCAAATTCTACATCCATAGCTCTTTGAAAAGTGGCCCCTACATTTGATAGGCCAAATGGCATCTTAACATATGCACATGTTCCCCATTTGGTAGTAAAAGAAGTCTTGTATTGGTCTTCATCAGCCAACCAAATATGATTGTATCTAGAGAAACCATCTAGCAATGAAAATCTCTCTGATCCAGCCACAGTCTATAAAATTTATTCCATAGATGGCAAGGGATAGGGGTCTTTCAGAGATGTTTTATTCAAGTCTCTAAAGTTTACACAGAGTCTTATGTCACCATTCTTTTTCCTGACTGGTACTAGATTTGATACCCAAGTTGAGTGCTTGATTGGAAAAATTATTTTGGAATCTAAAAGTTTTTGCAACTCATCTACCATTAGAGATTCAATCCTTGATTTACTGGCCTCTACTTCTGTCTGACTGGCTTAGATCCTTCAATCAGCTCTATTGTGTTTTGAATGATACCTCTATTATATCCATGAAGGTCTTCATAGCTCCAGGCTATGACTCTATCATATCTTTTGCCCAAGTCAATTAGTCTTTCTCTTTCCTCTTGAGTTGCAAAATTTCCAATTTTTAATTTTCTCCCTTCACTCACCTCTATTTCAAAATAATATAATTTGTTTACCTGGAACCTTTTCTTCTCTAGACCTACATCTTCTGGATCACAAAGTTTTTCTAGAGTGATTAAGCCTTTGGGAAGCTTATTATTCTTTAATTATATAATTTCATCCCATATGCCTCTTCAATCTTTGGTTGCAATTGATTGGCAAACTCCCTTGATTGTTGCAAGAATGAGAGTACCTGAGAATCATTTTTAAATACTTCCCAATTCTCATCAATGTCTAGGATAGTTGGCCTTATAATTACTTTTACTGACTCATTGTTAACTAATAGGCCAGTTGCTGGATCAAATTGCGAGCCAATTTGTGCCATCCTATCAGCTTTAGAATTTTGGGTTCTTAGAACTACTTCAATATTGAAAGATTCAAAATCTTCTATTAAGTCCCAAATTCTATGTCTATAGGATCTAATCTTTACATTTTTGGCTATTGCCTTTTCCCAAATTTGCTTCACCACTAATTTTGAATCTCCTTTTACTATTAAATTTTTTATTCCCTTTTTCTTGGCTAAAATGAGCCCATGAACTAAGGATTCATATTCAGCATCATTATTGGTACAAGCAAATTGAAAATGAATAGCTTTCAAAAAAATTTCCTCATTTGGAGCAACAAGACAAATTCTTGCTCCAACACCACTTTTACTTCTGGCCCCATCAAAATTTAAGGTCCAAATTTTTGAATCTTTTTCAGATTCTTGAATAGTTGGTGTCTCTTCCCTTAAAACATTCGGGATTACATGATCTTCATCAAAAATGACATAAGTGCCCAAACCAGTAGAGTCATAATTTCCATATGGATCACTATGCATCATAGCTAACAAATGGTTATTTTCCTCTTCTTCATCATGTTCTATCCATTCACCCAACTCATCAACAAAAACCCTTTATTCTTTATTCAATATAGCATGATCTGCCTCTAATTTTGATGTTGGTTCATTAGTGATGTGATCTTTTGATAGTGGTTCAGATAGAATTTTCATCTTTGAACCATGTTTGGTTCTTAGGATGAGGTGAGACCAATCAAGGGACATATATCCTTCTATTTTGGCTGTAAAGTCTCTAGATAAACATAAACAAAAAATAGGAGGTATATCTATGACTACTACATCTTGATTGACAATTATATTGGGATGAGTATATAATTGCAATGGGAGTTGTTTAATTCTCCCTATTGTTTATATTGATTTGCCATCTAGCTGCTTAACTCCTTTAGTAAGTGGTTCATACTTTATTTTTAAAGCATCAGCTATTTTCTTAGGCATTACCATAGTACTAGCCCTTGAATCTATTAATGCATTATGTAATATTTTCTTTCCAACTATCAGAGTCAAATAAAAAGGCTATGGTTTGGATTTACTTACCTCTGCTGCATTGTTCACAAAGGTTGTTAACTTTAGAGGAACTGTGTCCTTGATATTTTCTTTATCAGCAAGTCCTTCTTTGGTGCCATTAGGTTTAGGCATTGCTTGGCCTTGTAGAGCCTCTTGTAACAACATCTTTTGTTTAGGAATAGCTAGTATGTCCCATATTGATACTTGTGATAGAGTCCTCTTCAGTTGTTCCACCACATTCATTGGTCCTAATGCTTGAGTTCTTGGAAAATAAGGATACCTTGCTTTTTCTTGAACTTGTATAGGAATCACTTGGTTTTGTACTAGCTAAGGCACTTCTTGTCTAATAGCTATGTTTCATTGACATTGAAATGGAGGATTCTCCATAACTTGATTATTTGCATCTTTAGGCTATTCCATCATTCTTCTCTTTGATCTAATATAGTAGAGTCTGATTACACCACTGGTTTCTTGGAAGTAGAAGCTTCATTCAAGAATATTAATTCTTCATCTTCAACCCATGAAAATAGAGCATGTTCAAGGGCTATTTCTTCTTCTTGTTTTAGAGACATCCCTTGCATCTAAGTCATTAAGACTAAATTTTGCATACCAAGAGACTGATAAGTTTGTACATTTGAAGTACTGGCAAATTGTCCATCCATTCTTCTATGCTCTTCTACCTTTTGTTGTAGATTACCCATGGGACAATCTCTAGGTGTATGAGCATTATTACAAGGAAAACACCAGGCATTGGTGCTATCTGCATAATTATTTTGCCCTTGAAAAACTTCTCTATTTTAATTTGGGGGAACAATCTGTGAGGGTGTAGGGCCTGCCACTAATTGATTTGTTGGCTGAGGGTTATTTTGCCTTTGATGACCCTGATATTAGTTTGGCTGTGATGGAAATTTATTTCCTTGATAGCCTTGATATTGAGGTCTGGGGTAAGGGTTTTATTGTCTTTTTATATTAATCAACTCATTATAAAATGTCCTTAAGATATTCTTGATATCATCCATCTCAGATGACTGAGTAGGGACAAGTTCTTTAGTAGGTGGTTGAGGATATTTATACATAGACACAAGTGGGGCTATGGAATTAGGGGCTTCTTGAGGTAATGGCAAGGTAATTTCTAGAAACATGGGCATGGGAGGCCTTGGGGGAAACTTTCTAGCATCTATTAAATTATTTTCAGCTTTGACTACATAGTCATAAGCCTCTGGCAGAGTTTAACCTCCAAGTGACTGAATCATAATAGATATATCTGAATTTAAAGCCTTAAAATAAAACACTATAGCCATACCTAGTAATGGTCTAGCTGTAGTGAGAATCCTTTCCCAAGTCTTTTGAAATCTGGAATTGAAGTCAGTCATTACTTCTTGTGGTGCTCTTTGAATAGTAATCAATTGTTGCAACAAAGAAGACTTACCACCTTTTTATTCAAATCTTTCAAAGAAAAGATCTCCAAGTTGATCCCATGTAGATATTGTATTTGGAGTCAAGGATCAGTACCATTATAGAGCCTTCCCTTTAAAAGAAGCTACTAATAATCTTATAGACACATTCTATTGTGTGACAACATGTATGGCACAGACATCAAACACATCTTGCAAATGTTCCTCAGGTGTTTTAAAATCTTGCCCACTAAATTTAGGTAAAGCCTTCAAGGAATTTATTGGAATAGGGTCCCAAGTGGCTGGTGGTATTGGTAGGATCAAAGGACTACTAGTGTTCCAACTTGAATAATTCCTTAGGGGTATAAGAGCTCCCATATTTACTCTTGGTATTGGTATAAATTGATTGACTCTTCGTCTAGGACTAATTACAAATGGCAAAAAAGAATACCTAGATTTACAGTAGATTGAGATCTTGTCACTGGTCCACAACTCTGACTCCTTGTAGCTCTCTAGTTCATACAATCTTGAAAGAAACCTCAAGATGGTGTCCCACCAGGCATGCCAAAAGTTGTTGATGATTAAAATTGCACTGTTTCTAACACCAACAATGGGAAGTTTTAGGAATGTGGGACTTGCAACCTAAAACAACCTCCAGATTTTAAAGAAGTTGGCTCTTCTTTATATCAAGGGTATAATGGGAAAAGGGATAAGAATTAAATATAAACACAAGTGCAACTAAAGAAACTCTAACTATGGTGATGCACCTAAATTTAATTCAACCCTTAAGCACAGTGAAGCTATATGTAAGATTCAATTACATTAAAGAGCAAACAAGGCATGATCAATGTAAAAGATAGAAAACAATAGAAATAGAGGCTCACAACTTAGACTAATTTTGTAGTGACACAAAAAAAATAAACAAAGGCACAAAACTTAGTTTTCTTGTTAATTCTCCAGTCACATAAAAGGCATAAAAACATGCACAGTTACATAAACTTTCTAACTCAAGAAAATAGAACAAAGGCAAATGATATTCCTAATCATAGCTAAAAATCTAAAAACTCTTGACAATTATCTCTTGAAAAAAAAATCTCTCTATCTTCTCATGATCTTCTAGTGATCTTTGCACCCCTATTTATAGCATTGAATTAGCTCTATATTGTCTGCACGTTCCCAATCTAACAGCCCAACTGAACTCTAACTGAACTGGAAGTGTCTAACAGAAGATATTTCTTAGATTATGAAACATTTCATCTTCCTATAGTTAATTGGCTGAAATAGATACACACGACACTTCCTTTTGTCAAAAAGGAGAAGACACTTGGCTGATTCCCTTACTCTACTTGAAAACCTTCTTTATTCAGGAGGCACCATAAAATGACACTTGGCATGTTCTATAGCACTTACTCAAGACATGCGGCACTTTTCGTGTAGCTTATACTCTTTAATGTGTCTTTACTTAGGAGTATCCCATCCTTGACATCTGTCACCATCTGCTTCTCCAAAGCTTTAACAACTTGATAGAGAATGAGACCCACAACACTTCTCACCTGAGCAACTTCAAGAAGGGAATAAGGACAGGTGGCGCTTTCCATGTATCCCTGACAAAGGACACGTGGTGATCTTTGCTACTTTTAGCTACCTTTTGAGAATCCTTTTAAAGGTGACACATGTCAGTCTCCACATTACTTTGTCTATGTTATATAAACAATCAAGCCTCATTCCATATTTACTGGGAGGGTGACACTTGGCAGCTCTTGCTTGCCTCAAAAATAGGACCTGAGACCCACCACGGTATTTACTTATCATTGAAACAAAATGAAGATAATTCAGATGTTGACACATGGTGTCTTTGGCTTTCTTCATCTTGGGATACGTGGCATCTTTTATTGCTTTTAGAAAAGCATATTGAAACCTTCTATGGCTGCCACCTAGCACCTTTTGCTTGATTCTGAGAAAAGATTTATTGAAAAACAAGCTTTTGAGATGTATAAGAAACATGAGATGCAGATGCTAACACTTGTTACATTCCACTGAGTTACTATGAGACACATGACACATCTCAACCAACTTCTAGAAATTATGAAAGGTACCTCGGTTGATGACACTTGGCAGCTTTTGCATGATTTTGAAACTTAGACAAAATTGAGGTGAAAAGAAATTTGAGCCCGTGCTCTAAATCAAAACTTTGCTGTCTCAAACCAAAGTGTGCAGGGAAAAAATTTTGCAGCGTGCAACTAAAAATAAAAATAAAATGTAGAGTATTTTTTACTCTATAGAACACAACCTTAATAGGAAAGAATAAACTAGTGTGCCAAATAGAGGATAACATCCTCGATGAAGAAGACCTAACTAATTTTTACATAGAGACAACTAAGGGGAGTAGGTAAATTGAGGATTCCCATCAATAGAGGATTAATCCTTACTATGCGCTACTCAAAATTACCAAGGTAGAGACATCATCATAGAAGGGGAACCAAATATGGCTATTTTAGATGAATATTGGTCTAACATGGAGCTAGCACAAATTATGGATCTCCTAAAGGAGTTCTTAGACTTGTTCCCTTGAAATTAATAAGACATGAAGGGCACCCACCCATCCCTTGGGAAGATGAGAATAAATCTAGTGGATGGCATAAAACCTATCAAGAAGCACCCTTATAGAATGAACCCCAATCTATGTGATAAATTCAAGATAGAGATTGATGGTATGCTAGTCATAGGCATTATCTGTCATGTCCCCTTTTTTAGTGGAGATCAACATATTTGATGATTAGCCTATTATGCGACCCTCATAGGCTGAGAGGATGGATAGGAGGTCATGATGGAGATTGGCTTGGCTTTGATTAGCAGAATTTCTATAGTTGGCTTTCATTTAGGCTCTTTCAGACACATTTGGCCTGAGCTCCTATTATTTAGGGATATTTGACATGCAGCAAAATGCCCTTATTTTGGTATGGTCATGTGTAGAATCACTCCCTAGTTCACTAGCTTCGAAAGGTTCAAGGATCTGACATGTATTGAGGGAGATATTAATATTTGATTGATTTAATCAAATATTAATTATTTAGCCTATTTTTAATTAAGAAACCCTAATTAGGGCAAGCACATCTTTTTGAGGGTATAAGGGTTTCTCATGGAGGCCATTATTGATTATGCATTGATTATTGATTTTTGATATTGAAGAATTCTTCTGTGAAGACTGAGCCAAGGGTTCCAGGATTCCATCTGCATTGGAGAACGTTGACTCTTCAATGTGTGCGATTCAAAGGCTGTGAAATATCAGCTGATCTATTTAAAAATTGAGAGATAGCTTCATACAGAAGTTATCACAGAGGTTTACAAATTTGAGAGGTAACTTCATACAAAAGTTATCACAGATCTTTCTAGGTATTTATTTTATTAGGTTTTTGATTCAATAAGTTATACAGATAGAGACTATATCTTGAGATCAAGTGTTCAGCTATCAAGGTGTGTTATATTATATTGGCAACCGTACAAAGTCCATACAGATCCACACAGATATTGACATCAGTAGGCAGAGATCCCCAGTGATCGACATTGGTTGACTGAAGATCGACGTTGACAGAGAAGGACCCACAGTCACCAACGTCGACAGTATACCGATCGACGATGGTGACTGTGTTTTTGACACAGTGACCCGAGAGCCGCACAGACCCAGGGTTATTTCTAGTTTGCTAGAGGAATCAGGTTTTCAAGACTATATTTTCATATTCTGTATATGCATGACAAAGGACAACTATTGTAATCATCTGGATAAATAATAAAATCTTTGATTGGTAGTTAAGAGATTTACTGTGGTTTATTGTTTATCTTCTGAATTTATTTTGCAAGATTGTATCTTTGTTTAGAGCTTTTGTGTTTCTATATTCCCTATTTTAAGGGGATAGTACAGTGGTATCAGAGCCAATGTCCTGCCATCCTGTTGGGTAGTTTGGGTAGATTGAATCAATGAAGTATCCATGATGTCTTCAAGTACTCAGAAACAGTGGGACAATGATATGAAGAAGCTGAAACAAAGTTTGAACCAGTTGGATGAAACCCAGAGGAGGATGAATGAAATTCTTTCATACCCTACATTCAAAGACAAATCCACATGGTATATGATAGCAAATGATGAGTGGGAGTTATTATCACTTGAGGCTCAAAAGAGGGTGTCTTTTGATAGCTTTGTTAAGCTAAGGAGGGAGCACTATAGATCAGTTAGACAAGATAGCAGCATGTCCCATGATTCTTATGAGATAGGAGATAACAGGTGTGCTACTGTTAATAGGAGAAAGCTTTGCTTATACTGCAAAGATCCATATGATGCCAATCACAATTGTCATTTGAGGCTTAAGGGCAAGGCATATCATGTAATATGGAAGTATTATGAGGATTCAAAATCAGAAGATTTTGAATAGCATGATAGTTCTGAGGAGTCAGAGGCAGAGGCTTCAGAGCCTAAGGTAGAGGCAATGAAGGTGGCTCACCAAGATTCTGAGAGACATGCAGATGAGCTTAGTCATGGGGATTCAGACTCTCAGTTAGTTGTAGAGGATGAGGGAGCTAGATATTGTGATGATGAGATAGTTTTAGTAGCAGCTTCTTCAGAGTTAGATGAGGATGAGTCCAATGCTGGCATTCGGAGTGTGGAGGTATACTCAGAGGTTAATACACTAAGTTTTGGTGGTGAGTACATTCCTATAGTTGTTACTGAGGAACATGTTGTTGAGGCTAAAACACATGTTCAGGATTTGGGAGTACCTGGTCCTGATGAGTTTGAGATACCAGTGGAGTCGAGTCTCCAGATTGATTCTTCTCATGCCAATGATAGTGTGGTACAGTTGATCATGCCACCTTTATAGAGGGATCAGTTATGGGATGTTAGGACTTGTTCCAAAGTCTTAACGTTAGGTTAGTTTTTTTGGTAGAAAATAATTACTATTGTAAATGGGGCATGCATCTTTTATAAAGACACCCCCATAAAATAAATAATCTTAGTTTAATTATTAGATAGTTTTAATGTTTATGTTTATTAATTAGATTTGTTTTACGGGTTGTTTTCCCGTATTTTGTTGGTTATTGGATTAGTTGTTTTTACCGGTCATTGGTAAAAACTATATAAATCCATATTTGCTTTGTGAAAGGGTTAACGGAGTAAAGGCACCCTTATGTAATTGTTATTTTGAAAATAAATAAAATACTTGTGCACTCGCACTAAGCGGGGACAAGGTTCAATCTATTTTGATCCTGGAGTTATCATGGGATGGATTAGCACCATCTTTTGTTGAGGGAATTGGTAGTTGCAAGTTACATAGCTTGCAGTATCGACACACCCAAGATAGTTTATCAGAGATTAGATTTGGTGTCAGTGACTCAGGTACCTATGGTTGTCATATCCACGATGTAGTTTGGTGTGAGTGTCAGTTAGATAGGGACTTGAGTTTTGATAGAGTTGATGTTTTAGATGGCTTGAGTTCCACAGAGTGGTTTCTTCTACCGATATCTACAGTTGGTCTTCAGATAATTTTGTCAGTGATGTCAATTGTTTGGGTGTTGAGTGCAGTTTCTCAGTTGCTAATTTTTGTACTTTTGATCTTGTTGATGTTGATGATTTTTTCACAAGGGTTGAGTGGTGACATGAGGGACGTTACACAATATTTTCCTTGGGATCCAGGTGGATTGATTGGTTGGTTGTTTCGAGATTGCTTGGGGACAAGAAATTTTAGGAGGGGCGGATTGTCATGTCCCCTTTTTTAGTGAACATCAACAAATTTGATGATTAGCCTATTATGCGACCCTCATAGGCTGAGAGGATGGATAGGGGGTCATGATGGAGATTGGCTTGGCTTGGATTAGCAGAATTTCTATAGTTGGCTTTCATTTAGGCTCTTTCAGACACATTTAGCCTGAGCTCCTATTATTTAGGGATATTTGACATGCAGTAGAATGCCCTTGTTTTGGTATGGTCATGTGCAGAATCACTCCCTGGTTCACCAGCTTCAAATGGTTTGAGGATCCGACATGTATTGAGGAAGATATTAATATTTGATTGATTTAATCAAATATTAATTATTTAGCCTATTTTTAATTAAGAAACCCTAATTCTAATTTAAGAAACCCTAATTAGGGCAAGCACTTCTTTTTGAGGGTATAAGGGTTTCTCATGGAGGCCATTATTGATTATGCATTGATTATTGATTTTTGATATTGAAGAATTCTTCTGTGAAGACTGAGCCAAGGGTTCTAGGATTCCATCTGCATTAGAGAACGTCCACTCTTCAGTGTGTGTGATTTAGAGGCTATGAAATATTAGTTGATCTATTGCCAAATTGAGAGATAGCTTCATACAAAATTTATCACAGAGGTTTATAGATTTGAGAGGTAACTTCATATAGAAGTTGTCATAGAGCTTTCCAGGTATTTATTTTATTAGGTTTTTGATTCAATAAGTTATACAAATAAAGACTATATCTTGAGATCAGGTATTCAGCTATCACGGTGTGTTATATTATATTGGTAGCCGTATGAAGTTCGTACAGATTTGTACAAATCCACACAGATACTGACATCAATAGGTAGAGATCCCTAGTGACTAACATTGGCTGACTGAAGATCGACGTCGACAAAGAAGGACCCACAGTGACTGACGTCGGTAATATACTGACCAATGATGGTGACTGTGTTTTTGACACAGTGACCTGAGAGCTGCACAGACCCAGGGTTATTTCTAGTTTGCTAGAGGAATTAGGTTTTCAAGATTGTATTTTCATATTCTATATATGCATGACAAAGGACAACTATTGTAATCATCTAGATGAACAATAGGATCTTTGATTGGCAGTTAAGAGATTTATTATGGTTTAATGTTTATCTTCTAAATTTATTCTGCAAGATTGTATCTTTGTTTAGAGCTTTTGTGTTTCTATATTCCTTATTTGAAGGGGATAGTACATTATCTACCTAGTGTATGAATATGAATGGGTGAACCCCATGGTGGTTAACATTAAGAAGGATAGGCATGTTTGCATTTATATTGATTATATAATATTTAATGCCTCTTACATCACTGACCCCTTCCTAACTCTATTCACCAACAAAATCTTGGATGACGTCACAGTTGATGAGATCTACACCTTCACTAATGGTTTCTCTAGATATTATCAAATCTAGATTGAAGAGGAGGACAAGCTCAAAATAACCTTTGAAATTGAAAGGGGTTATTTTGCTTATAATGTGATGCCTTTTCGAATCAATAATTCACCATCTATGTTCTCTAAAGTGGTGATCATTGTATTTAAATACTCCATCCACAAGTTCCTCTAAGTGTACTCAGATGACTAGATTTTGTATGGGCTTATAAAGGACCATTATGATAACTTGCATATGATGTTTGACAGGTGCATGCATCTATAGATATCCTTGAACCTTAGTAAGTGTGTCTTCATAACACCATTTGGAACCTTGTTTGGTCACATTGTCTGTAAAAATGGTTTACTCATCAATCCCTTGAAGATTACAATAATCATTTATCTCTAGACCTCTTCAATGCAAAAAGACATTCATGCCTTTCTAGGCCATTATAGCTACTATAGGAAATTCATTAGGAGTTATGCAAAGATTATGGTGCCACTAAAGGATCTCTAATGTAAGGATGGCCCATTCTATTGGGGCACAGTGCAAGAAGATGCCTTTGAAACTTTGAATCTCAAATTAGCTAGTGCACCTCTTTTATAGTTTATCAATTAAATGACCCCATTCCACATCCATGTCGATGCATCTATCTCTATAATCATTTTTATTTTGGTACAACCCAATGAAGGAAAAATGGATCATCACATCTCTTTCATAAGCAAAAAATTTGACCCAAGCAAAGTAGAACTATATAATAACTGAGTGCAAAGTGATGTTCATGGTCTATGCCCTACAAAAATTATAGCAATACCTATTAGTGACCCCATTCATCTTCTTCATGGATCATGAGGTACTTAAGTACCTCATTAACAAGCTCATTCTTCATGAGCATATTTATAGATGGATATTTCTATTTCAAGAGTTTGATTTCTTAGTTTTTGTCAAGCCTATAAAATAGAACTCAGGCCCAAATCATTTATCCCACATCAATTATAGTGATACAGTAGTGCCAATTGAAGATGACATGCCAAATGTGTAAATCTACAAATTATATCTTGTCCCTTAGGACTTGGTAGAGATAGTCACTTTTCTAATGTCAATATATGTGCCCCAAACTATGACAACCAAAGAGAACAAATAACTCATAGTTTATGCCACCCCTTTTAGCTCATCAGTGGGGAACTAGAAAAAATAGGCCAAGATTAAGTCATGAGTTGGTGTGTCTTATAACATGAAATGGACTCTATTTTATGTGAATTACATGAAGGGAAAGAAGGTGGTCATTACACTAAAAATGTAATGATCTACAAAGTATTATAATCAGTATTGTGGTGATCAATTTTATTCTAAGATGCAAAGAATTGCACCAAGGAATGTGACATATGACAATGCATAGGGAATCCCAACCACTAGGATGAGATTCCTCTCATCCCCATTCTTTCCTAAGCGCCATTTGAAAATTAGTCCATTGATTTTTTTGGGATGATCACTCTTGTAGTAAAGTACACGAGTGCAAGATACATTCTAAAAGACACCAATTATCTAAATAAGTGGATTGGGGTAGCACCAACTAAAGACTACACAACCACCACAATCATGAGGTTCATATGGGAGAACATCATAAGTCACTATGGGTGCCCAATTAGTTTGAATAGAAATAGAGGCACACACTTCATCAATGAAGTTGTGTAGATCCTACTAATAGAATACATGGTGGTACACCATAAAACCACCCCTTATAATCCACAATTGAATGACACCACTAAGGGATTCAAAAATATAATGGAAATATGCCTCTTGAAGATATGTGACAATGGTTTCAAAGATTAGGATGATCGAGTGTCAGTCATATTATGGGCATATCACATAACCTACAAGTGCCTAAATAAGGTTACACTATTTCAACTGGTGTTTGGCACTGAGGTAGTTCTATCATTAGAGTTCATAGTTCCATAATTGCACATTATGTATATTGGTCATTTTTATAACCAAGAATAATTGAGTACAAGGATAGAGGACTTGAAGTGCTTGGATGAGGTGCATGCCCAAATAAGGTGTAGTTAACAGAGAGAGAAGGTATGCCAAAAATTATGACATGGCAAGAATATTAAGTATAAGGTATTAACTGAAGAAACATTAGTCTTGTTCTATGATTCTAAGTAATTCAAGCACCTAGGAAAGCTACAAATTATGTGGATGGATCCATATGTCATCCACAACATATTAGAAACTTGTGCATGCAAGCTACACACATTGTCTAGTGAAATGCTCCCTAGGCATTTTAATTGTAACTAATTGAAGCCTTATAGGTAATACAATTGCACTTACACCATCAGACACCAACTTTTTGGACATAAGTTAGTTGTGTTTTGCTGACCTAAATAATGTTTAGTGTAAACCAAACATTTCCTTATATTTTATGTTGTTTTATGTTGTGTTGGTGATGAATGAATAAGCAAAGTGATTTTAGGCCTAAAATAAAACTATTCTGGCACTTCCATGCATAATTATAGTCACTTGAGTTGAGCATGGATGCTTTCTAATCAACTAATGCTAGATACCTAAGTTTTTATGTGCATGAAACTCATCAAACTCTGAAGATATGAGTACCAAGTGATGAAGAGCGGTGCACAAGATGCTAGTGCACATAAGATGAGAGAGAAGTACATAATATGTTAAGTGTGCAAGACATCTAGATATTGAAGCATTGGAAGACTAATTCAAGGGATTTGCATTGGGTGGGACACGCCAAGGAAAGAGACAAAAGTGCAAAGAAATCAACCAAGATAAGAAAGTGTGCTTGAAATGAAAGTGTATCAAGAAAAGATGGAACTTTGGAGGTTAAATCACATGCATGTGAAGTTTTTTGATCTCTATCATAAGGAATGTGAAATTCATGCCAAGTGAACAAAGTATAGGATAAAAATCATCAAGAAAAACTAGCATCAACCCAAATTTATGTGGGAAGTGACTATTTGAACTAGATATCACTTCATAAAAAATGTCATTTAGATAATTTAATGAGGTGTTGGTAGAATCATAAAGATCTACATTGAATGTATATGTGTTAGTGTATTTTCATGGATTTCACAAGTTTTAGAAGATTCTAAGAAATCTAGGCACCACCATATTGTTACTCACCTACAATAAAGATGGTAGATGAATTAAAGATATAAATAAGTGAAATGACAACTATTTTAGGTTACAAACCTTAAGTAAAATTAATCATACAACCATAGCCAAACTAGATCTAAAGTAACAAAATGCTACCATAGTGAAACCTTGAGCACCCACAACTACCAAACAAGAATGGTTGCAAAAAGAAGGACATTGTGTTCCTGTTGAGATTATAAAGGAGGCTTGTGGGGAAAAAATTTTGAAATAACTAGGTAGGATAAAATTTTAGTGGTGATTAGGTCACCTTTAATGGTGAAAAAAACTTAGAATCTAAATTCATAGTTTTAAACTCCATGACTATGAGAAGCACCAAGAAATATTAAAGGCTTCAGTAAAATCAATATATCATACTTCAACTCTAGATAGTTTAGGATGGGAAATAAATAGATGAGTTATGGTATGCCACAAGCAAATAAAATTTTATAAATAGGTGTAGATGATAGAAGAGATAACTACTAAAAAGAAAAAAGTGTAGCCAATGAAAGGGGTTAGCATCATAATAGTTGATCTTGAGGTGCTTGCAAAGATGTCATACTAAGAAATGTAGTTTCCCATGGAGGACTTGGTATGAAATAATTGAGAATACTTCACGTACACCTATCATCTAAAAGAATAAAAACATTTCACCTCAAGTTATGGACAAGTTCGAGTGCAAGACTAGGTGGTTGATACGGGGCCAAGATAGAAGCAGGCATGGCATTGTTTAATGTTTCCATCTAAGATAGACTTATGTCCACCAATGCAACTCAACTCTATGATTTGTCATGTTTTAGGAAATTAGAATAACTCGTGTAATTCCAAATTTTTCACATATATGGAGACTAATTCTACTTTGTGGGGAGGTGCATGTAGTTGTCAATGAGCCTAATTGGTAGAATCATCAAGATCTCAGACTCTAGTAGAGATATCCACTCGATGGTGGATGATGTTGAAGTTTAAAGGGTCATGAAATTCCTTGGGTATTAAAAGGGATTATTTACAATACTCATAAAATATATAATAAACCCTAGTATGAGGGATATGGTGCACCTCATAATTTCAAAACTTTATCCTGATAGATGATGGATAGACATCACCAAAGCCTACCTATGCATCAGCCACTAGATGGTGCAGGGATCACATTCAACATGGCAAAATTCATTATAGTTTAAATGATAAAGAATGTGGTTGAGTGTCATACAACATGAGAGACCTTAATATTTGGGTCAATATTGATTTTAATAGTCATGAAGGAGATTAGTGTGCCTGATGGTGATGAAGACAATCTTTGGGTCCTATTAGTGCATAAATACTCCTTGGCTCTAAAGTACCAAGACTTCACCTACTCCCTTCCTTCTCCCAAAAGTACAAAACATGAATGATGGGGTGGTGTGTATAATACATATAGGCATTTGGGATGGAATGGCACATCCTTGAGGAGATTCCCTAAAACATGTTTGGAATGATGACCTTCACCATTATGCAACACTTTTATTTAGTGCACTTGGCACTAATAGACGGTAATCAATCAGGATAACTAAAACTCCCTTATGCATTTTTCACCAATTAATTTAGGGATGTGATAAGGAGAATTCCCAATATATAGAACTTGGATATCTTAGTGAAGGCCATGTATTTTGAAAGAAGTAGGTTGTGGTCCTAATACATGTACCCAAGATGAAAATATACTAAAGATGTGGAGGATTACTTGGATCTCATTAACCTCTATCCCCTACAGAAGTAAGTAATACTCAGACACATACACATGTTATATTATGAGATGAAGTTGAGAAAGAAGGGACTACACCTTAAGAAGGATGATCTCCCCCTTTAGATCAGTTATGAGGGGAAGAAGGCACCAATAGTGTAGAATAAATCCCCCTAGAAAAAGTAGGGAAAAATACTTGAAGAAATTCAAGAGTGCCTAAGGTTAAAGATCACCTCCAACAAAGAAGGAACTCCTTCTACCCCAAATAAAAAGTATGTAACATTTATTTTAGGGATTGCTTATCCCATCAATAAGGAGAAAAATAATAACTCCAAGGGGATCATTATAATTCCCATAATAACCTTGGTAGAGATGGAGGTGTAAGAGGCAAGTGAGGAAATGGAAGTGTAGGAGGTGTGTGAAGAGATGAAGGAGAAGGAAGAAGTAGGAACCAAGGTTTACATTATAGAAGAATCAAGAAAATATCCCAAAACTAAAAAAGTATAGAAGGCCCTCCAAGGTACCACTATCACTATGATTAGAGATGTAATAAAATCCACCTAACACCTTATCCAAAGAAACCTCCACATAACCTCCATGAACTAAAGAGAAAAAGAGAAGCTTATGGAAGAAAATTGACCTTGACAAGGAAGAAATGGAGATGGCATTGGAACTAGAAAAAAAGATGAAGGACATGAAGTGAAAAGGCATGACCCAAGAGGATATTAAGAAGGTTGAGTCTGAAGAAATGAAGGTCGAAGAAGAAAAGACATTAGCACTAGTAAATAAGAAGAAGGCATAGAAGAAGAAGAAGAAGGCCTAGGAGGAAAAGACCAAGAAATAGAAGGAAGAGAAAGAGGTTACTTCAAGCATGGAACCTACTAAGGAAGTAGTAGAAAAAATGCCTATCACCTCCACTAGCATAGAAGACCAAGCTGCACTATAGGTGTAACCAAGTAGTGAAGGGGTGCCTAAAGAAAAGGAAGTTAATGTTATCAACTTATAAAATAAGTAAATAGAGTGTCATGGAGACCCAAAATAATTAGGAGGAGTTTGAAGATGGCACCAGGGGAGAAGAAGAAGTGAACAAAAGGAAAATTTTGAAGAAGAAACCCTACATGAGTAGGAAGAAGAAACCTTAGAGGAAAGTGTTGAAGAGAGTAGTAGCACCAATGAAGAGGAAGAAGAATAAAAGGAGCTAGCCTTCATAGAAGAACAAGGCATGAATTTGATCCTAAGAGAAAAGATGTAGAAGGGGTGGATAGATAGATTTTTATATGTTTGAATATATTCCCCCTAGAGCTACCACAACTAAGATGCACCAGCAAATATCATTTGCACTTAACAACTATATGGATGACCCACACTTTGAGGTTCCATAAAAGGCCATATTAGGTGTAGTTAAAATAGAATAAGGGCATGATTCCTTTCTCATAAATCCTCATGCCATGAACCTAGTCAGGTTGGCAAATGAACTCATCTAGATGGGATCTAAAGTCATGTGAAAGAACATCATCAATCATGTTAGGGATTCAAAGTGGAAGAAAATCACCTTGGAAATAGAAGAGGAAGCAAAGGACATGAATTTTAAGTTGTAATAACTATCCAAGAACATAGAGACAACCAATCTATCTCTCTTGGATGATGTTGACACATCAAATCTCTTGGAGGTTGACAAGGTATGCATGCTAGTGGAACAAATTCTCCAAAGTTTGAAGGCAAAACTGATCAAGAAGAAGAGGAGGACCCATATTTCATGCTAAAAATGGATCTAGTTGAAAAGATTGTAAATGTGGAAGACCTATTTGTAAAACTTAAAGAGGGTATAAATGGATTTGATACCATATTCTATAGCTTTTCCAACCAGATATTAGTCATAGATGCATGCCTCAAGTAGGTAAAGAGGAGAAAAAATAGCTGATGGCATAGGTATACATTGCAAGTAGGTTAGATCACACCTAGATAATCAAGAAGGTTAATGACTTAAGAACATAGATCAAAGACCAAAAACAAAACCTAGAAGCACTCTTCCATGCCTTGCAGACCAAGGCCTATGAATAAAGGGAAATCCTAGATGGAGGAGTGACAAAAGCTAAGGCAAATCTCAAGGCCTTCAAAAAGGAAGTATAGAAGATATATGTGATCATTCTTAATACCACATCCATACATATAGACAACACCACTAAAGAACTCAAACTTACTATCAAGGGATTTGAGGACTTCATCACTAAAATAAACTAGAGTGAACCCAAATTCTACATGCCAAAATCTTTAAAAGACTAGTCTTAGGGTAGACTAGAAATTTTATAAGTGGTAATGTTGGGCCCCTATTTTGGCTAAGTATGGATCTACACCAACTCATTAGATATCTTAGTTTGAGGCAATCACTTGGTATGATTTCTATTCTGGTATCTTTTACACTAGCTAGAGGAATCATTGTAGACCTAACATCAGCTAGTAGGTAGTTAACTGGTACTTGGTTTTTCAAGGAATATTCTTGAGTGGCTACATGTGGTGACCATAACACAAAGGGCACAAGATGATTAAGCTATAAGAATGATCAATCAAGATCTAGCTTATCACCTAGCATGTACTATCTACCCTAGCATAGAAATACTTTCATGTGATATAAATTTGAGATCAAACGAGTAAAGAAAGGAGGAGGTGACTTCAAGATAGTGAAGCCCTATATAATTGGTTCCAAACATATTAATCCAGCCACCATTTAAACTTAGGACTAGCATGGATGCCTTTGAGGCTCTAATTATATTTCCCAATCTCACCTATGAACCACTGGGCCATTTAGTAGTATAGATAAGCATATATATATTTTACATGGTATAGACTATTTAAATATTGATGAATGAAGAATTGTGTTGCATCTATTTGAGTTCAATTTGGTTATGTGTATGACTAAGATCCTTTGAATGTGCAATGTTCAATCGATATAAGCATGATAATTAAATTTTATTTTTGAGCGAAGATCTTGTCTAAATTGTTAATGGCATTCCTATGTAAAATATGATGACAACCTACTTTGAAGAGATGATCTAAGTATAAATAAGAACCCATGCCTAGTGATGATATCCTTTTATAAAGCATGAACCTAATATGAACTTGATCTAAGGAATTCCATTGACCCCTCAAGTGTTGGATGTTGTTAAGTTTAGCTAAACAATGGCTTGTGCCCTTGAGAGAATAGAACCAACCCAATATAGGCTTGTGCCCTTATGACCAGAAGTAGTTACTCAAATAGGCCCTATGCCTATAGACAATCAACCTAGCCTAAAAATGGCTTCCACCAATGAACCTACTAATGTCGTTATTACAATGACCAAGTCTTATAAAGAATGATTTGTTCCATGGCATAACTAGCCCAATGTAAGCCTCAGTTATTTTTGTACTACACTTTAGGTGAGCACATAAGGCTTGTACCTTATGTGAATTGATACCAGCATAATCAAGTGATAGATGTTGAGCACTATGGGAACATACCTTTTTTATGCCTAGTTTTAATGAGTTGATAACTGACATGAAACAACTACATAAGCATTGGACAAAGTAAATGAATTGAAACCCTAATTAAAATACAATAATATATCACTTTAGATGAAGGTTAATTATTGGCCTAGAGCTAGATGTCTAATCAAAGCTTGAAATTTTTTTGGAGATATGTCATTTGGAACTTGGGATTGGCTGACCAAGGAATTTTGTTAATATGCTCTTATAGATTGTAAATATACACAACAATTACAAAATGCATATTTGTGTGGGCATCCTTTACAGTTATTCCACAATATCAAATGTCTTTTCTTGGACATCAGGAAATGGCTTGTTCTTGGCTAGAATGGTTGGTTGGATGGGTAAAGTGGTAAATGGTTATGGGCCTAGTATGTTAATCTTTGATTTTTGAGTTGTGATTGCATAATCAAGATTAGATATAGGGCCATTATTACTAAAAAATGATGGTAGAGGGGGACTAGATAGGATAAGTCTCGATTGCTAGTGTACTTATGTATGGTCATGAGCTAACAATGAGTTATTAATATAAGTTCTAAAAGTGGGAATATCTACTTATTGGTATATTTATATGTAGTCCCAAGTCAAGGAAGGATCACTGACATGGTTGGATTGATTTAGAATGATTAGCAATGGTCTTGTTTGATTAGTACTTGGTCTTGGATTGATGGAGATGGTAGAAATGTGACCTCCTATAATATGGCCTATAACCTTGTTGTAGTCATGTGAAACTGCATGGTAGGTCTATTGGTTGTTGGCATCATTTTGGCCTTGGTTCCATCCATTGGTTTGACATCATTGGTTTTGTTGTTGATTTTTTTTGTTATGCCTTGGATATTGATACCATTGTTGTTATTGTCCTAGTTATTGTTATTGTTATTGTTATTGTTATTATTGGTTGTTATGTTGTGAAAAAGGGTTTTGATAAATACAAAGGTTATGATTAGATGTGGAAGATATATGATCTAATGTGATCTCTCTATTTTCTAAAATATTCTCAATTAAATGTTTTATTTACACACAATGATGTAAATTATGGCCATTAATCTGATGATACTCACATAATTTATTTTGCTTGTACTAGTCTAGAAAGTTAATGCCCTCAAAATAGTGCTTCAGAATAGGCCATTTAATCAAGTTAGTTATGGTGAGATTGAAAAAAAAATTAATGGATTATCCAAGGTCTCTAAAGATGTGATGAGTAGCCACAATTTTCCTTGGAGGAAGGTTTGATTTGTGCTAGTTTGGCTACTGCACTAGCTACATTATCTGAATGGGTTTTTGGTTATGAGTAATTTGCATGTGTAGCATAAGCTAAGCATATGGTGATTGCACTTTTTGGGCATGTCATAACTCAATTACTCCATTCCGTAAAAAATTCTTGTTGTGATTAAACTACTTGGGTTTGTCATAATTATTGGCCTGGGTTTGTTATGATACTTATGTTTGGACTTGGTTCTGATTTTGGCCATTATTCATGTTTTGATTTTGCCTCTGATTTGATGAGGTAAATTTAATGATCCATTTGTTAATAATGATATTTCAATCA
This sequence comes from Torreya grandis, assembly GCA_037957365.1. Lineage (NCBI taxonomy): Eukaryota > Viridiplantae > Streptophyta > Pinopsida > Cupressales > Taxaceae > Torreya > Torreya grandis. Next base: position 5,938,296 of record JARHVA010000269.1, read on the forward strand.
ATAAACCTTTATCAATGATCTCTTTAAAAGTGTGTGTACACTACAGCTCCAAATGTTAAGATATCTCACTATGTAGATTTTTGGTAAACATAGTAGCTAGTTACTTGTCTAGTAGACTATGGGTGAAGCAACTTTCAAGTACTCTCCATCATCGTAGATAACTTACAAAGATTTCACTAGATTTTCATTTGGCTTGCATAAAATATACCAATGAATTCTCATGTTCAAGATTTTAGGAGAAGTGTTACACAAGCTTATCTGAGAGATCATCAAAATTAAAAACTAAATTCTTTGGTAATTTAAGAAACCATTCTAATGCTTGTCCTACTAGGCTCTTTAGAAACAATAGTAAAATTTATATATTGTTATAGGCCACTAGCTTATAGGAAACAAATAATTTTGTCAAATGGATCTTGGGGTCACCTTCCCTCTTGTATTTGTCAAATTTTGGTGGCTTGTACCCTATAGGAAATTGTATTTTAATATACTCCATGTTAATTGGGTAAGAACATACATCATCGAACTTAAAATTTTTGGTTTGTTTCCTATCTTGGATGGTGGTAATTGCATCATTCATTTGTTGTAGTTATTGGGCTAAGAAACTGGATGTAACATTGTCTTGAGGTGGAGACTTAGCAGTCAAAAGTAGATTACTTTGACTAGGGTATAGTGGAGGCATTTGTTGGGGAATTTTGGTTTGGTTTGGGAATGGACAAGGAATATGTATAGATGGATTATGGTGTGATTATTGAAATTTCACATGTTGTGTAATATTCTAGTTAGGATTAGGTATATGGGCCTAGATTTGGGGAAATTGTGGTTAAGATGGAAGGATATGGTTATATTGTGCTTGTTGAGGTTGAATAGGTACTTATTATTGAGTAGTCAAACCTTGTTGATTGAGGGGAACTTGTGAACTAAGGCCATGTCATTTAACTTATGGCACACTTTGTATGAAAGGCAATTGTTACCTAATTGGTACTTGTAGAACATTAGAACCTCTTGGTTGTGTAAATCCTTGTTGGAAGTAGACACATGTTACATGTTTAGAATTTATCATTGAAAAATACTCATACATAATTTATCAACATCATTTGGTTTTGTATTATCATGTTGGTTTGCGATTGAAGAGGTATGTTTATCACTACTTGGTAAGGTGGAACATTGGTTTCCCCCTATTGACATGGTAAGATGTTTTGTTTCTACTACGTAGGTACATTAGATTGTCCCTATTGTTTTGGAATGTTAGTTGTCACCTATTGGGGTGGATTAACATTCATCACATTTTATTGAGGTCTGAAATTGATCATTTCTTAACAACTTACTCCCTATGTTTGGGTGCTTGAAGAAGCATCTGGTTGAGGATTAGAGGTAGTTTGTTGTAGTTGGGAGGTATAAGTTCCTTCCACATATGTTTTTGAACCACTCATGGTGTTGATTAAAGGCACATTTTTTTTGACTAGTTGTTTATGAATTTACACCACTTTGGTTTAGATTGGATGGTACTTGCATGTTATCCAATATGTTTAGATCACTATTCTATGTAGAAGCATAATACATTTATTTGATGGAAGGGGCATTGAATATGTCTCCAATTAAAGTAATTTGTGTGAATGGGTATTTACCTTGATCATCTTAGCTTGTTAGTTCTATTAAGACTCCTATTGAAGGAACTAGCTTGATAAGAGGAGCATTTGACATGGTCATATTATTAAAGATATGCATTAAGTTCAAATATGTTTGGTATGTTATCTGAATTTATATGAAGTGATCCTCCATGAGGTCCTTTCCTATGATAACCATATGAGTGTCTTGATATGGCATTGGTACTATAACATGAGGATTCCTAGAAGAGGCCTATTCAATGTTCTAATTATAAGGCATGTTGTAAGGCCCTCTCACTAGACTTGGCATGTTTTCAATGGGAAATTCTATTGGAAACTTAACCCCTACCTCTATAGATCTAATTAATACTTCATCCTTGTTCATAAGAAAATTATGATTAAATAAATATGGGTCATATTCTAATGCCATTATAATGTAATATGTCTCTTTTTAGACTTGTTATAAAACCAAAGGTATGCTAGCTAAGTATTGTGTCATTTATTCTTGGTTTTGCTCAAAGTATGGAGGAGTTTTGACCAAATAATGGGCCAAATGGTCTTGAATCTATTCTAGAATTTGAGTGTTGTAAGGTGAATAAGGATCCGTCTCATAAATGACATCATCTCCATAAGGGTCTTGAACAAAGTCTTCTTATGTGAAAACATTTCCATAACCTATATTTTACATGATACCACTACATGTATAGTGAGACATGGTTAAATAAATGGTGAATGTTTCATGACAAAAGGATTAGAATCATACAAACTCTAAAAAAACAATATCTTAAAACACAAAAGTTTCAAACTCTATCTAACTTGGTCAAAGGGATGAATTTGTATCTCCAAAATGGCTTGTGACAAAATTTGGTATAAAAAAATCCAATGTCAAATGTCTAACGTTAAATGTCTCACACAAACAAGGTCAAGTGGATGAACTAAAAACAAAATTCTAAACTCTATGTCTAAAGTGTTTTAAATAGGTCTACTCTAGGAAAATAAAGATTGTTAGATCTTTTGGCCAAATGCAACATCAAAATCTAGGATCAAACAAGGAATATGTTATGACTCTTGGCTAAACATGGCATCAAAATCTTGACTTAAAATAAATGGGTGATTTAATCTAATAAACTTGGAACACTTTGGCATAAACTAGGCACCTTTTAGACATAAACATGATCAAATTGGTATAAGGTAGGAAATAAAAGGCACTTAGAGATAGACTATTTTCTCCCAAATAATGGTATAAATAAATATTTTTCAAATTTGGGTAAAGAATTAACCTAAGTTACGTAACCCAAAAGAGAAATAGCAGGTATCTAATCCCCAGTTAGACAAGGACTAAACAAAAATCAATCAATGTTTATATCTAAACACCTCAAGGTGAATTGAAAACTCAACTTAGGAAAATTAGGATTTTTGAACAAACAAGCTATACAAAATTGAATGGTATAATAGCACTAGATAAAGACCACAAAGGCATACATCATTTAAATGGTTTCAAAGATATAACTTGATTGCAAGATAAAATAAGTCTATGAAACAATGTGAGAAATGTAACAACATTATCACTCTCTAAAGGTATAAACAATGGTTGGTTTCAAAGACTCCAAGGCACAAACTTTAAATTATTTGGGTAGCATACCGTTACCCATTTTATTCAAGTGACACAACATTTTGACACAAAAATTCTAAGGCAAAAATCATGGTGTCAAATGGATGGCATAACTCCTCCTCAAATAATAGATTAGTATGGACATAAGACTCATTTTTGATGTGGAATAAACAAATAAATTTTTAGACTCAAAGAGAAATTAATAAAGGAATAAATGATAAAATACAACTAAGTAAATCATCATATACCCTAAATTAACAAGGTTGGTCAAATGGGGTTGACTAAAACTATAGCTTTCTATTGTCTATATTGGTACCAAGTGTGATCAACACTATAGATACATCACATCAATTGAGTTCATACCGGTTAACTTACTATTCAAGGGTCTATTCTTTTACATAGAGATTCCATCTATGTACTGCTTAGTGGAATCCCCTAGTTAACCAGACATGACTCAAGTCTTCATTATGAAAGGATAAGTTAGTTTCTCAACCCCCTAGCTCTCACATTATGGATTGGGGTTGGTAAAATGTTGGGTGATGAATTCCCATTTCAAATCACCCTTAAAGAACTCATGAAGAAGATATGAACTCCCCTTCACAAGATAAGTTGTATGAAAATAAAACTAAGTGGAAAGATTTTAGTGTTGTTTCACTAAATTTTGAATCTATTTGATGTTTAAGGAAAAACAGAGATGAAGGGTAGGGATTAGAGATTAGAGAGAACCCAAATTGGTTGTACATTTTATCTAGATGATGTTGAGCACTCCTCTTTGTCTATGGAGGACTACCTATGAATAAGAAATCACTACCACCAAATATATTTGTTAGTATCTATATGAGTGGGACACCAAGCTATGTGTTTAATCCTGGAAGTGTCAAACTTCCTTTAGGATGATAGTCCACTTTTTGAAACAAAATGGTAATGAATAATAAAATGAAAGAGAGAGTAAGAGAGAGATATTCATACCATTCTTGCAGTCTAAGTGTGGCAGAGAGTGGCATAGTATAGGTAATGTGAGTTATTTGTATTTTAGGAGGTTGTTTAGATAGGCTCATAGAGGTTAGTGTAAATACACAGTCACCAATGTCAGTTAGGCTATCGATGTCTATTATGTGATTGATGTTAATAGGGGTTGTAGGTTATTAAGAGGTAATAAGAGACTATTCTGAGCTAGTAGGTGGATTTTTGTCAGGTTTATGAGGTTGAGAAGAGTCCTAAGGGAGTGGGTAAGACTCAGGTGGGTTTAGATACAGGGTTGGTATGTTTAAAGAAAAGGGAAATAGGTCAATTTTTATAAATCCTCCATAGGGAGAGTTAGGATGTTTGTAAAATCATAAATAGTATAACGTATAGTAATTATAAAATGATTGTTGAAAAGAATTACAAAACACAGAGATATACTTAGCTGGTGAAATGGATGAATTATGAGTGCCAGATAGATGGCTCTAATGAGGCATTTTGAAGCAATAGGTGAATATTAAAGATAAGCATGAGCTACCAATTTAGAAGAATCCAAGCTCTGTGTAGTATGTCAATTCCTAATCTAGATTGATTTATGTAGAGTAATAGTAAGCCTAAATTAGAAATATGAATGCTAATTTATACTAACCTAAACATTAGCTTGGAATTTGGCTTAAGTAATCGATGTCAATGATCCCACTGACATCGATCATGGGTTAAATGATGTCAGTGGCATGAGAATAGGTAAAATGGATATTTTTAGCCTATTTTCTATTATTTATCCTACCATGTGTGGTATCCATTAGGAAATGATAGAAATGTGAGGTTAAAAATGATGTAGTTGGTTACGAATTTATATTTTGGGTGAGAACAAGTCATGTGTAGTTAGGATTATGGGACTAAGTCTTGAGGTGACTCAGAGGGTAATAATTAGTCTTACGATAAGGTGGCTAGGTAAGGTAGCATAAGTAGTTTTTAATTAACTTAATTAAATATTTTAATTAATTAAATGTGTGACAGGTGAAAACATGGGTTAAGAAGGATAATTATGAAAAGGGGCTCAAGGGAGGTTTTGACACAGGGAGTTATACACGTGTGTGATGTAATTTTGGAGTCTACATTTACCCCTTTTGTCTTGTAATTTACACTAACAAGTTGAAAAATAAAAATAAGAGTTGGATGCTCTAGGTATGGGATGAGGTATCCCCTCTTAAAATGGGAACTGATGGAAGAGAATCTAGAATCAGGTAAAAGTTTGATAAGGAGTTAATTAGATGGGTGGATGTTGAGTGAGAGCATGGTATCACTACTTGCATGTATATTACTATGAGTTATAGTTGACACAATCAAAATTAGGTAAAGGTGAGGAGGACTCAAATATAAATAACCAAATTATAGCTTGTAAGTGATAGATGATAAGGTTAAAATGATTAAAGTTATATCTCTAATGGTCTATGTGTTATAGGTATCTAGGGTAGGAAGTGCTCCTACTAAACACAAATGGTTTTAGGTGATAAGATAAACTTAGTCACAATCCAAAACCCCTGATATACATGTGTGTGTACAATATCTAACTATAGCAAGGTAGCATAAGCGGTCAAGATAAGTAGTGCAAGGTTGGTTCAAAAGGGTCAATGGTTGAGGAGATATTCATGATCTCTAGTCAAAGTCATCATGGATAGAGATTTATAGTGATCTCTAAAGTTAGTTGTCATAGTTAGGGAGATATATGTGATCTCCAAGTTGCCCCAGACTTATGGTGTAGTCTAAAGGCTGGTAGTTGGGGTTGAAAACTCTAATTTAAGGGTGTTAATGTCAATTTTGTCATCGATGTTGGTAGGAAGTATTGATGACATCAGCATCTTAGGTTAAGACTGCTGACATCAGTGGGTGACCAAACTTGATAAAAAGGGGTTTAGCAGCCCACTTAAACTCATTTGCAACATTTAATTAGAGAAAAAGAGCTTTGAGTGTTGGTGTGGGTAGAGATGGTAGAGCTAGGAGGAGACCCAACTAGAGGTGTGCCACCACACATGCCAATTATTCCAACCTAGAGGAGATGGAGAGATGAGGTAAGATGCCCTTCAAATTGAATTTCAATTTAAGGTTGTTAATTTGTGATTTGGGCTAATTTTTTATAATTATGGGGGAAAACGATAATTAGAGGGGTAGTAAATGGGGTGAGGGTAGGTTTAGGTTAATTTGGGATGGGTTGGGGGTAGTTTTTAGAGAAAAACCTAAATTTGGGAGATGGGTTGTTTAGCCCTAAGGCCAAACAAGTCATTGTTGTTGATGGGGTTCATCGACATCGATTGACAAGGCACTGATGTCAGATAACATCTAACACTGATGTTGATAGCTTTAACTAATGTTAGTCATAGGAAAAAAACCCCAAATAGGAAGAAAAGGCCCATTTTAGATCCCTAGTTAAGTTAGGCGATGAGCTTAATGGTTGAGATATCCTTAGAAGACCCTTTATTGACTAAGTGATACCTATATAGCCTAGGTGAGGGCCTCAAGCCAATTTAGTTCTCCTATTATGAAGGGAAAAAGGGTGAGGTATGGTTGAAAAATTTTATTAAGGGAAGTGGTTAGGAAAAGGGAGTTTGAAATAGGTCATGGGGTTGAGGGTGTGAGATATAGGTCATGAGACCTAGAGTTTAAGATATAGGCCATGGGGCCTAGAGTTGAAATATAGGTAGTTAGGCCTAAAGTTTAGGTAGGTTAATAGGTCAGATAGTTAGGTGGGTATATGGTTGAGCTAACCTCAAAAGACCCCATATTGATTGAGTGTTACCTACATATCCTATATGAGGGCCTCAAGCCAATGTGGTTCTCTCAAATTGAAGGGGAAAAAGGGTGGAGGTTTATATTGTAAAGTATGTGACTTGAGGTTTGTGTGTGTGGATGCAGGCTAGGTAGGATTTGACATTATAAGATTGACTACCTACTCTATTGATGAGGATGAGGAGGTATGTCACCATGGATGAGTGGGAATACATGGTATCCATAAGGTTAGGATGAGCGTGATGATATTGTCAGGTTACATGTGATGTTAACTTAATGATAGCATTGATAGAGAGGTGGGATCACACCACCAACACCTTCTATTTGCCTACCAAAGAGTTGACAATGACACAAGAGGATGTGTACAAGATTTTATGATTACCACTCTCAGGTTAGGAACTCCTTTCATGTTCAAGAGAGGAACATGAAATTCACATGGATACATTATTTGGGAAACATGTCAGTGAGGTGACCTATCACTCAATGAGCTTTACATATGATTTATTGTACTCTATCGATGAGGAGCAGCATCAGTTGAGTATCTTGATGATGATAGGGATTACAATATATGCACTACCAAATGTATATGGGGGAAGATTTATTATTATGTTGACAGGTGTGTTGGCATAGATGGTTGAGTAGTGGATAGTGTATGCATGGGGAACAACTTTTCTAACATAGTTATATAAAGATTTGTGGGGTTTGAGACTATGGTGATGGTATATTTTGTGCATCAGGCATTCACTCCATTATTGGGAATATGAGCACATCATGGTGATGTATCCATTGGGGCTACCCATTATGATTGTATCTAGTTTTAGGACTAGGTTTAGATGGTGGAAAGATGATATGGCCTAGACATAAGTAGATGGCATAGTTTAGGACATTGATTATTATAGGTGGATGATAGATGGATTGATTTCGATAGATATTGTTTGGAGGCCCTACCTAACATACCTTACATGTAGAGGATAGGTAGAGTATCTTGTCAATTTATAAAGCACGTTATGGGTCAGAGGGAGACAAGCTAGAGAGTTAGATATTATACCTATGGTATGGGTCAAGAGATAGTTTGGCTTGTCACAAGACGTGCCTCCTACCTTTCCTCTATATAGGAGGGATGATATAAAGGCACCCATACCTTTATCCTAGGAGATAGATGGGTCAGATTTTGAGGAGTTACTAGCAAGCCTGAGTGTAGTAGATCCTGGATGCACAATGGATTATCTTGTTTGATGAACAAGTTTGCATCCCATAATTTATGTTAGGAGGCCACCACTATATGTACAAGGAGTGATGAGAGAGAGAGAGAGATGTATCTATACAGATCTAGGATATAGTGGTATAGGCTTGAGATGTAGCATAGACATAGGTGTTCATCTTATAAGGGCAAGTTATGACATTATAGGGGTAAGTCAAGGCATTATATGGCTAAGTCAGGGCATTATAGGGCAAGGTTATTATACTAAAAATAGATAGGGATAGTTTGAGAGTATCAAGATAGGCTACTACTCCTCCACCACAAGGACCAATATAGGGTCCTATAGTAAGTGTGATGGGCCTACCATAGACTGTATCTCTATCAAGGTACAACACTAGTCTAGATGAGATTGCATACTATGAGAGAGCCATTAGGGAGTTCCCATAGATTCAAAGGTATTTTGAGTTTAGAGAGTATGAGAGATCAATGACACATGCCACAGCTTCTAGCTCATGCATATGTAGACAGGTAGAGAGTGGTGATGATACTGCTTCTTCACGACCACTACTATAACCTTGAGTATTTTGAGTGCTAGATGTTGTTATATATGTTGTATACATACTAGCCTGTGAGCTAAAGAGAAGAGATGTACCTTTTGAGAGAGAGATGATACTGATATGATCCATTGATGTACACTCATATTTAGCATATATATATATATATATATATATATATATATATATATATATATATATATATATATATATTAGAATTTGTTATTTTGAGATGTTTATATGTGATGGTGATAATGTTGAAATTATTATAATGAATTGGATGCTTATGTTATGTTAAAGTTGAGAATGTTAGTTGAGTTAGACTAGCATTTCACATATGTATGATGGTATATGCATAGTTGATTGGTTTGCCTCATCTTAGCATTTTCCATATTTTTGATAGTGTATGCTTAAAATTAATGGGTTGGGTATGTTTTTTTTTCAACATTTTTCCATATTTGTGATGGTGTATGCTTAAAATAAATGGCGTAGGCTTGATAGTTTTCCTATTTTTTGTTGCTTAGAGAAGCTAGGGTTGCATGTTGGGTGCATTTCACATGGGACTATATGAAATGGATTAATGGGAAATGGCTTGTTAGTTTTAGTATGGTTTTGGATAGTTTTTTGAGTATCTTTGCTTGAGATGGGAATGTGTTAAACACATAACTCTAAGAATCAAGAAAAATTGGTATAAAGGTGAGAAGGTGATTGAATCGTGTTGTAAGATGTGATCTCAAAAGAGAAATCATCATGTGATTGGGATGAGAAAGAAATAGTAACGATGTTCACATATTGGCAAAGACCATAATCACAACATAAATAGGCTCAGGAGTATGAGCATATTTCATGCTTTGCATCATTTGAACATTTATTTGTTAGAGAAGTGTCATACTCATACTATGTGAAGTGAGTTCAAAGTCCTTTGAAAGAGTATGGGGGAAAAGGTAAAAGGAATGAGAGTGTTTAGGTAGTGTAACCTTCGTAGTAGGGATGGTATGCCTATTCTGTGTGTGACCTAATAGCTACTATAGGCAAGTCCATGACTTAAAGTTTTTTTTTATTGTGTAAGTTGATCAATGTGGTAAGCCTAAAATGGGATGTTGTTTGTGTTGAGGTCATATGAAGAATATCAATATGAGAAGCTTCTGAATCATTATTTCCTTTGATAACAAAGCTTGGCTTATCCATCCTTCAAGGGAGTGGTTTAAGCATTTGTTTTTGACTTTTAATAGTTATCCTTCAAGGGAACAGTCTATTTATAGTATTAAGAAATTACATATCTATCCATCAAGGGATTAGTCTACATTGAGAATCATGACCTGAGAGATTATAACTTGTCTATGTATCCCATTTATTTTTTTATTTTTTGTTTGTTTTAACTTTAGTCATGGATAGGACTATAGAGGCTTAGATGTTTTCCACTTTGAGGACAAAAACCATAGCACTGCATAGGTTAAATAAGTGTGTAGGAATAAGGGTTAAGAAGAAGGGAGATGAATGTAATAGGGTTGTTAAAGGGATGAACTAAAGTTAAACATGAGGTAAAGTGTCACTTGATTAACAAAATAATGGTCATAGGTACAATTTAAAGGCTTTGATTATGGCCTTCCATCGAGAGAAGACAAGTGATAAGTTCCCTATCTATACTTATGAGTTATGATGTAAGGTCTAAGATAATTAGGAGAAAAATTACCCCATTTTCTTTTCTCCATGTTCATCACATGTTGATTTTATTTTAAGATGAGATCTTCGATATTAAAATCTTACTCCTTGAGGTTTTTGTTTTAATCACATTTGATATGCTCTTGATATATTTAGAGGTCATTGAGGGATATGAGATGGCTTTCATCAAGTAAATCAAGTTGAGCCAAACATTCTTGGAAAAATTCATTGTTAGTATGTCTTGTAGAGAAATGTGAAGAGAAGGAATCTGGACCTCAAGATTCAAAATATCCTTCATTCCATAGACTAAGGAAAAAGGCATAGCACCTGTAGGGGTTTAGATATTAGTGCATGCCAATCCTTGCCAATATCATTGATGACCTTCATGAGGATTTTGGTTAAATTTTTGTTAGAAGCTTCTACCTATCCATTTGCTTATGGATAGTATGGCTATGAGAAGCTTAATTTGATTCCAAAAGTGTCACAAAGATTTTGGATAGTCTTATTTTTGAAAGATTTACCATTGTCTATTATAATTTTATGGGGGACACCAAAATGATAAATGATATGATGATTGATAAAGTCAATAACTTTTTCATCCTTAGTGGAGAAGAGAGGAATGGCCTTGACCCACTTGGTGAAGTATTTGGTAGCAGTAATGATGGAATGGTGATGGAGAGATGAATGATGGTTAATCTCATCGATTAGATCCAAACCCCATTGGGAGAAAGGCCAAAAGTCTTTGGAAACTTGTAATGCATGGCTAAAAATGTGGAGGTTATCATGTTGTTGACATTTAACGTAATTTCAAATGTAATCACTATAATTTTGATGGAGTGTTGGCCAATAGTAGCCAAGTAAAAGGATACATTTGGTAACTATGTTACCATTAAAATGTCCACCACAAATCCCATCATGGACTTCCTTAATGGCGAAGGGTATCTTAGTACTAGTGAGGCATCTAAAGAAGAGACCATCAAAACCTCACTTGTAGAGAATTCCCCCTAGCATAATGTAACAAGCGGCATGTTTCATGAAGGCATGTCTCTTATTATTAGAGAGGTTGAAAGGTGTAATAGAAAATGAAAGGTAATCTATGAGTTGTTTATACCATAAGTTATATGGGTTGTGTGTTATATTTCCTATAAAAAGGATGTTAGTTGATATATAAGAGGGTAATGTTAAGTGATGTACAGTGACATAGATTTTTGAGGAAGCGGGTGAAGAGGGTATGTGTGAAGCAAGAGAAGCCATTGTGTTAGAAAATTGTTTTGTAGATTGATGAATAGTTTGCAATAGGTAAGAGTTGAATTATTCCAATAACATATCTACATGATGTTTATATCATTACAAAATTTCATTTTTGCATAGGTAGAAACCATTAACCTAATTAACCACTAGTTGGGAGTCACCAAAAATTGTTATTGATTTGACACCTAAGAAAATATCCATTTAAATCCCTAAGATCAAAGATTCATATTCAACTACATTATTAGTAAATTCAAAATCTAATTTAAATGACAAAGGCATAGGCTTCCCATCAAGAGGGATGAGGATGACCGCCACACCCCCACCATGTTAACATTTAGACCCATCAAAGAACATCATCATTTGATAGGAGATGTTATCGATGGAGAGCATTGAAATAGATTCATCAAGGAATTCAAGGTTTGAAGGTTTGTTGTTAGGTAAATGGGTGATAGATAACTATTCAGTGATCATTTTCTCCTTGATAGACTTTTATTGAATAAATTCCAAGTTAAATTTAGCAAGGAGCATGAGCCACTGAGCTACACATTGGTTGTGATATGGCTTGGAATGCATGTATGAGGGGATTAGAATGGGTCATGACATAGTTTATGTGATTTAAGAGGTAATAATAGAGCTTGGAAGCTACAAATACTAATGCAAGATGAAGATTTTTGATATGGGTATATCGAGTTTCATAATCAATAAGTGTGCAGCTTATGTAGTAAACCACTTGTTCTCAATGGTGATCATCCCAAAGTGTAATCATAACACATAGATAATGGTTTATTATAGATATGTAAAGGTAGAAAGACTACTTTTCCTTAGGTGGAAAAAGAATTAGTGTGGAAAGGAGATATTGTCTGAGTATGTCAAGGCTTCATAGAAATCTATATTCCAATGGAAGGAGACCTCTTTTTTGATGAGATGGTGAAAGGGTTGGCAATAATCCGACAACTACGAGATGAAGCAGTGGATTGACTGAAGCTTTCCTTGTAGGATACAAAGTTTTTTAATATTAGTAAGTGGAGGCATATCCAGTATTTCTTGAAATTCGACAGGGTCAACTTCAATACTATAGAGAGAAATGATAAAGACTAAGAGCTTATTGAAAAGAACACCAACGACACATTCCTTTGGGTTTAGTTGAATGTTATATTGGAAGAGATGAGTGAATATGATTTTGAGAATCATCAAGTGATCTTGGTGAAGTTTATACTTTCTAAGTATGTCATCCATGTAGAATTCCATAATTTTGTGTAGGAGATCATGGAAGATGTAAGTCATAACACGTTAGTAAGTGGCACCAACATTTTTTATACCAAAGGGCATGACTTGATAACAAAAATTCCCCCATGGGGTGATGCAATTTGTCTTGTGTTGATCCTCAAGAGAAATCAAGATTTAACTATAGCCTAAAAACTCATCCATAAGTAATAGCATCTCATGGTTGGTTGTTAGATCAACAAGTTGGTCAATAATTGGTAAAGGGAAGTTGTCCTTTGGACAAGCGAGGTTTAGGTCATGGTATTCAGTGTAGATATAGATTCTCCTTATCACTTTTGTGATAAAAAAATATTGAAAACCCATTGTGGGTAGTCGATGGGTTGAATAAATTTAATATTAAAGAGGCATTGGAGTTCTTCTTTGACAAGGAGAGCAATACAAGGATGCAATTTGTGAAGCTTCTACTTAACAGGTTTAACATCTCTACTGGTGATAATGTTATGGGTGATGATAGAGGGGTTGATACAGGGCATGTCATTATAATCCCAAGTTAAATTTGTGCTATGGTCATTAAGAAATGTAGTAGAATTAGCTTGGTCAGAGGAATCCAAAGACTAGCCAATCTTAAGGACATAGGGGTTATCATGAGAAGGCAAATTAATGTCAATGGTTGATTTGTTTAACATAGCCTATATTTTATATGGGAGTGATCATTGGATATAGGAATCATCTACACCCATGTATGTGATAGTATCATCATCATCTTAACATTAGACAATGTTGATGATGGGAGAGTCTTCATCAATCATTTTAGGATGAATGAGAGGAAGAGACCTTGTTTCCTTACCCTGGTGATAGGTGAGGGGGCCCAAATAGATGGAATTTATTGAAAAAAATTAGAAGGTATAGATACCTCTGATTTGGTAGGTGATGGTGGAGGAAAAGATGGAGAAGGAGAGACTGTCTCTATGATAAGTTGTATATGAGAATTTTTGGTGAGTTTAGCTAGTTAGTCAAAACCCACTCCATGTCACTTTTTGGCATTTTCAATGGTTTTGATGGTGGGATATTCAATGAGCGTATGAACACCCTACTCTTAATGACCCAAACCAAATCCTTTAAAGGCACACCTATAAATATAGGTGTGAGTGAAGCTAGGCTTGCTCAGGAAATAGAATTCATAGGTAAATGGTTGTGGCAAAGAGGATGGATTGTTGAGAATGGGATCTCGATCAATTCCCCCATATATGAAATTAGTTTGAAGGTTGGGGGGACCATATAGGATAACCATCCCAATACAAGGATCATAATTTGGGTGCATATGAATCTTTCCATACTATTGTGGAGTATGAAACATGTCCAGTGTCAACAAATGATATTCTCTGAGTGATAGATGCTTGAAATTTTCCTCCATGGGGTCTTTGTTAGGAATTTGTGTTGTCAGTATTTGTGTAATCAAGGTAATGGAGCTTGTGGAAGATTCATAAGTATAATGCAGAGGAGATTATGTATTTAATAGAATGAGAACATCATTAGGGATATAATTAATGTTGATGGTTTTGAAAGGAGGTGGGTCAGTGAGAATAACATGCACTTTCCCATTATGCTAAACTTGACACAATGATGCAAATTCAAGGTTGCACATGTCATAGAATGTATCCAAGATCATCCAAGTATTATGTTGTATTAGAACTCTCTTACAACATATAAGAGCTCAAAAATTATGTGGGGACCCACATGGATATGTAAGACAATAGCGAGCACTATAGTAGCCATGGTATTGTTAAAATATTGGAGAACCACATCATTTTGAGACATGTAATTGTCAGGAAGGGCTATCAATTTGTAGGCATGGGTGGAGATAATATTAATACTATCTCCTCCATCAATCATGACTCTTTTGACATGATTTTGATTGTTATATATGGTGATAAAAAGGGCAAAATCCTGATCTTTAGGGTGTTGGAGTGGAAGTTTTGAATCACTAAAGGAAATTAGGGAGATGGTGTTAAGAGAACTGACCAAAGCTAAAAGAGGCTAGGGATCATCAGGTTGTACCTTAACTACTTGCAAGGCATTAATCAAATCGTGAAGGTGTTAGGGTGAGTTTTTTATTAACTCATACAAGGACATTTTCATAGGAGTTTGGTGAAGTTGTTTCACCATCAAGTTTTCAATAACTTTTGAAGATGTTGGTTTCAAGATACCCAAGATGGAAATCTTGGGACTTGAAGGAGGAGTGTCTTTTGAGAAGATATGAGCCCAAGGGGTAGTGACCTTTTCCTTAACTTTATCCTTTTGATTTTCTGACCATGTGGCCACATTAATCGTGTTGATCTAAAACATAGGTGAAGGAGGTGGCAAAGGGAATACAACAACATCCTTGGTTTTGAATTTAGGTAGAACTGTATGAGGTATTATGGATGCCATGAGTGGAATAGCAAGAAGTTTAATAAGAGTATCAACAAAGAGAGTGTCAATATCAAAGTGTTATTGAATGACTACCATGAGAGCTTTACAACTCTTAGTATCATGTCTAGGTGAATGATGATATAGACACACTTGTGTATCATCAAACCAAACGGCTTTAGTCTAAGAGGGTTATAAGGCTTAATGGGAGGAAGATTTATTATGGAAGATTGCAACAAATAGTGTAGGAAAAATATATTAGAGCCTATGAGTGGGCTAGCACTTATTGTTGTAATAGGAGTAGACACCTTTTTTGGTTTAAGAGTCACGAGGGTGATTTTACATGGCACCTTTTTAGGTAGGAGTGGAGCCACATGTTTTCCTAACACTTTCTTGGTGGTAGGTGTCATAGTGTCAGATGTGAAAGACATATTAAGTGGTAGAAGCAGTAGCGGAGGTAAATTATCCTTTTGTTTCACTTGGATCAGTGATACCCCAACTAAAATAGAGGGATGTGGTCCCAAATTAAAGGCAAAGATGAAGGTGGAAGAGGGAAGGATAGATGAGATATAGGAAGCTTAACATTCTTCCTTAATTTAGGACATAGAACTCTAACTTGTGGTTGGAGAGTCAGATCTAATTTCACCTATGGATGAATTAAATTAGAGATCAGGTGATTCCCTAAAGCCCTAATCTGCTTTAATGTGGCAGAGGCCTACAATGGTGAGGGCTTTGATGTAGAAGGAAAAGCTTCTAGTGATTTTGGTAAAGAAGATCTAACTTTGTCAAAGACCTTGGGGTAAAGGGTAGAGAGAGGATTGGTGGTAGAGGATAAAATTTGTTATGTCGGATAAGGAGTTTTAAGTTGGTCCCAAAATGTTGCATGATCTAGCTTCATGGAGTCAAGAAATTCTATACTTTCCACTAACCAAGATAAGGGTTTAGATGAAGTTAATGTAGGCCTTATGATTGATTCTTTAAAAGGATTAGGTGATTGAAAAAGAGGGAAATTGTTAGCCTCTACTACCCTGTGCCAAAGATGATAAAGAGCCATAATAGGGTCTTATTTGATAGATACAAGAGAAGAGGCATGGTCTTGTTGTAAATATTGTCATTGATGTCAAAGGTTTAGCATTATTGGTGATAAAGTCCCCATTGTATTTAATGTTGTTTGTAATAAATATATCTTGGCTAATATGAGTTAATATTTATTTAATATTAACGAATATATTTTTGGTTGTATATGAGACAAAATAATGGCCCATGGAGAAGTCAAAGAGCCATGGGATAAATGAAAAAGAAGGATGGGATGAATTTTCCCATGAAGAGTCATCTTTGGGAATTCCAAGAGTCACCAAGTGAAGACAAAAGAAGAAGGGCACAATTTCTCATGAAGGGACACTTTGAGGAATACGAAAACTCACCAAGATAAGGACAAAAGAGGGAAGGACGTTTTTGCTCATGAAGGGTCACCACATGACTTTTCAAAGGCAAGTATATGAAGGGTCATACAAGTTTTGTGCCATTTTTCATGAGGATTGAAGGGTCACAAAGGGGGAAGGCCAAAGGTCATTTGGAAAGCTAAGCCATTTGTAAAAATGAGTTATAGAGATTGATTTGATATTGTAATATCTAGCTTATAAAATCAATTGCGAGAGATGAATATGATTTGTATTTGTTATATCTAGCTTAGAAGATCAAAGGTGAGAGAGAGGAAAGAGATGTTGTATTGATCTATCATTTGTTGAAATAGAAACATTGAGAGATAGGTGTGTGGTATACACAAAGCGGTTGGTGCTCCTATGGGTTGGTGCTCATGAATTGTTGGTGGGTTGATGCTTGGTAAAGGGGTTGGTGCTTCTGTGGGTTGATGCTCATGAATTGTTTTTGGGTTGGTGCTCAGCAAAGGGGTTGGTGCTCTTGTGGATTGGTTTTCATGAATAGTAGCTGGGTTGGTGCTCAGCAAAGGGGTGTGGTGCTCAGCAAAGGGGTGTGGTGCTCTTGTGGGTTGGTTCTCATGAATAGTTGTTGGGTTGGTGCTCAACAAAGGGGTTGGTTCTCCTACAAGCTTGCCTTGTGAATATTGTTTGGGTTGGTGCTCATTCATATACTTGAGATTGTTCTCTGTGGTTTTTCCCACATTGGGTTTCCACGTTATATATGGTGTCTCTCTCTATCTTGTGTGGTGTTTATTGTTTGAGTTTTATTACATATATTGAATGTTTGATTAAGTAGAATTTGGTTAATGAAAAGATTTATAAGATATATGATATACTGATTCACCCCCCCTCTCATTATATCCCATGATTAACAATTAGTATCAGAGCAGATTCTTTTTTGAAAAGTTTTACAGCTTGAAGGTAGATCGAGAAAGCACAATGGCTGGGTCACAGGAAGGATTTTCTACAAATAAGGCACCTTTGTTTGATGGGATGAATTATGCTTTTTGGAGCATGAGAATTAAGGTTTATTTTATGGCCCTTGGATTTGACATATGGAAAGTAGTGGTGGAGGAATATGAAGAGCCACAGACATTTGCAATTACTCTATCAAAAAAGAAGGCAAGTGAATGTAATGCTAAAGCTTTAAATGCTATTTTATGTGGTTTATGTGAATCTAAATTTGTTAAAGTTATGCAATGTAAATCTGCTCATAAAAATTATGTAAAACTTGAGAATATTTACAAAGGTGATGGAAAGGTTTAGCAAGCTAAGCTGCAGACTTTTAGAAGGCAGTTTGAAAGTTTGAAGATGGAAGAAGAAGAAGATATAGCAAGTTATCTTTTGTGAGTTGATCAAATCATAAATCAGATTCAAGGTCTTGGAGAAACATTGGATGATTCAATGGTGGTGCAAAAGGTTTTGAGATCTCTACCAATGAGATATGATGCAAAGGTTTCGGCAATCGAGGAGATGAAGAATTTAGCCAAGCTAAAGATGGATGAGTTTCATGGTATTCTAATGGCATATGAGATGTAGACAGAATAAGATAAACCCTCAAAGAGAGAAGTGGCTTTCAAGACATCAAAGAAGGAGAAATCTAAGGTTCAAGAATCAAGTGATAGTTCCAGTGATGATGAAGATGACAATGGAACACTTTTCATTCGCAAGCCGAAAATAGGAATAGGTAAATATCAAGGAAAATTACCTTTCAAATGTTTTAATTGTGGAAAGATTGGACATTTTTTAGCTAGATGACCAGATAAGGTTAATGATGAAGAAGAAGAAAAGCCTACATACAAGAAAAATTTCAAAGGCAAATCCAAGAAGGGATTCGAGAAGAAAAACCTGTATTCTAAGGATCCTAGCTCAGTTGAAGATAGTGGAGTCAGTGATTCAGAAGAAGAAGAGATTATATTCATGGCCATACATGAAGATGATGAAGAAGAAGAAGAAGAGGAAGCTGAAGTAGATATGGAAGGAGAACTCAATTGTGCCCTAGAAGAGTTAGAAGCTGTTCAAAAGAAGAATCAAAGATTAAAGTGCATGATTGAAAAAAATGAGCAAGAGTCAAAAGAAATGATTGAAGATCTACAAGTACACTTTGAAGAAGCCAAGAAGAATGAAGAAGATCTCAAAGCATAGTTGGAAATAGCAAGAAAATAATTTCAAAGGTATGTTATTGAAATTGCCTCTTTAAAAGAAGATATTCAGAAAGCAGTCAATGATAAAGTAATTAGTGATTCAAAATTTGACGATAGCACTAACATGCTAAATAAGATATTGGAAAGTAAAAAAAGCAGATTCAGATAAGACAGGGATCAGATTTGAAAAGAAAAAGAGCTATGCTAAAGCTCTTAAAAAAGAGGAAACAAAAAGGGGAGAAGTGAAGAATACAGAGGACATTCCAAACAGAGAAGGCTGGAGAGAACAAAGCTACAAAAGACAATCAGGTCAGACATATATAGATAGGTCTTATTTTTATGGCTATTATTTTTATTGTAATGGATATGGTCATAAGAAATTAGAATGTAGAAAAAGAGCTAACAATTTTAGAAATAAGGAGAAGGAAAGTCAAGTAGAGTCAAGTAGAAGCCACAACTCTTTTGCTCCTCTATCAAGCTTTAATGAAGAGACCATAGTATGTTACAAGTGCAACAACTTCAGACACATAGCTTGGTATTATATAAGTGTGTTTGAGTCAGTCAAGAAAGATTAGAGTTTCAAACCTCCATTCATCAAGAAGAAGGTTCAGACATGTTCATGGTAGAAGAAACAACATGAAGATTCTATGATGGTTCAAACAGCCCTGCATGTAAGAGGTAAATATCAGCCATGGTTAATTGATAGCAGATGTTTGATGCATATGATAGGAGATAAAATTAATTTCATTACTCTAAAGAAGATCAATGGTGGTACAGTGAGATTTAGAGATAAAACCACTACTAGGATAGCTAGAAAAGGTACTTTGAGTTTGGATTATGGTAGAACTAAGACTAAGAATGTTTTATATGTAAAAGGCCTTAAGCATAATCTGTTGAGTGTTAGTCAAATATGTGATCAAGGATACACATTAAAGTTTCATAAAGAAGGTTGTGAGATTAGAATAAAATATTCAAATGAGTTGATTGCAGATGCTCAAAGGATAGGGAACAATGTATATGTTTTGTCAGATATCTACTCAAAGGCACGATCAAAGGATACATTCAAAGATCAGCGAGAGGAGTTGGGAGTAATTTTTATTACTTCCTACCATTGATGTTTAGCATTAGTTGAGGGGGAGCTAAGTTTTAGCTCCAGGTAGGCCCTTTGCCATTGATGTCAAAGGGGGAGAATAATAGGTATAGGTACAAGTGCAAAAAACAAGTACAGGGAATAGGTACAAGTTTCTACAGTAAGGGCGACTTACCTGTATGTTTTCAGATGATAATATGTGCAAATGACAAGATGTGGCAGTTTCAAGATTGAGGTTTCCATCAATGACAAAGGGGGAGATTGTTGGAAATATTGTCATTGATGTCAAAGGTTTAGCATTATTGGTGATAAAGGCCCTATTGCATTTAATGTTGTTTGTAATAAATATATCTTGGCTAATATGAGTTAATATTTATTTAATATTAACAAATATATTTTTGGTTGCATATGAGACAAAAGAAGGGCCCATGGAGAAGTCAAAGAGCCATGGGATAAATACAAAAGAAGGATGGGATGCATTTTCCCATGAAGAGTCCTCTTTGGGAATTCCAAGAGTCACCAAGTGAAGATAAAAGAGGAAGGGAACAATTTCTCATGAAGGGACACTTTGAGGAATAAAAAAAGTCACCAAGATAAGGACAAAAGAGGGATGGACATTTTTGCTCATGAAGGGTCACCGCATGACTTTTTAAAGGCAAGGATATGAAGGGTCATATAATTTTGGTGCCATTTTTCATGAGTATTGAAGGGTCACAAAGGGGGAAGGCCAAAGGTCATTTGGAAAGCTATAAATAAAGGCTTGAGAAGCCATTTGTAAAAATGAGTTATAGAGTTTGATTTGATATTGTAATATCTAGCTTAGAAGAGCAATTGTGAGAGATGAATATGATTTGTATTTGTTATATCTATCTTAGAAGATCAAAGGTGAGAGAGAGGAAAGAGATGTTGTATTTATCTATCATTTTTTGAGATAGCAACATTGAGAGATAGGTGTGTGGATACACAAAGGGGTTGGTGCTCCTGTGGGTTGGTGCTCACAAATTGTTGTTGGGTTGATGATCGGCAAAGTAGTTGGTGCTCTTGTGGGTTGTTGCTCATGAATTGTTGTTGGGTTGGTGCTCTTGTGGGTTGGTGCTCACGAATAGTAGCTGGGTTGGTGCTTGGCAAAGGGGTGTGGTGCTCCTGTGGGTTGGTGCTCATGAATAATTGCTGAGTTGATGCTCAGCAAAGGGTTTGGTGCTCCTACAAGCTTGGCTTATGAATATTGTTTGGGTTGGTGCTCATTCATATACTTGAGATTGTTCTTTGTGGTTTTTCCCACATTGGGTTTCCACATTATATCTGGTGTCTCTCTCTATCTTGTGTCGTGTTTATTTTTTGAGTTTTAATGCATATCTTGAATGTTTGATTAAGTAGAATTTGGTTAACGAAAATATTTATAGGATATATGATATATTGATTCACCCCCCCCTCTCAGTATATCCCATGCTTAATAGGTCTTTCATGAGTGGGGGAGATGTAGGCAAAGAAGGCTCCTCAAGGGGGTAGAGCATAGGTATAATTACTCCCTCAACATGTGGGTGAGAAATAGGTAAAGTATGATCTTCCATAGGTAAAAGAAGTGGTAAAATTGGTTTAACTAGAGTAGGCACAATAGGTCTCCCATCTAATGTAGGGGTAGATAACACTATATCTTCTATGTGAAATGGAGGAGTGGATGGGGTACTACCTTCCATCGATGGAGGAGAGTCAGGCGAAGAAGGTTCCTCAAGAGGGTATAGCATAGGAATGATGTTCCCCTCAACATGTAGTTAAGGAATATGTAAGGCCTGGACCTCAAGTGGTAAGAGGATAGGTAAAATGGGTACAAAAGGAAATGGCAATACAGGCTCCTCTTATGGAAAAAAGAGAGGTAAAGGAGACTCTTCCTCATGTGGTAGTGGAATGGGTGAAGTAGGCTCTTCTACCCAAGGAGGAAGGATAGGTAAAACAAACTCCATTAATTTTGGGAGAGGAGTAGGTAAAATGAGTGCCTCTTATTGTGGGATAGGTTGGATAGGAGGTAAAGGAAAAACCATATTGACCATATGGATATTATGATCACATGAGTTATTAGTCATGGTCTAAACAATATTTTGATTGGGTGAATGGTTAAGAAAAAGTTGTTTGAACACATCCATATTTTGATTAGCAAGCACATTAGGCTTATCCAAGATGAGATCACCCCTATCAAACATTTCTTAAATAATGTTATTGAATGTTTTACAGTTATTAGAATTGTGGCCTTTGACTCGATGGTGGCCAAAAAACTCATCCTCCTTGTACCAAGTAGGAATAAGATATGAGGGATCAAACTATATAGGAGGCTTGATTTGAGGGATGGTTATGACTCCTTGTTGAAATATTTTTTCCAAAACAAAAGTGTATGACTCCCTAATGGGAGTGTATTGTCTTTGTTCATACTATTGCTGGAATTGCTTGGTTAGATTTTCTAAAGTTGAGGAATTAGGTTGGTTTGTGGTTGTGAAAGAAGCTAATTTAATGATCATTGCATTTGTAAAGCCTTTATATTTTTGGTTAGAAGGAGAAGTTTTAGAATAATAGGAGTCATTTAATTTGGAATTGGCATTCTTACTATGCAACTTGACTTTGTCTTCATCTATAGCCTAGATCTCAAGTTTCTATGCCATTATAAAGGATTCATCAAATGTGCAAAAAAATTGTACTCAGAGTGTGGATGAAATATGATTAACACATGCCCTCAAGAAGAGCTCAATAAGCTCATGTTGGGGTAAAGAGAAGGAGAGTTGATTGATTAAGCCTCTCTAGTGAGCGACAAAATCTATGATAGACTCATCATCAAATTGTTTAATATAAGAAAGGTCTATAATAGAAACCTTTTTTAGAAATGTTGATATAGAAATGGTCTAGGAATAATTGTGAAAGTTGGGTAAATGAGAAAAGGGAGTGGTGACTTATAGATCTATACCAATCTAGGGTAGCACCTAAAAGAGACATAGGGAAGGTGTGAAGTAGTAATGCATCATCATGCCCTATAAAATAACAAGCATGCCTAAATGATCACAAATGCTATTATGGGTCCTCTTTACTCTAGAAGTGAGTAAATTTGGGGAGTTCCCATTGGCTTGGATAATGATGAATAGGCACAGAAAGATGGATGGGCTCATTGCATATCTGATCATAGGATAACACATTCTTTGAACCCAACATGGATGTCTTTAGATTAGACATCTTATCCATCAGCATCTTAATGAGGTCTAGAGGAGGATTGGTTTGGGAGATACCCCCTAAGTTATAAGGAAGTAGAGGGAACATATGACATAGATTGATGTGGTTGTGTTGATGCAACATAGGGATAGTGAGTCATATTCTAGGGAGTAGTAATGAAAGGGATTTGTCTTATGAGGTTAGAGACAATGCTTTGGTTAGATGTTGTTATTATAGGTTGGGTTGTTGGCATGGTTATACTGGGTAAAGGGGGAGTCACAACACATGTAATTAAAGGTGTGAGAGTAGATGGGATGGGTACCACCAAATTATAAAATGGGGTTAGACTTGATTGAACTTCTTGTGGTTGTGAAGGCAAGGAAGCCATGATAGCATTTAGGTGAGACTGGGTGGTTGGTAATGCTAAAATGTAGACATTGTTTATGGTTGGGTTACTTGTTGAAGTGGTGGTTTATGTAACCATGGGGAACATAGTGGAGATAGCTGAAAATAAATTTTTTTCAATCAAATAAGTTGGCATACCATATAGTGGGTCACCTAAACAATTGCAGGTTTGGCTCATGGCAAGGTAATGTTGAAGGGTTACCACATTACGATCAAGAAATCTAGCAAAATCTTGATCTCCTTTAAGCACAATGGGAATTTGGTTGGGTCTAGGAGTATGGTCTATATATGAAGTATGCTCCATGATAGAATCAAAAACAAGAGGGGAAGGTGGAAGTGGTTTATATCTTGTGTAATTGGTAAGAATTTTGGCTTGGTTTCATGTTAATACCATGCAACAAGAAGTATAAAAAGTCTTAAAAATCTGTATTAGTGACAAAGTGAGGAAAAACTAGGTTTGGGTGCAGGTAGGTAGGTTATTTTAGCTTGTTATTTTTAGAAAACTAAAAATAACCAAATTACATAGTCATCAACGTTGATCACTTGATTGATGTTGGTAGCTTAATGTCTACTGACATCGATGGGTTTAACTGATGTCGATCATTGTAGAATCCTAGGAGATGAAAAACCCAACATTTTAGAAACCTAGAGGGAAAATATAGGAAAAATAGAGGGTTCAAGAGGTTTGTATAAGGAGGATGAACAATCAAAAAACCTAATATAACAGGTTATAAAACCTAAGTAATATGAATGGTGTTAATTTTGTAAATCAATGGAAAAACATCCTTACCAACTCTAAAATATAAAAGGCAATAGAAAAGCAAAAAAAGAACATACGACCACTAATTATTAACTCCTAGAGATTAATTTGAGTCTCATGTTGGCATATGCCTTAATCAAATAGTGAGATGAGAGTTTGGTTACCGAAGGTACTAGAAATAAATATAGAACTAGTTTCAGGCTAGTTTTGGTGATCAAAAGATAATCTATGTTAAACCATGTATGTGGCTTGTTATAGGAGCTTGCTCCCCACACTTCATGGACCTGAAGCCAAGCTAAGAAACTTAGCAAAAATATACCTTATGTCTAGAGTTTATACTCCATCAGAGAATGGAGTGGGTTCTCCCCTTGGTGGTGAAATCTAAGTAGGATAGTCATGTAGGGTAAGGTGATCCACCTATAGACTCCTAAATCTAGCCATTAATAACTTTCAATCAAGCTTTTGGCCAATTCCCATCCAAAATGCATAATTTGGCCTAAAAACACTAAAACATGCTAAATGACATGAAACTAACATATTCAAATGCCAATTTTGGCTAGGGTATCACTAAATGGGTTAATGAAATTTATGACCTCACTAACTGTAATCAGATCATTTCAAGTTAAAATGCCAATTTTGCACTGACATGCTCTGGACTACTCTTTCCTATCAAATATTCTACAAAAGATGCATGCCTTTATTATTTATTTTTGGTAACATTATAAATGTGAATATGATTTTAATGCATCTAACAGTGCCTTCCAATTCTAATCGAGTCAAATTTAGGACCAATAACAAGGCATTCTGATCAATTTGGGTAATTTGTGCATAATGTGCTTAATCATGCTTAAGAATTCCATGGAAACTTGTTGAATAATTTGTTTTGGAAATGAATATTTAATATCTGTATCATTAAGTGACCTCATTTCCTAGGAAGACATCCCTAGGCCATAAATTCTACAAATATCAGGATTCATGCCTCCCATGCCTCATCAATGCCTTCCATGATGCCCTCCATACCTCTTAATTGCCCCTTCTTCCAATTTCATGATGATGATAATTACA
Source organism: Torreya grandis (assembly GCA_037957365.1). NCBI lineage: Eukaryota > Viridiplantae > Streptophyta > Pinopsida > Cupressales > Taxaceae > Torreya > Torreya grandis. The sequence continues at coordinate 5,963,655 of JARHVA010000269.1, forward strand.
AACTTAATTCCAAAAATTTAATTAATCCTCAACCACACATCTCAATCTTGAGATGGATGGTTGAGCTTAATTCTGATCATATCCAAAAATCTATAAATAAGAGGCCTCACAACATCATTTCTAAGCTTTCTTGATGAAAATTTATAATGCTAAATTGGTTCCAAAAGCTTCAAGAAACTAGTTTAAATTGATTCCAAGCCAAGCTAAAAGCCAAAAGTGCCAAGGAGAGATGGAGGTAGCCAATCTTCCATTGTCAAGGATTTCGTGAGCACAAGCAGAGCAAGCCACTACTACAAAGGCATTTGGAGAATCCAAGGAAGGTGAAATAACTCTTGTGTTTGATTTCTTGATTTTTAGTTGTATTTGTCATTTGCTTTTGTTAACTAGGCTCTCCCTAGTGTCTAAGCCTAGAGATGTTATGTTATTAGTGTGTTTATGTCATTTTGTTTTCATTTTGTAACTAACACCATACTAACCATCCTCTCTTGAGTCAAATTCCTAGATCACATAATGTCATGTCCGGTGGGACCGAACACATCCTACACATGAAGGAGATCATTTTACAAATCTATAATATTTATTTGAGCCTTTAAAACTCTTGAAAATTGATTTTCTAACTTTATTTTGCCATTTTTTACTTGCCATGATTTTTACACAATAACTGACATCAACAAGTAATACCAACATCGGTTACCTACTTAACTGACATCAATTATCAAAATTGACATTGATTGGATCTCAGTTAGCCACATTAATCAATGTTGGTGTTAATAACTGATGTCAGTCACTGTGTTTTTCTAAAAACATAGACTTGAGAGATACTTTTTCAAAGTTTATTGTTTCAAGCTAAAAAGAGCTTCAAATCTAAAGGACATGTTGACAATTTTACTACAAATCCAAGCTTTATATTTGTTTAAAACATGTTTAAATCCCCTTTTCATGCTTTAAAATCAATTAGGAACCTTGTTTTTGTGTTTAACAAAGAATTTAGGTGTTTTTGGTGATTGTTTTCAAAGTTTGCAATTAAGACCAAGGGGTCAAATGATCACAACCAAATATTTCATTTTGGGTTTAAAATTAAACACACTTGTCAATTCTTATTTGCAATAATGGTTTAGTTATATTTTGTTTGGAAAAAAGATAAATGTTGTGTGTATGCTCTTCCATTTGTCCCCTATAGGGAACCCTTGGAATCAAAAGTACCTATTACAAGTAGCCTAGTACAAGGCTAAGAAATAAAGTCATCTAAAGTACTCCCCAAAACTCGTCAAAGTTTGGGTGACCTTTAAAAGGACCCTAAAGTCTTTCTACTTTCATGCTTTATTTATTTACACATTTTGGCTTGTGAAGGGGACTTCATCACCTCCAATAAGTTTTTAGGGAAGATTTGACCTGGGGTTTCATCTTTTGGCATTGGCTTCATTTGGATCCTTTGGAGTTACACATGGGACATAGTGGCACTTTGGACATCATACTACACTGAGTGAATAACAAGATGTAGTGGTTACAAAAAGGACTAGAGATTTTTACATCAAGCCAAGTGATATGGACCTAAAATCTATGCTTTTATTTTGTATTATTTGGTGTAAAATTCATTATGTAATTTATTCCCCTAGATCGTTCGAAAGCTTGTTAGATCTTAGACAAATCCCCACTTATTGTAGAAGTATTTTTGGTGTAAAGTATGCCTCAAGGTCCATGTTATAGTACTATCATTTGAGATAAGGGGGTGTAAAAACCTTACTATATAATGTGCATTTAATTTTGGATGAACACTTAAAATCACCTCAAATGAAAAATATTGATGGATTCCAATAATAATAAGCAACCTTGTTAGTTCAGGATATAAGGGTGATTAATTAGTTGGTCTTGTCCTAGTTTAAAGTCTTTTTTGGAGTCAAAACTTGGTGTAATCAAATAATCCAACCCAAACACATAGTCCAAATTTTCCTTTGAACAAAGAGGCATTATGCTACCTGCATGAGATCATCAATTTGTCTTGTTCAAAAAGTTCATTAAAATGTTAAGAGTTATATCATCCACTTTGGCATAGTTATGTTACCCAATTGAGTCTAGACCTTTACCAAAGTTGTTTAAGTCCTTCACTTATAATTTAGATTTGTAATTACACGTTTACAAGTTTATAGGGTTGATGTCTTATGTGGGTTCACCATTTGTACTAAACAAGAGGGAATTTAGGTTTAATTTCTAATGTGGGTTGAAGCCCATTTAAGACTCATAATCATTGTCATCACTTGATAGACTTAAGTTATTTTCTACCAAACACTTTCACTTTGAGTCTATATATCACAACATTTTGAGTTAGGAAAAGTAGTGTTATGTTGTCAAAATTGTGGAAAAATGTATTTGTCTTAGAGAGTCTTTGAAACAAACATTTTTATCACACCTTTCTGGGTAGTATAGCATCGTTACGTTGCCCAAAACATTTTAAATATTGTTTCATAGATCCTCTTACATAGAGTTCCAAATTTGCTCCTATATTTTCAAACTAATTCAAGTGTACTTTTGTGATCTTTTATTTAAAGCTCATTTATATTGTTCATCTTTGTCTAGCTTGTTTATTAAAAGAGCCTAGTTTTATACCATTTTTTGTGAGAAAGTAAACTATTGTTAATGTGCCTTTTATTTCATACCTTATACCTAGTTGATCAAGTTCATGTTTGAGAATCAAATTCCTAGTGTTTTTTAGAAGTGTTTCAAATTCATTAGATTAAAATTTTCATCTATTTTCAAAGTCTAGCTTTTGACGCCATTTGGCCAAGAGTCCTAGCACATGCCTTGTTTGAGACTAGCTTTTGACACCACATTTGGCCAAAAGACCTAGCAACTTTTAAATTCCTAGATTAGAATAATTTCAAACACTTTGAACTTAGAGTTTAGAATTTTTATTTTCCATCCATTTACTTGCTTACCTTTGTGTGAATAATGAAACATTAGATACTTCACTCTAGCTTATTTCCTCACAGACCTTTGCATAAATTTGTTGATTCTTTTAACAAATCTAGACCAAGTTGGAACATCATCTAGTTTAGACATTATATTTTTTAGATTTTTTATAACTCCTTAAGATTTTATCACAAAGCATTGACTATGGATCCCAACATGTATTCCCACACTTGTAGTGGATTCATGTACAATCTAGGGATTAGTAATGTAATTACATGAGAAGAAATGGTGAAAAACCCCTATGTAGATAGTGTTACTTATGAGATGTATTTTTATCCCTCTTATAATATTCAATTAGGGGAACAAATCCAAGATCTATTAGCTAATTATTTGGTTAACACACCACCTTACACAGAATAGGATCAAGAGCAAACCACATAATACCTAGCTACAATACCCATGGTGGATGAGCTAGTTCTTCAATAGTCATATTATACCAATATAGCTTCCACGTATGATCCATTTTTATTTGAGCAACATTTGTTAGAAAACAAGGATGACATTTTGGTTAGAGTCATAGAGGTAGGGGCTAATTTTTTGGCAGACTTCCCCCATGAAAATTTACCAAGTCTAGTAAGATTGCCCCACAATATCATTTATGATCAACATGATTCTTCTATCAATCATATGGCTCTAGTCCAAATAGCGTATCAAGACCCTAATATATCCAATCGAGGCAAAAATTTCATACAAGATCACTTTAACTAAATACAAATATCATACCAAACCTAATTGAATTTAGCACATGATTTCAACCAAATGAACATGGTAAATAAGCCTCTCATTGACCTAGTACCTTCAACAAGAATGTTGGTATAGTTAAATGGATAAGAGAATATGAGTTATAACCCATTCATACAAACTGATTCAATAGATAAATTAATACATATGCTTGTTACTGAAGAAGTGTCTTCAGCCTCTACACTAAATAGTGAGCCAAACGTAGTGGATAATATGCAAATAACATCTAACCTGGATCAAAGTGGTACTAATGTGAAAACAACTAGCCAACAACATGTGCCTATATTTAATCCCATTATTAGATCATGATACCAGGGAGTAGGATTTTCTATACCCTAGCCTCAACTAGTTGCTTCTTTAAGTGTACAACCTATAGGGTTAGGTAATCAAATAATGGCCAATGTCACACCTCAATGATAGAATGTGATGAATCCTAATCCCCCTTAATAGGTAGCAAGTAGTATTCCACAATAGTAGACACATCTAGTGTATCAATGCAACAAAGGATGAATATATTTCCACCTCAATCAAGGGCAAAAAATGTTCTACCCTACCAAGTAATGATGAACATACCTATTTAGTCACAAAATAATATGCCAATCCAAAACCAAGCAATGACTAGTAAACAATGTGCAAATATTGGTCAACGATAGATATCAAATCTATAACCTACTTTCACTTCCTCATAGGTATTCATGCAATAATTAGGTACTCATATTTCTCAGGTGCCTACTAGATAAACATTGGTTCAAAATGTGCCACAAATCTAGAGATAGGGTCTTGGTCCACAAGTTCCCACTCAACAACAAGGTTTGATTAGTTGGAAACATGTACTTTTTCAACCATAGTAGGCATATTATAATTATATCTCTCCATCTCAACCACAAAGTCCCCTAGGTCAAACCTTTATCACTAACCCAAACTAGAATATTGCACAGCCAAATATGTAATTTCAAGTACATCCTAATCTATGTATGTGTATTCCTAGTCCATTCCTCAACCAAACTAATATACCCAAACAAGTATATACATCATACCTTGGTTAAAGTGTTCCACTTGTGACCTCCCAACCATCTATCCAAACCCAAATTCTCCCTCAAACCAATATTCCATCTAGTTTTCTATCCCAAGAATTGCAATAGATGAAGGATGCAATTGTTGCCATTTAGGTTAAGAAGCAGACCAAAAATTTCAAGTTAGATGATGTATGTTCCTATCTATTCAACATGGATTATTTTTATATGCCTTTTCCTCAAGGATATGAACCACCAAAATTTGATAAATACAAAGGCAAAGGTGATCCTAAGGCTCATTTGACCAAATTCTTTGTCGCATGTCAACTAGTGGCATATAATGATATATACCTTTTGTTTTTATTTCCAAGAAGCTTGGTTAGACAAGCCTTGGAGTGGTGTTTTAAGTTTCCCAAAAAATCAATAGTTTATTTTGATAATCTTTTTGATAAGTTTGTGCAACACTTTTCCTATAATCTCGAACATGAGATTCCATTAGTGGAACTGACACAAGAAAATCAAAAATCTAGGGAGAGTTTTATGAGTTATTTATAATAATGGAGATCCCTTTCAAGATGTTTCACCCATATTTTACTGGATAAACTATTAGCCACTATGTTTACCAAATATTTTCATAGTGAGATAGCTTATCATATAGAATTTTAATGTGTGCATATGTTCAAAGAGATCATTGATAAAGATTTATTGATTGAGAGGGTGCTCATCAATAAAAGAGTCATCAAGATTAATTCAACTAATCAAAATAAAGGTACCAATTAGGGAAATGACCAACATCCCATCCAAAAATAAGCATCAAAATTGGCACAGGCCAATAATCATGAAAGACTTAAATAATTCAACCATAATAGGAATGTTGTGGGAAATGGAGTAACCAAATCTCATCATGTCTAAATTGTGCAGACATCATCTACACCACCTTTTTATCTTACTCCTACCTATTAACCTCTCTAACCAATTTCACAAATTCATAAACCCAAACCTACACAATAAATACAGTGGCCCTTTATCATTGCAAACCCCTCCTCCTACAAGAACCTTCCCTACATGTCATGTATTTAGTGACCTAGGAGAACCTATTGAGTCTATATTTCACAATTTTTCTACTACTAATTTCATTATTTGGCCCATACCAAAACATTATCCACAAGGCATTCCTTATCCTGATTGGTATTGTGAGAATAAATCATGTGACTATCATCAGTTCAATGGGAATAATCTATGAAGATATGTCCAAATCCAGCATTTAATCAAGAATATGTTTGAAAATGGGGAGATAAAATTGGATAATGGTGCTGCCACTTCCAATCAAACTCTTGGGATACATCAAAACCCCTTTCCCTAACATAAAAATCAACAACAATAGAATAATCAGCAATAACAATAATGGCTAATGCAGCATCAAAATCAATATTATAAAAATCAAAGGTAGAACTAGTAGAACCAACAAAATCAATATAAAAACCCATAATGACAAAATAATGGACAAAATCAAGGTCAAAATGGTAACAACTAACAAACCTACCACGTAGTTGCATATGACTACCATAGGGTTGTAGGTCATATTGTAGGGGATACCATTAATACCATCTTCATTAATATGAGACCAAACACTAATCAACCTAGACCATTACTAAACAATAATATTTATCCAAATCACATGGATAATTCTTTTTTGACTTGGGAGTGCATATAGGCAAACTAGCAAACTAGGACCTCCTATTTTGGATCTTATAGTGACAACTTGTCCTTGCCACATGACCACATGCAAGTGCGCTGGCAACTGAGACTTGTCATGTTTGGTCCCACACCATTCCCAGCATCGCTTAGCAATAATGGTCTAGTATTTAATCTTGATTGTGTAATCACAACTTGGAGGTCAAAGATTACTATCCCAAGCCCACAACCATCCACCACTTTGCTATCATTCAACCAACCATTTAACCTTGGAATAAACCATTCACTATTGACCAAGACAAGAAGTTTGATATTATGGACCAATTACAGAGGATACCAACACAAATTTCTATTTTAGATTTGATATGGATGTCAATAATACATAAAAACATCTTGAATGAGTTTTTGACCCAATCCAATATTGCTAGTGACATATCCCCTGATAAATTTCAAGCTTTAGTTAGACACCAAGCTCCAGTCCAACAAGTCACTTTCAACCAAAGTGATATGTCTTCCCTTGGCCCACTCCATAATAACCCATTATACATAGAATTTTGTATTAAATGGCATAAATTGAAATGTGTCCTTATAAATAATGGATTTGGCCTCAACATAGTGTCTCTAAAGCTCATCAAGCTTCTTGGGTACACAATGACAGATCTCCAACCAAAAACAATAACTATTAAAGCCTATGATAATCAAGAAAGAGTGTCATAGGGCACCATTAGTTTTCCAATTATCATTGGGCCTTTAACCCATGATATACTTTTCCATGTGTTATATCTTGAGTTATCATACAACATGCTTCTAGGCAGGCCTTGGTTACATGAGATTCATGCAATCTCATCGACACTGCACTAATGTATCAAGTTTTCCCACTCAAGGATGGAAGTGAATATTCTAGGAGATTTACACCCATATGAACACTACAAGCATCTTAAGGCCAAATTTCAAAGCTATAATTATCAGTATGGTATGAATCCTAGTTCCAATAAAGATAAAGGAAAGGCCATACTTATTGATCTTTCACCAAATAATTGCATAGATCCTAATGCTTTAGATTCCCTTTCTCACATGCCACCTCTCAAATCTTCTAATCATTTCACCATTTTAGATATGGATTAGGAGAATATGTGACCCATGATGCATTCCATATTTCCCATCTTCCTCAAAATTTGAAAACCTTTGGGTGACCTAAAATCACCCCACATATGCATTAGCAAAAAAATAACCAAAATAAGGGACCTATCACATTTATACCAGTATCTAGCCTAGGACCTGACCCTCTTGAAGGGGATGACTCATGGTTATACAATAATAACCAGACATATTTTTATAAAAGTTTAAAGTATCATATTCCCAATAGGATCATGGAGTGTCACAAATATGAAGGAAGAGGCCTCAGACTAAATCAACAAGGAACCATCGAGCCAATTTCCATAACTAAGTATGAAATACCTTATGTACTTGAATTTAAATTACCTGGGGGTGACCCCACATATCTTATTCAAACTCCATCACTAACGAATAGTGATGATGATGTCGACAGCGAAGTAGAGTTTGATCATAGCCTTACCTTTGATAACCTATTTGAAACCAATGTGTTTGATAACAATGTCATTTGTACCCTTACCTTGGCCATTCATCACAATCAATTTCCATTATATTATCCTCAACTGATAGATTGGGACTAAGAAGAATCTAGTCTATCGATTGATGAGTTCTAGAATGATGAGGCATTTTATGACTTCTTGGGCCTTAGAGACAATGTTCCATTGGGATATCACAAATCAAGGTTCTTAATCACACTAGATCTTATAGCCTTTTTGGAAAGTGAGTGAACACCCTTAGCCTAAAACAAATAAGTAAAACATTGAGGTCTCAAAGTGAAAACCTATTTGAGGTGATTTTCAACCAGGGAAAAAGTAAAAATAAAGGCCAGTCTAGTGGTGAAAACCTATCTCAGGCACTATTAGATTGGGGTGTTCATTCTTCTTTGAATTTAGACAAAGAGACCACCAACGACAAACTTGTCTATGGATCTGAGTTTAGTTTTGAGTAACAATAATTATTTGATCAAATTCTCCAAGAATTTTTTACTATTTTTTTTACATGGCCAAATCTCCCATTAGGGGATTCAAATTCATCATGCCTAGGATAAGTTGAAGAGCAAGTCCTAACAGAGGACCCTAACATATTCCAATAGTTCAAGTCAATGCCTACTATCCTAGAAGACTGTTTGACCCTTCTAGTCAAAGATATAATAGAGGTAAATATAGAGACTCCATTAGACCTAAAATGGATAAAATTAGGAGCATCTCTCACTAAGGAGGAATGTGATGTCTTTACAGTTCTATTGAGAGAGTTTATGGATATTTTTTCATGGGCCTATTCTGGCATGCTAGGTTTAGACCCTGCCTTGATTCTACACCACCTTGTGGTTAATCTTGATACCAAACCAATAAAATAAAAGTTATGTAAGATGCATCCTCACATTATTGTATTGGTAAAGAAAGAGTTTAAAAACTCTTAAAAGTAGGATGTATATGATCTATTGACTACTTTGAATAGATCTCTAATGTTGTACCTATTAGTAAAAAACTTGAAGGGATTAGAATTTGTACTTATTTTTGAGAAATCAACAAAGCTTGTCCTAAAGATGATTTTCCATTGCCTAATATCGAAATGATCATTGATTTCATGGTAGGTTATGAAATGCTTTCACTTATGGATGGCTTTTCAAGATACAATCAAATCAAAATAGCATCAGAAGATTAGCATAAAATAGTGTTCACCACTCCATGGGGAAAATTTTTTATCAAGTGATGCAATTTGGCCTTAATAATCCTAGAGATACATATCAAATTGCCATGACTATTGTATTCCATGTTATGATGCATGATATTATTGAAGACTATGTCAATGACATATTAAGAAAATCCAAAACTAGGGTCGACCATCTAGCAGTACTGAGCAAGATATTTGAAAGACTACGAGAGTATAAAGTTAGACTAAATCCAAAGAAATGTTTGTTTGGTGTAACCTCAAAGAAATTACTTGGCTTCATCATGTCTCTTAGAGGTATTGAAGTCAATCTAAACAAAGTCCACGCTATAACTGAGATGCCACCACCAATCAATTTAAAGCAACTCCATAGTTTTTAGGGTAAGATCCAATCAATCTGATGTTTTATCTCTAAATTAATATATAAGTGCCATCTATTTACACACCTTTTTAAGAAAAGAGTTGTATTTCACTAGGATGATCACTACTAAACAAATTCTCAATAGCTCAAAGATTATCTTGTTAGTCCACCTATTTTAATACCCCTTATGCCAAGAAAGCCCTTTTTGTTATACTTATCAGCTACTGACCATGCTTTGGGCTCACTCCTAGCTTAACATGATGACAAAGGAAAGGATCATGTTGTATACTACCTAAGTCATACCTTGGTTACATATGAACATAACTATGCACCTATTGAAAAATCTTGTCTAGCCATGGTTTTCATAGCTCAAAAATTGCATCATTACATGTTGAATAATAAAACTATGGTCATTTCAAAAGTAGATCCACTCAAGTATCTACTATCTAAAATATCTTTGCAAGGTAGAATGGCTAAATAGATCATGCTTCTTAGTGAGTTTGACATAGAGTATGTCAATTAGAAGGTAATAAAGGGACAAGTTCTTGTGGATAAACTTACAGAAGCACCTATCACAGACACACAACCACTCATATTTTAATTTATTGATGAATCTATCATGACCATCATTGACACACCCCTTGAGGGGTAGTGCTAGAAAATATATTTTGATGGTTCATTCACTACACATAGATTGGGGGTAGGCCTATTTTTTATTACACCACTAGAGGATTTAATCCCTAAATCGTTTAGAATCAGATTTCCTTCATACAAACAATATGGCCGAGTATGAATCACTATCATAGGAATTTGACAAGAAATGCATTGTAATATATCTCATCTTCAAGTTTATGGTGATTCTCAGTTAATCATCAATCAGGTCACAGATCATTTTTAGACCAAAGATGACAAGTCAGTTCCATATAAAGCCATGGTTGACACTGTTAAAAACCAAATTGCCAACATTTAATTTGAGCACATATCAAGGGCTAGTAATAGAATTTTTAGATGCCATGGCTACTATTGTCTCTTTGATTCTACAAATAGATAAAGCTAGAGAGTATTAATTCCTCATCAAAAATTTGCCAACACTAGCAAATAAAACTTCAACTATTGCCATGATTTGTGATATTGTTGATCCTAATTATATCTAGTACTCAAACCTTTATAACTACCTTCATGACCAAGTTTTACCACCTAACCTCTCTCAAAAACAAACCAAAGCCTTCATTCATCATTTTTCTTGTTATACTCTAATTTCATCCACTCTTTACCATCATAGTTTTGATGAAATTCTACTTCATTGTTTAACTTCAGTAGAGTCTACACTAGCATTAAGAGAAGTTCATGAAGGAGTATGTGCAGCTCATTCTATTGGGGCAATCCTATCCAAAAATCTCTTGCATATTGGTTATTATTGGCCCACAATGGACACAGATGCCACTATATATGTAAGAAATTATGACAAATGTCAACAACATGCTAATCTGATTCATGCCCCAAAAAAAACTTTGAAACCAATGTTGACACCATGGCCATTTTATACATGGGTTCTTGACCTCATTATGAAGATTAACCCCACTTCATTTGATGGCCATAAACATATCCTTATTGCCACTGAATATTTCACTAAGTGGGTTAAAGTTATACCCCTCACTTATGTGATTGGAAAGAAAATTTCCAAATTCATCTTCAACCATCTCATCTACCGCTATGGTATCTAACATTATATCTGATAATAGAGGATCATTCAAGAACAAAGATGTAGATCAGTTATGTACTGAATACAACATCACCCAACATTTTTCTATAGCATATTACCCTCAAGGTAATGGCTAAGTTGAGGCATCCAACAAAACCATTATCAACATTCTCAAAAATATTGTTAATGATGTCGCTTGAGATTGGCACTTATAGATATTCCCTACCCTTTTGGAGTATTGTACCAATCATTCTACCCCCACAAGAGCCACTCCATACTCATTTGTTTATGGTACTGAAGCCATCCTTCCCATTGAGGTCCAATTGCCTTCACTACGTATCTCTTTCAATCATGTCCTAGATGATCATGACTATCGAGTAGCTCATCTATAAGAGTTGGATCTACTTAATGAAAAATGTAAAACCATTCCCAATAATCTTCAAGCATATCATAATCAACTCAAAGGATACTATAATCAGTGTGTTAAGTATAGAACATTTGAACTTGGTGATCTTGTTCTTAAATAAAACCAAAAGAATAACATGGCCACGAAGAAACATAAAGAGAAATTAAAAATAGACTAGATAGGGCCTTTCATCATCACCGTACATTATGGATCGAGTGCATATAGTCTTACCACACCAAATGGCGATGAAATTCTAGAGGTAATGAATATTATTCATCTCAAGTGGTACTATGATTAAATTTTAAGGTGTATTATTTTTAAGGACCATTTTAGTTATACCATTTTATCACTATTATTCTTTGTACAAATACCATCCTTATCTATCCTTTTTTCCATATCCACTTTTTGCTTTCGACCTATCAACCTAGTGTGTTCTAAAAACCTAACCTATTTGACCTTGGTTTTTTTCATTCATTACATAGTTTCAACATCAAGGTATCTAATTAGTTCATTAGTTATTTCAAGTGTTTCAAATAGGGAACATATCTTGGAATAGGGTGATAAAAGTTTTGACTGTTGTATCCTTCATTTGTTAGTCCTTTCTTACCACTGGTCTTGTTACTAATTATAAGTGCCTTTAGATAAATTAGTACCATTGACCTATGTTGTTCTGTCTTGGTTATAACCACCTATGGGAAAATTAGGGGTAGAATTAAGCCTTGACTTACCAACTTACCACTTCTTATGCCATACTATGTCTTTTTACAAACTATGCCTATTTTGTTTAAATTGACTGTTGCACTAGTCAAATTCTATCGTTGTAAGGGAAGAACTATAGTGACTTGAGGTCCTACTATGGGACTATATAGGAATCACTCAATACTTGTTGAGGTTAACTTAGTCACCCATTTCCTCATGCTCTCACCATTTTGTAAGTAACCTAAACCATGCTCTCACCATTTTGTGAGCTTGAACCATTTAGTGTGTTATCATTCTTGATTGAGTTGAGATACCCCAAAATAATTCCAAAAACATTTGAAAAATCATTAGAAAAGAATAAAAACATTAACCTCTTATTTTCCTTAAGGATTCTGAGAACCCTTATTAAGTTACAAGCAAATCACTTGTCATTTAGTTTCCCCATCCTTTTTGGCCTTTTTCTCTCACACACTTGCCATTTTTAAAGACCATTCCTCTTCTTTTATCACATTCATTCTATTTTTTTCATTAGTTATCACATTCTTCCCATTCCCTGGGAGAACTACATTTGGCCTAAAGTTTTTAATTGGATATTACATCCATGGAACTATGTAGGCAGCATCCACTAGCCTAATGCATATAGAGATAGCTCAGTCACCCCCTTTCTTTTCTTCTATTCCCCTATTTTATTAATTTTCTAAGTTGTCACCTATTTTCTAGGGGCAATGTTCATATGGTTTCTATTACATTATTTGTTTATTTTTTTGTTTCTACTTATTTTGTTTGTTTATCTACCTATTTGTTTGCTTTTAACATTGTTGCCTTAATTTAGTTTATGTGTGTTCATTGGGTGATTCCTTGTCCACACTTACACTTGAATCCATCCATATTCATATGTTTACATTTTCATCATGGTTTTTATCATTGGTGCAATGTTTTCTATTAAGTATTAGATTACAAAAGTCAGTCCTCATGCATATTTTAGCCAAGTCATCATGATGTTATATCGTGATGTCTATTGACACATGATACAACAAACCTCAGCTTCAAGGAGTCTAGTTAACAATGGTGGCATCTCTTCGATACCAACAACCTGATTCCATCCTAATCTTATCCCAAATAGAGTAATTAAAATATAAAAGAATTTCAACCTTTATTAGTTCGAATAAGCATCTCCCTCCTAGTAGGTTATTCCAATTCATCATTACCCTTTATGTTAAGTTATCATCATTCTCGACAAATTTTATCATATTTTCCATAATCAAGGTCCAATTATTATAACTATCTATGGGCAAATCATTGCACACCATCTCACCTGCATTTCTTAATGATTATAACCACCTTCGGGAAAATCATTGTGTTGTCACCACTTTACTTTTTCTACCTATATAGAAGCATGTTTTTATTTTGTTTATCTATCCTAATTGGGGAAGCTCCATCTTCTTAATGATTTAACTACCTTTGGGAAAATCATTGTGTTATCATACCATGTTGCCACTATCAGGGTATAATGCTTATAACCACCTTTGGACAAACCATTATACATTATCCCACTTGCATTCTCAATGATTTTAACTAATTTTTTCACTATCATTGTGTTTTCACCCCATCATATTTCCTTTCTTTGGTCCCCTCATTTCACTTCTTTCTTTTCAAGGGACCGTTTGTTGACTTAATTGTGCCAACCATTCTCTCGAGGGGACATCTTCTAGTTAGTTTATCATCATTGTAGTTGTAGGCATACAAGACATTTTAATTATTTGAAAAGATTTTATTGTGCTTATAGCTTGTAATTCCTTCTCAAATAGGGGCAAACTATAGACACCTAAATCTGGCCATCGATAACCTCCAATCAAGCTTTTGGCCAATTTCCATCCAAAATGCACAATTTAGACTAAAAACACTAAAACATGGTAAATGATGTAAAACTAACATATTCAAGTGCCAATTTTGGCTAGGGTATCACTAAATATGGTAATAAAATTTATAAACTAGATAACTTTGATCAGATCAGTTTGAGTCAAAATAATAATTTTACACCCACATGCTCTAGACTACTCTTTCTTATCAAATCTTCTACATAAGATGCATACCTTTTTTATTTATTATTGGTAACATTATAAATGGTAATATGGTTCCAACCCATCTGATAGCACCTTCTAATTCCAATCTAATCAAATTTAGGACCAATAAAAAGGCATTCTGATCAATTTGGGTAATTTATGCATAATGTACTTAATCATGCTTAAGAGCTAATTAACCCAAATCAAAGCCTAATTAAGAATTCCATGGAAACTTGTTGAATAATTTATTTTGTAAATGAATATTAAATATCTGCATCATCTAGTGACCTCATTTCTTAGGACTACATCCCTAGCCATAAATACCACAAATATCAAGATTCATGCCTCCCATGCCTCATCAATGCCTTCCATGATGCCCTCCATGCCTCTTAATTGTCCCTTATTCCAATGTCATGATGAGGATAATTACAAAATTAATTCCAAAAATTTAATTAATCCTCAACCACACATCTCAATCTTGAGAGGGATGGTTGAGATTGATTCTAATCAAATCCAAAAATCTATAAATAGGAGGCCTCACAACATCATTTTTAAGCTTTCTTGATGTAAAGTTATATTGCCAAATTGGTTCCAAAAGCTTCAAAGAACTAGTGTTACAATGCCAAATTGATTCCAAGCCAAGCCAAGCTATAAGGGAAAGGTTCCAAGGAGATATGGAGGTAGCCAAGCTTCCATTGTCAAGGACTTTATGAGCACAAGCTAAGCAAACCACTACTACAAAGGCATTTGGAGCATCCAATGAAGGTGAAGGAACTCTTGTGTTTGATACCTTTATTTTTAGTTGTGTTTGTCATTTGATTTTTTTAAATAAGAACTCCCTAGTGTCTAGGCCTAGATATGTTATGTTATTAGTGTGTTTATTTTGTTTTTTTTCATTTTGGAACTAACACCATATTAACCATCCTCTCTTATATCAAATTCCTAGATCACACCACCAAGTGATGAAATCCTGATGGGCCTTATCCTAGGTGAGTTTAGATGTTTTTTTTTAGAGTGATCTATTAGTTTAACATTGGTGTACTATAATTCATTTATAATGCTTTTAATTAACTAGGTTAGCTAATATGTAGCAAGTAAAAAATATAGTGCAGTAAGTTTTAAACCAAATTTGAAGTGTTTTGATTCTAATGAAAACAATGATGAAATAGGAGAAGAGAATGAATTTCACTATCCTAATATGTATACAAGAAAGATATAAATAAGATATTCTTTTTAACTTGAAAAAAAAATGATAAGTTTCATTTACAGACAAAATAAAGAGAAGAGTGGCAAGGAAGAAGAAATTTTAGTTTATTGCCTTTAAACAAAAAAAAATGTTGAATATTTCATTTTGAGGAAAAAGATAAGGAGAAAGTGAAAGGAATGAAATTTTCACTATAATGTACCTATATGAACACTTAAAACAAGCAATGTACCTAAGGAAAACTCTAGGGTCCCACTGAGCGTGCCAAAAATGTTTAACTAAATTTTGAATCTATTTGATGTTTAAGGAGAAATAGAGATGAAGGGTATGGATTAGAGACTAGAGAGAACCTAGATTGGTTGCATGATGTATCCAGATGATGTTGAGCACTCGTCTTTGGTTAAAGAGGACTACCTATGAATAATAAAGCACTTAAACCAAAAAAAAATGTGAGTAGATATATGAGTGGGCTACCAAGCTATGTGCTTGTTCCTAGAAGTGTCAAACTTCATTAGGGATGATAGTCCACTTTTTGAACCAAAATGGTAATGAATAACAAAATGAAATAGAGAGTAAGAGATAGATATTCATGCCATCCTTTTAGTTTGAGTGTAACAAAGAGTGTCATAGTACATGTAATGTGAGTTGTTTGTGTTTTTGGAGGTTTTTTGGGTAGGCTCAGGGAGGTTAGTGGAAATACACAGTCACCAACGTCAGTTAGGCTATCGATATCGGTAAGGAGATATGACTGATATTAGTTATGTGACTGATTTTGGTAAGGGATGTAGGTTATATAGAGGTAATGGGAGACTTTTTTAAGTTGGGAGGTGGATATTGATCAGGTTTATGAGGTTGGGAAGAGTTGTAAGGGAGTCAGTAAGAATCAGGTGGATCTAGATAGAGGGTTAGTATGTTTGAATAAAAAGGAAATAGGTGAAGGAGTTTTAAAACTCCTCCATAGGGAGAGTTATGATATTCATAAAATGATAAAGCGTATAACATAAAGTAATTGTAAAATGACTATTTAAAGGAATTACAAAAAATAGAGATATACTTAGCTGGTGAAATGGATGAACTGTGAGTACCAGATAGATGGATCCGATTAGGCATGTTGAAGCAATAGGTGAATAGGAAAGATAAGTGTGAGATTTCATTCATTAGAATCCAAGCTCTATGTAGTATGTCAATTCCTAATCTAGACTAATTTGTGCAGAGTAATGGTAAGCCTAGATGTAGAAAGCTAAATACTAAAGCCCATATGTGAATAATTGATTTATTTTATTTTTGTTGACCTAAACATTAGCTTGGAATTTGGCTTAAGTAAATGACATCACTATTTTTAGTTAAGCCAAATTCTAAGTTAATGTTGAGGTCAACAAAAATATCCCTTTTACCTATTCTCATGCCACCGATGTTGGCCATGGGTTGACCAACATTAGTGGCATGAGAATAGGTAAAAGAGATATTTTTAGCCTATTTTTAGTTCTTTCTCTTGCCAAGTGTGGTATCTATTATGAAATGTTATAAATGTGAGGTTAAAAAGGATGTAGTTAGTTAATAATTTATATTTGGGTTGAGAACAAGTCATGGGTAGTTAGGATTAGGGGAATAAGTCTTGAGGTGACTCAGAGGGTAAGAATTAGTCTTAGGATGAGGTGGCCAGTTAAGGTTACATAATTATTTTTTAATTAACTTAATTAAATATTTTTAATTAATTAAATGTGTGAAGGATGAAAACATGGGTTAGGAAGGCTAATTATTAAAAAGGTCTCAAGGGGGTTTTGACACAGGGGGTTACACATGTGTGTTATGTAATTTTGGTGTCTACAGATGTATCTAGATCACCCAAACCATGTGGGTTTTTGGGATATATTAGACAACATTCTTTCCACACCTTGGACTAGTCACAAATTTCAAGTGAAAAGGTACTTTTGATCACCCAAGTTCCATATAGGGGACTGGGGGAGAACATATCTGCAATATTTGTTTTGCACAAAAAAACACACAAGTAAAAAACACAAATTTCAATAATTTGAAATCTAAGTGAAGTGTTGATTTATTGAAACAAGTTGAGATGTTTTATTAAGTTATTTGGCCCGTTGGCTTATTTTTAAAACCTTGCAATAATTTTCACAAAACAACTTAAGAAAAAACACCTATGTTCATTTTAAGCACTAAAATTGAAATGTTCAAGATTAAACAAATTCATTTTAGGCACCATAATGAAGTGTTCAAGACTTATCCATTATAGATTCCTCTTAATCCTTAAAATCAAATGTCCAATATTTAACCATTATTTTTAGCACCAAAATGAATTATTCAAGAGTTAGCTAGATTTGTTTTAAACACCCAAAATGAAATGTTCATGAGTCTAAAATTTAAAATTCATGTTCTATTTCCACCTTAGACCTGTAAGGTTTAGAAGTTTTCCTCCTACTTTGAATCATAATCAAGGATGAGAAAACAAGTTTTGAAAAGATAGCTCTTAGGTTTACACAGAGCAAAACCATGACTCTGTAAAATTGCAAGTGTCATTATAATAATACTAATCTCAAAAATATAGATAGTATATTAAAAAACCACTAGTATATATGAAAAAATGTAAATGATAGGGTAAATTAAAAACTCTTAGAGTTATGATATTACAACTTAACCATGATGGATAGCTAAACCACCAGTGGCTTAGTTGTAAAACTACAACTATTAAGATGATATCGTGACTTGTAGAGTCATGGTATTGTGATATCGTGGATGTAGAGTCATGATATTGTAATATCACCACTAACTCCTATGGACAAAAAAAGTGTTAGTGTAAATCATGGTGATCAAAGATATAACTTCTAAAAATAGGGCAAAATTGCAACTGCAACTGTGTAAGTTGCAGTATTATTATCTAGAGAATAAATTTGTGATTTTCCAAAAAATGTCCTTTGGCTTGAGATTTTCACATTCCTTAGATGGAAAGATTAAATTTTAACATGATAATCATTAGTAAAATGATCTACAAGGATTTAAGAGCAAGTTTTTGGGGTGCATGTCCCACCGGGTTTGCCATTTGTGATCAAGGAATCCAAGAAGGGAGGTTAGCTCAAGTGTTAGTACAAGTAACAAAACTTGAATAAAAACACACTAATATGCTAACACTTACTTTCCTAGTTATAGGGAGGTATTATTGACAAAATAAAATTATAAACCTAATTAAAATGTAAATAATAATAATCCTTACCTTCCTTGAGAACTCCAAAGGATTTGTTAGTGGCTTGCTTGGTTTGTGCTCAATAAATATTTGGCAATGGAGTTTCTTTGTTCCTTCTCTCCTTGCTACCAAGGTTGGCTTGTGTCTTATGAATTATTGATTTCTTGGCTCAATATTTTGGCATTATAATTTATTTTTTTTCAATCTCTATATAAAACCTACATTATAAATTTACTCTATCCAAGCTCTCCAAATGAAGAGGCAAATGCTTGTATTTATAGGGTTAAGAAATAACCCCAAATCAAAGTAAGTTAGAGTGTATTTTAAACATGGAATGGGTTAAAAAATAACCTTAGTGAGTTAATTAACCCCATCAAAGTTAAAATGTGATATAATCTCATGATTTGCAATGAATAGGCATGGGTAAGATATGTTGCAATATTTTCAAAGGCTTGACAACTCATAAAAGATAATCATGAAATTCTAGGATATTCTTGATTTTTGAATTTCCTTTTTTAGAATTTCATTAATTATTCATGGATAATTCAACTAATAATTTAATTAGGTTTAAAATTTTAATTAATTTTGATTAGGTTTAATAGCATTTTTAAGATTTGATTCTATGTGTGCACTTGCCCCACTTAATAGGTCTATAGGCCAAAATACATGTTATGATTCTGCAGGATGATTAGAGATGAATCCATGAGAGATTTTTGTTGTTTACAATAGGATACCCAAATTAGGTATGTCTCAATGGGATTAAGAGCTTTGACGAATGATGTACAAGAAAATTTTGGATGTTTAGTGATTTTTAGGCTTAATTTGTAATGGTTGGTAAGAATCAATCTAAAGTCTAGTCGAAGGTCATTAGTGGCCAGTTTTAGGTGTCTACACCTAGAAAAATATTATTTATTATTCCCTTCATGGTTTCCCAAAGAAACTAGTTGTTTATTCCCTTTAATAGAGATAGTCCCTTGGCTTTATCTCAACATCATGCCATTCTAGTTCTAGCACTTAAAAGCTTCTCATATTTTACCAATAAGAATGTGACCACCCTCATAGAAAACATATAAGATATTTCCAATAAATGCTCAGTCCATAATGTCACTAAAGATAGCATAGTATTCAATATACTCACATCTTATTTAAAATGTAAATACCTCCAATGGTATAGTAATCTGACACTTAATTTTATTCACATTTGGGATGAGTTAGGAGAGTAATTGTGAAATAAAATTGAAGACAAGAGTGACCATTTATATTTTATGAATAACTTACCACAATTAAGAGAGTCCACATGAGTTGATGGTTGATTTTAATTTCAAATTCCAAAGATTTTGGGGTAGAGGGTAGAATACCACCCGTGTTCAATCCATCTCCAAATATCATGTTTTTATATTATTTAAGGACTCTAAATAGTGATATAGTTGTAATGGTCCAATTTATGGGAGGAGTTATACTCCCTAGTTCATATGAAATTATTTTTAGGGATGAAAATTATCTAATTAAATATAGAAATATTATTCCTAGGCCTCCCATGCCATTCTTTCTAGAACCACCACCCTTTTAGCCTATTTTTCAACCTTGATCAATACTTATCCCTATTACAGTCAACCCACCAGCTACATCTGCCACTCTTCCTAGTAAACTACATGAAGTTAAGTCAATGATGCAAAGTTTTTTTAATGAGTGAGTAACCTTAAATATATATCAATCCTAGCATTTCTAGACCATACCAACCATTTAATCAATCTTACCAACATGCTAAGAAACCTTATCAAAATATTGCACAAGCTCAAGGCTATCTCACTTAATCTATATTTCCTAATATGCAAAATGTTAATTCTACTAGCACTTATATATCCCTTATTCCCATTAAAAATAATATATCCCAAGATTATGATTCGTGATTTCCTTACAATCATCCACATAATCAAGCTACATGCATAAATGGAGTACAAAATCAAGCTTTGATGGTGAAAATTATATCATGCCCTCAAGAGTAGCCAAAGGAATTAGATTCATAGAGGGAAAAATGTGTTAAGAGCATAAATCATAGGTAGATGAAACCACTTTGGTAAATTGGAAGGAGAATGACTTCATTAGCAAAAATTAGAACCAAGTGCCTAATGCAATCAAAAATCTAGTGGTTTATAATACAAGATTTAAAATAAGGGAAATGGATGGAAATGGAGGGTGAGAAATATTCCTTAGTATACCAAACATTTAATTTTCATAAGTTCCACATGATATTTCTAAAGAGAAGTTAACTCCTGCTACCCCCAAGCTCAAACAAATCAGCTTATTCAAAAAGAGAATTAACCTCAGGCTAGTCAGCACACTAAAGAGGAGGCTGTTATCCCAAAGTTTTAGATGAAGGGGACTCAAATTCCCTCCAATATAGTGGAACTAATGAATAAAACAAGCTTGAAAATTACTGTGTGGTAGGCCATATTTATTCCTTCTTAAATTAATTTACTACAGTAAGTTTTGAAGATATTTAATCCTCATGAACCAACAAAGGACTCTCTAATTACTTCCAAAAGCTTATGTCAACCAAAAGAAGGAGAACCTACTATAAGTAGTAATCCACCACCATTATATATCTCCTTGATCATATGTAATCACCTTATCCATAACTATATGATTTATTTAATCATACCCAAGAATATAGTTGATACGCTACATATAGAGTATACCCTATATACACAAAATTTTCAACCTTTATCAATTACTAATGCTTTATATATTTTAGGAACCCATTGAGTCTTAATCTCACTGAGTTAATTCCTTAAGGGGTGCATCAAGAAATGGGTGGGTAGAGCATTAGTGCTTTATAAGATTGTTTTCCCTTATTACCACTTGTTATCAATCCAATCACATCCTAAAACCATTCCCCTAAGCTTTACCTCATATTTTTCACCATCCTCTAGTCATTTACCACCTTCATTAGCCCCTTCCTTACCTAAAATACTTTTTGATAATTTACATTACATAGTTGGCCACATGGACCTTGTATTCTTATTGACAAAACTTGTTAGGGTCTATGTCGGCCCTTGGCTGACCTAATCCATGACCTAGATTATTTTTGTCAATTACAATACTAGGTTGTCCTTGTCAGCCTAAAATTTTGAAAGATTTTAGGGTTAGATCCACCTATATAAAAAAATCATTTTATCATTCTTATAGAGACAATAATAGTTAATTATTATTTTTCACTTCTTTATAATCTACTCTTCCACCATTCTAATTAAGGAGTCTTAGCCTAGGGTTTCTACTTGGAGAAGAATCTTGTCTTGTGGAGAAGTCTTAGATGTTTTGGGCTTTCTTAGTGATCCTTAAAAACCATAATAACCTTTTTTTAAGCACCTTTGGACAAGGGAGATAATGATTCTTAATGGATTTGTCCTCAAGGTAAATATCTGCAACTTTTTTACTCTCTGTAGTAGCTAGAAGTAGCATAAGTAATGGCTTTTGAATACATTGTTCTCTCCACACATTAGGGTTTTACCTATTCATAACTTAATTAGAATTTTCTTATGCATTTTTAGTTTTATGTTTACTCACCCCACTTTGTGCCATAAGATTTGGTGAGCACTAGATTAAATTTTTCTTTACTTGTTACTAGCTTAGTGAATATGAAAACATAGGACCTAGTTAGGGTTACTATGTAGTTTTACTTGACTGAAGGCTATGGAACCATCCCTAGTGATATTATTTGTGGTAATATATCCCTGGGATATGTATAGTGGATCCATCTTGGTCATGACCCTGATTATGTAATGTATCCCCAATAGAAAGTGTAAGTAGGATTTATCTTCTTTGAGCTAGGATTGATTTGTAGATGTATTTCATTTTCCATTGCATTCATTTTGATGAACCCGACATGAATCTAACCCTTGTAGGTTTTATTTCATGATTTCATTTATATAATCTTATTATTTTTATATATTTTTGATATTGTATCAAACTAGTTAGTATAGTTCTAACTTTCTATGCACATGTTTAGCACATAGTTGCATAAAAATGACTTTGTTATGTCTATATAGGTCTTTATTAGATACAGGTTATTATATTGAATAAGTCAACACAATAATATTCTTTAGTCCTAGATAATAATACAAGTTTTAATAAGTTAACTCTATCGTCTTATTCTCTCTGTCATCATTCATATCAACAAACAACGTTAAACAAGTTGACTTAGTCTCTCTGCTAGCATCTAGATCAACAAACTAGGTTGCACAAATTGATTTATTCATCTTATCCTTCTTCAACACATAGAGATTTGTATAAGTGGGTTGAACCAATAAAATTAGTTTCAAAATTTTGAAAGTATCATTCAAGGCACTTCAGTATAACAATTTTAATCCTAATCATCCTCCAACCCACCAAGGTTCATCTCTTTCTCTCTCTATCACTTTAGTACTTCATTCCAATTTTATTTTATGCAAGTTAGTAGTATTTAAAACCATAACCCTAAGGAAAACTAAGTCAACTTGGTTGAATTAGTTATGTAGCCTATCTTCTATCTAAAATACTAAGTCAACCTATCTGACTCTATTCTTAAAGACTTTTACTTACACAGAATAGTAGAGACCTAGACAACTTTGTTCTATACTATTTGCATATAGTGTTATCTGAATGGAATCTGTACTATTCTAAATTTAAGAATTGACAACTATTTGCTAGAAATTAATTCACATTTTCATTTTCAACTATTTGCATGCTTAGAGTAACTCACATAGTCTAAATATGTACTTTTTTAAATTACCATTTAGTTATACTATTTTTATTTTTTACACACACTATCAAATCACACAATATTCAAAATGCATTTAACACTTGTGTTTCTAAGGCCTACCTACTTGGAATTCATCACCAAGGGGAAATTTGACTTGGTTTTTTGGCTAAGTATAAATACGTGGTTAATGGTATATATTAAAAAAGTGTGATCACCCTTATCATTATATAATTGTGAAGTGAATGGGTAGGCCCCAATACCAAGCTAGTACCATTGTCAACATAGATCCCTTTCAACCTAAATGTCCTAAAACCATCCATACATTGCTTTTTATTTCCTTATTTTTAGCCAAATTTCTTATCATACTTAAAACAACATTTTCAAATATTTTAATAACACTTAGGATGACCACTTAGTTAGCATTTAATTTTTAGTTGACTACTTGCTCTCTAATCATTGTATGTTGTATTACAAAAACTTGCATTGGCCAGCATTGATGTAAGGTTTTATGTTGTGTGACCCAATTGGATCACTCACATTGATCCAATTATTTATGTGTTTGGTTCCATTTCTTGCATCATTTATATTAAAAAAGTTACCATGTTTTAGAACACATTCATTATGGTTGATATATTCTCTTAAAAACTCTATCTTTTCCCCTACCAATAGTACATAGTCTACCAGCATGACTATGCTCTTATCTAGCTATTATTCCATCTATCCAGAAGTACATAATTGACCCAATTGACTCTATATTTTTCTTAGCCTCTGTCTAGTAGTACATAGTCAACCTAGTCAATGTTGTACTCTTATTTGCCCCTTTTTCAGCAATACATAGTCAACCCAGTCAACCTTGTATCTAATTATTACCCTTTCTTTTCTATTTATCTGATCTAGTTCTTTGTCTGGATGACTTCTTTCTCTATCTCACTGACTTAGTTATTTATCCCTAATTTCTCTTATTTATTTCTTAAAATCTTGTTTATTTCCTCAAAACATCATGAAACCCCCTATTAGAATCCTCTTGGACATCTTAAATCCATTTAGACACTATATGGGGTATTCTTTTCTCCATTTCTTTATCATCTAAGAGAACCATCACTCTTGGAATACCTCTTCCCCTCTTTTGTCTATGGATTATAACATGGTTCAAATCAAACCTCAAGATCAAGTAGGTGGATCCAATCCTTTTTGTACCTATAAATATAATTCTCCTCTTCTAATTTTTCAACATAATGTGGGAGTAATTGACATAAGTATATCTAACAATCCCACTAGTAATATACCTCCCAATAACCCTTCCCCTAGTACCAATTCATGGAGTCCTCCTACAAACACCAACCCACTAATTGATATGACTCAACTTCTTGCACAAGTCATTAAAAAAATGAACGTAATGCAAAATTATAACACATATTGAATGATGAAATTACATTATCATTTGATCAATATGGCTAATCAACCTCCAGTTCTAATTCTTCAAACTAATCCAAATTTTATTCCTCCACCTCTGAGAGATGCCTCAAGAAATGTTATTCCTCAACCTATCATGAATAATAAAATTCTCTAAAATATCTAAATGAGCCTTTAGATCCTTTCATCATTTCTATAGATATTAGTAATACCTCTCCAACTATCAAGTATGATGGGACTAAAGACCCTACATCCTTTCTTAAAGCATTTGGAAATCTTTATGAATAGTGGATCCAAACTAACACATTCATCACAACTAAACCTCTAGTTAATACCTTCACTATCTATGTATTGGAATGGTACAACGAACTTCCCAAACATTCCATTTGGAAACTTGAGTATTTAGTCAATCCTTTAGTTAAATAATTTCAACATAATGACCTTCCTAAAAATTGCCTTAGCCATTTCATCAATGCTAAGAAATTTCCCACCAAATCATCTCATGATTTTATCAATTGATATAAATATATGGCCCATAAGTCCAACCATAACATGACTAATGATAATCTATTCAAACTCTTCATAATTACTTTAACTCTTCTTCAATATAAGGTTTAAACTTTTTCCCCTCAAATGTGTAACAAAGCTTTTGACCAAGCCAAATGTCAAGACTACCTCATGAAGAAATTTAAACCTAATACTAAATTCCTTAAAGGATATTTTAAAACTTATACTAATGCCATCACTAACAATCCCCCATATTCTCACATACCACTAACTATGCAATAAATGAAATAATTCTTAGTGCCCTATAAACCCTTTACTTATCCTAACAATATTCCTAAATCATATGACCCTAATAATTTTTTTAGGTTCCATGCTAACATTGGTAATTCCCATGAAACTTGTAGAGGGATTACTAAATTTGTTGTCTCCTATATTCTTGGTGATTTATTCAATCATGAATCTATGATCTAACTCCATCATCAAGAATACAACACCTCTTCTCAGAAATGTTAAACTCCCAAAGCTTCATCTTCTAATAACCAAAAATATTTTTCCACATCTAATAATCAACAAACTACCAATTATTTTTTTGTTATTGATGCTGACTATATCCAATATTACAATAATTCTCAATTTGTTAATGCAACTAAGGTTAACTATCATCACAAACTAGCTCATTAATATCCCATCACTAAACCTAAGAAACCATCTTTGGAAGAGAAACTTATCAAAGATACTATAACCACTCATTTAGCTTCAAAATTTAATGGTGAACCCTCTCCTTCTTATAAACCTCCAAACACTTCCATTCCTTCAAAATCTACCTTACCTTCTAAACCTTACACTAATTCTTCTTCTAAATCTCATTAGAACTTTCTCAAAGAACTTAACTTCATGTCTTGAAATATTCCCCTTATGGAGTTAGTTCATACCTCCCCTTATTATCACAAGTTCCTCATGAAAAAATTATAATAAATTTAAGATCCATCTTCTATAGATGAAGAACCACCCTCTATCAAGCCTCAACTTACCAATGTGCACACTATTGAATCCATTTGTCCTTCTTCCAAGATTTCTATTCAATTTCTTTAAGAATAAATGATTAATGATGAGATCCTTTTTCAATCTGATGATCCACCCCTATTCATTAAAATATCCATTAATAATACCCTTATTCCTAAAGTGTTAGTTGATGAAGGGTCTTGTATTAATGTAACATCTTTTTGGCTCATCCAATAACTTGGATATAAAAAGGATCATCTCAAGAAAACCCACCTACATTATCATGGACTTGATAAAACTAATCAAAATATACTGGGTTGTATTTGAATTCCCTTAACCATCAAACCTAAGACCATTCAAACTAAACTTATGGTCCTTGATTTTCCCATTTCTTATAGCATACTCCTTGGCCATCCTTGGACTCATATAATGAGGTCCATTACCTCTTTTGGCATCCAATGCATCAAGTTCCTACATAATGGAAAATGGTATAAACATAACTCTGATCCCAACCCTTTGAGTATTCAACTTCCCAATCCTAAATCTCAATATCACATTCTTACCATTCTAATAATCAATAGTGTTCCCTTACCTAAATTCATCAACATTAATTTAGACTTACAAGTCACTCTTGCTGATTTGGATGATGATGAAACTAATGACCTATAATATACTTGAAACACTACTAAGCTACCTCCTTATATCTTAGAATGGATTCCTTGTTATTTATTACCTTGTTTTTGCACTATTCCTCTCATTGATGAAATAAATGATTTTTCCCCTCCATGTAATGCCCATGACATTTCTTACCTAAAAGATGATGTCACATGCAATGACCATGGAGTGGACAAATTATTCCAAGATCCTTTAATCATACCTCTATGCAAATTTATTGATATTATAATTTCCCCTTTTGAAACTCATAATTATTCTCAAGCATGTACCATTTCTCCAACCTATGATGATAACTACATCATGGCCCAAGCTCAATCTTGAGATGTGGATATTCAGCATTATCAAAAAACTTTAGCTCAAATGCATGATTTTAACCATGATGTTCACACCATTTCCATAGATGGATCCCTATCAAAAAGCATTTGATAATATGAAATAATCATTGCTTCATGCACCTACTCTCCATCCCCCTACAAATGATAAACCTTTGATCTTATATACCAAAATGGCTTACCATATCTATTCAATCAATTCTCTTATTAAGAAAGCAATGTCTTAGAATAGATGGATCCCTATCAAAAACCATTTGATAATATGAAATAATCATTGCTTTACCCACCTACTCTTCATCCCTCTTCAAATGATTAACCTTTGATCTTATATAGCTCTTCCACACCCATATTAGTTGGGGAAATGGTTACCCAACAATATGATACTTGGAGTGAATATTCCATCTACTATATCAGTTGAGGCCTCATTGATTATGAGAAATGTTACACAAAATTTTAATGTTATTGCCTCACCATATATTTTTCCACTAAAAAAAATTGGCATTATATGATTTATCAAACCACTTACATTATCATCCATTTGGATCCCCTTTGTCACTTCTTCTCTAAATCCTTTCATATTGGTGATAAAATTGGCAAGTGGATGGTCCTTCTCATGGAATTTTATCTTTGAATTATTACCCAAAAATAATTTAAAGGACCAATCATTTCTAATCAACTTGACACAGCTCCTTTGCTAGCTATCATTCACCTCTAAGATAGTCTTATCGGTGATAATATTCTCTACATTAAAGGTTTTAACCAGGACATGTCTCTTAAGGATTACTTCCATAACATCATTGCTGACTTGGAATAAATTAATCTTGATTTGTTTGTTATCTTCCCCAATACTACTAACCCAAAAGTAATTATCGAAGAACTTCCTAAAATTAATGTTGATTTACATGAGGATACTTGGACCCTTCATTTTGATGGTGTTAAATGACTTCAATAATATAGGGTAGACTATATCCTCATGAGCCCTCTTGGAAAAATTATCCCATTAGCTTTTTGTCTTATATTTGATGCTACGCCCCTAACCTATCACATGTATGAGGATAGTATTAGCCGACTTGTGGCTTACTTATCCCTCTTTGACATTATATTACTTAGCCAACTTGTGGCTTTATTTATATTAGTAGGTCAGCCTATGGAGTAACCATGGCCTAGTTAGACTATATATAGGAGGTAGTGGGTAATCATAAATCATCATATTGTGAATTCTGCTCTGATTGAAGCTTGTGGAGGTTGCCCCCTCGAAGTGGATTATCTATTATCATATATTTGGATATATTTCAGTCATATTTGGATACAATTCTTATTTTACACTTAATTCTTGAAGTAATTTCATTACAAGTGGTATCAGAGCTGCGATTAGGGCAATATTGTGGGTGAAACACTAAATTTTTAAATTTTGCAATATATAAACAATGGTTGCAAATTTCTCTGAAATTGTTTTATTGGAGGTGAGAAATCATCACATTAATCTTCTCTTAAAATTTTAGCTCATTTGGATCTATTTTTAAAAATTTATCGCTATTTTATGGTTTTTCATAAAATTGCTCTATCATGTGCAATTCAAAGAATTTTTCTAATTTGTTTACATTTTTGGAAATATTATAAATATTGGCTATGGTTTGTTCTTTGTATATTTTTAATTGAGGCCTAAATAATTCTAAAATCATGTGGTCAAAGTTGGGTCAAAAGTGTCAATAAGGGTTGACATCGTAAAACCCTTTTATGGCAAGTCCACAAACTTGGGGCTGAGGAAAGGGTGCTGAAACTCCAGGAAAACTCCTAACAAGGATGAGATGGAGTTAGAAGGGGGGTGTAATAGACCCTTTGTACTAGGGTTTTCTGACATAGATCACAAAGTGAGTCAGCTTGACTATAGTGTGCAAGGCATTCAGAGTGAAGTGCAAGACATACAATCTAATATGCAATCCATATAAGATAGTTTGGGATATATCATGATAGATTTGAACATTAATCAATCAAATCATCAAGCTAACTCTATTTCACAAACCCACTAGGGTGGTTCTCCTAACCAGTCTACTTCAAATCCAACTCCATGGCCACAAAAGAACCTATTACCAAAAGTGGATATGCGCAAATTCGATGGAAAAGATCCACTCAATTGGCTCAACCAAATGGAGAGTTTTTTTTACCTACATTAGATTCCAAGTGGATAGAAGGTTACCATGGCATCCTTGTATCTTGAACCTAATCAATTCATTTGGTATCGATGGTTGTGTGCTCAAAAGAAAAAGATGAGTCTCAATGTCACCTGGTCAATTTTTACAGAGCAGCTACAATTACACTATGGCAATAGTGTGATAGATAATTACTTTAGCCAACTGGCAAAATTGGGACAAACTAGTTCCATCAAGGATTATATTCATCATTTTTAGAACCTATCCTTACGTGTGGAGACAATTTCTAATGCAAACTTGAATGACCTATTTTTGGGCGGACTCTAGGACCACATTCAACATGAGGTACGCATGTTTAATCCACTTAATATTTTTGAATCTATTATCCTAGCATGTAGAGCTGAGGAAAAATTCATAGCCAACAAGAAGCAACCATTCAATCACTTCAAAGATCGTAGCATATCATCATCAACATTTCCTCCACCTACTAAATTGACCCCTCAGCAAATTGAAGAAAAGCGTGCAAAAGGATTATGTCTTGGTTGTGATAGCAAGTGGAGTAAAGGGCATAGATGTGTTGAGAAGAAGTTATTCTACATTGAGGGACCAAATGAAGATGAAGAAGCAGATGATGCCTCCAATGATGATGAGGAAGATATACAGGAGGTACCTAAAGATTTCCAACCTACAAATCTCTTGTCATGCACTTGCAGGTATTAGCACTCCACAAAATCTTAAGGTGATGGGTCTCCTCAAGAAATAGAAGGTGACAGTGTTGATTGATTTAGGGAGCACACATAACTTTATAAACCATAAGTTGGTTGCTCAATTGAACTGTTTCATCTACCCAGCACTAGAATTTTAGGTCATGATTGCAGATGGTGGCACAATTAATTATTTAGTCAAATGCCATAGTATTAAGCTTACTATGGGTAGGTACAATCTTGACTCTCCTATGTTTGCTATTCCCATGGGTAACATAGACATTGTTTTGGGAGTCTAATGGCTCACAACCTTAGGTACCATTGAGATGAACTTCCAAGAACTATTCATGCACTTTCATTCTGAAGGTAAGAAAATTGAACTACATGAATTACATGCAAAATCTCCACAATTGGTTAGTTCACATTAGATGACCAAGATGCTAAAAAAGGGGGCAGAGGGAATTATTGCACGATTATGCTCCATAGAAGTTCAACCCCCAAAGGTATCTACACATCCTGATCTACAAATAATTCTTTAAGACCACTCATCTATTTTTGGGGCCATGCCAAAAGGACTACCACCAAAAAGAGAACATGATCATGCCATTCAACTAATTCCAGGTAGTCAACCACCAAATATTAGACCATATAGATATACATATGCACAAAAGAGTGAAATTGAAAAGATGGTCCATGAGATGCTAGAGGCAGGGATCATCAAGCATAGCCAAAGTGCATATTCATCACCAGTGGTCATGGTGCGGAAGAAGGATGACACATGGAGGATGTGCCCAGATTATAAGGAACTCAACAAGTACACCATCAAAGATAAGTTTCCTATTCTAGTAATTGATGATTTACTTGATGAGTTGCATGGTGCTGCTTCTTTCACAAAATTGGATCTTCACTTGGGGTATTATCAAATTAGAATCAAGGATGAAGATTTTCATAAAACTACTTTTAGAACACATGAGGGCCATTATGAGTTTTTGGTAATGCCCTTTGGTCTTACAAATGCACCATCTACTTTTTACAGCTTGATGAACACTATTTTTAGGCCTTTTTTAAGGAAGTTTGTGCTAGTTTTCTTTGATGACATATTGATTTATAGTCAGACATGGGAAGCACATCTGCAATATGTGAAACAGGTGTTGATAGTTTTGGAGAAGCACCAACTTTATGCGAAGCCATCTAAATGTGCTTTTGGAGTATATGAAGTAGAGTATGTTGGTCACATTGTTTCCCATGAAGGGGTCAAAGTTGATCCTCAGAAGATCAAAGTGATAATGGAATGGCCCATGCCAAAAACTCTCAAAAACCTTTGAGGTTTTCTTGGACTAACAGGTTACTATAGAAGATTTGTGAAAGGTTATGGTAGCATAGTAGCTCCACTCACTGCATTGCTAAAGAAGGATGCTTTCCATTGGAATGATGATGCCACCAAAGCATTTGAGAAACTAAAAGTAGCTATGTGCACCACTCCAGTTTTGGCTACTCCAGACTTCTCACAAACATTCACTATTGAATGTAATGCTTCTGGGTCTAGATTGGGGGCAGTACTAATGCAGGAAGGAAGAGCCATTACATTTTAAAGTAATCAATTCAAAGGTAAGAATCTACAAAAACCTGTCTATGAGAAATAAATGATGGCTATTCTTCATGCAGTTAAACAATGGAGGCCTTATCTGATGGGTAGACACTTTAAGGTGAAAACGGATCATGATAGTCTCAAATACTTTTTGGAGCAAAGATTATCATCTGAGGAACAAATAAAATGGGTAACCAAAATGTTGGGTTATGATTTTGAAATCATCTACAAGAAGGGTAAAGATAATGTAGTAGTAGATGCACTATCTAGACAGGATGCATCCACCGAAGCATTACTTTGTGAAATGTCCATATTGCAAGCAAATTGAGTGGATGAAGCTAGGTTAGAATGGGAGCAAGACAAGGATACACAAATTTTGATTCAGAATCTCCAATAAGGTAATTTATCCTTGAACAAATTTTAATGGAAAGGTAAATTCCTATGGTATAAGGGTAGGTTATACTTGTGCAAAACTTTAGAGCTTAAGCGTAAGATTCTTGCCGAGTTGCATGCATCTCCACTTGGGGGACACTCAGGTTTCTTGAAAACTTATCATAGAATTAAGAAAGAATTATTTTGGGAAGGATTCAAGGGAGATGTAAAAACGTTTGTGGAATAATGCATGATATGCCAACAAAATAAAGGTGAAACAGTTAAGACCCCAGGTTTGTTACAACCATTAGCAATTCCTAGTCAAAGGTGGGAGGAGGTTTCCATGGATTTCATCACTGGGTTACCTTGTTTTGAAGGTAATAATGTTATTTTGGTCATTGTGGATAGGCTTACAAAATATGCCCATTTTTTTGCTCTCTCACATCCATTTTTAGTAAGTACAGTCACGGCTATTTTTATGGAAGCAGTTCTCAAATTACATGGAACCCCAAAAATAATTGTAAGTGATCGTGATCCTATTTTCACTAGTAATATTTGGACTAAACTATTTTCTTGTTTGGGTACTCAGCTAGCTCATAGCTCATCTTACCACCCCCAATCTGATGGACAAATTGAAGTGGTTAACAAATTTTTAGAGGGGTATCTCCATTGTTTTGTATTAGATAAACAAGCACATTGCGTTAAATGGCTACCACTTGCAGAATGGTGGTATAACACATCTTTCCATACCTCTTCTAAAATGTCTCCATTTCTAGCACTATATGGTTACCATCCACCTTCCATCACTTCTTCATTAAAGGTGCACACCAAGGTTCAAGATGTGGAAGAGCACATTCAACATCAACAAGAGGTTTTGGCTAGTTTGAGAGAGAATTTGGACTTGGCACAAAATAGGATGAAGCAACAAGCAGATCAACACTGGAGTGAGTGAAATTTTGAGGTGGGTGACTGGGTATTTGTTCATTTGTAACCTTACAAGCAGATGTCCTTGAAGCAATAGAAAAAGGACCACAAACTTGCTCCAAAGTATTATGGCCCTTATCAAGTTCTACAAAAAATTGGAAGTGTGGCTTACAAGCTCGAGTTACCTCATTCATCTCACATACACCTAGTATTTCATGTTTCTTATTTGAAGAAGGTCATTGGATAGAAAGTTTCTACCTAGATAGAGCTCCTAGAACTAGATGAAGAAGGATGAGTCATTTGGGAACCAGACAAGATCCTCCAAACACGTACTAAGAGGTTGAGAACTAGAGAGATTAAGTAATATTTGATCAAGTGGAAACACCAAAGCAGTGAAGATGCAACTTGGGAAGGTGAAGAATTTTTGAAACAACATCCACAGTTGTTCAACATTGAGGACAATGTTGGTTTGAAGGGGAAAGGCATGTTATGCCCCTAACCTATCTAATGTATGAGGATATTATTAGCCGACTTGTGGCTTACTTATCCCTCTTTGACATTATATTACTTAGCCGACTTGTGGCTTTCTTTAGATTAGTAGGTCAGCCTATGGAGTAACCATGGCCTAGTTAGACTATATATAGGAGGTAGTGGGTAATCATAAATCATCATATTGTGAATTCTACTCTTATTGAAGCTTATGGAGGTTTCCCCCTCGAAGTGGCTTATCTATTATCATATATTTGGATATATTTCAGTCATATTTGGATACAATTCTTCTGTTATACTTAATTATTGAAGTAATTTCATTACATTTGATGTCACTAAAAACATGGTGAAGTATAAATCTTTAATCTTAGGCATGCAAGCATACCTGGATCTAGATATTGTAATATGCATGCTTTAGGTAACTCCCAAATCATTTTCCAGCAAGTCATGGTGATTACCAATGAAAAATTAAGAATCTCATTTCTTATCATCAAATTATAACTAACCTCACCAAATATTTCATTTCTTTCACCATCAAGCCTATCCCTTGAGATCAAAATTTTATTGTTGATTCCCTTGCTTCTTTAACATCTCTTTTTCATCCACACTAATTTTTTACTGATCCCAATTTTCTTAACTAAGTAATAAAATCCTCATCTTCTATTCAAATAAAAGATTTGACTATCTTCAACATTAAATTTTTCATCATTTTTCAAAGCCCATGGTACAAAGATATCATTTAATTTTTGTAACATCAAACTTATCCTCCAAACCTTGATTTCTATGAAAAAACTTGCCTTTGCAAACAGAATTTTAAGTATGTATTTCAATATAACATCTTATATTATCATAATGATAAAGGTACATTATTTTGTTTTTTTATGAAAGATGATGTTCCTCCTCTTATCAAACAAGCACATGAGGGAATTTGTGGTGGCCACTATAGAAAACATTTTATAACCCATAAATGATTAAGTATGGGATACTTTTGTCCCACTCTTGAAAATGATGCCATCAAATTTGCTAAAAAGTACACTTATTGCCAATTTCATGATGATATAATTCATTCACCTCCCACCAATCTTAAAATCATATAATCTTCCTAGCCATTTCCATCTGGGGATTAGCTCTTATAGGTAAATTACTTCAATCTCAAGATGGGCATGTCTTTATAATCATAACCACATAATATTTTACCAAATGGGTTGAGGCTATGCCCCTTTTTAATGCCATCAATACCTCCATCTCAAAATTCATTCTTAATCAAATCATTTTCCACTTTGGTGTCCCTCATACTATCATTTCATATAATGGTGGTAATTACAAAAATAAAGATGTCAAATAGCTCTATGTTAAATTTAAAACCAATCAAAAATTATCAACACCCTATCATCCACAATGTAATGGCCAATATGAGGCCATAAACAAATTTCTTCATAAAATCTTCCAAAATAAAACTTGTGACATGTACATGGATTATCACCTTCATCTGTATCCTGCCCTTTGGGCCTATCACACTAGCATACGCACTACTATTATGGCAATGCCATTCTCTAGTCTATGGTTTTGAATCAGTCCTCCCACTAGAATTTGAGATTATTTCTCTACATATATCTCTTCATGGTATCATACCTGATGAATACATACATGAATATCACATTCATGCTCTTGATCTCTTTGATGAACATCATCTTTCTACTCTACAACATAATCACCAATACAAGGCCCATATTGCCAAACAACATAAAAAATGAGTTAAAGTTTGCATTTTCAATGTTAGTGATCTTGTCCTTAAATTAGACTAAAATCATGACATAAAAGGTAAATACACCCCAAAATGATGGGCCCCTTATTTAGTCAAATATATTCTTGGTCCATGTACCTATCACCTTCAAACCAATGAAGTCCATATTTTCAAAGAACCCACCAATGCATAATTATTTAATAAACATTTCACCTAATCTTTCACTTATTTTCATGATTTATATATTCTATCTCTCTAATATGATACTTACATGGGTCTTACACTCTACAGTGATTCACTATTTTCACAAACCTTAGTCCTTCCTTTTGGTCTTTTGGTTTTTCCTTTTTCTTCATGAGTTGCATTGTAAAAATATGGATAGGACCTGATCTTCCTCATGATTTCCCATTTCTTGTCCTCTTTATTTTCTCATTTTCCAAACTTACACTTTTTGTCACCCCTTGGGTTTCTCTTTTATGAGTTGCAGTGTAAGACCATGTATAGGAATTGGCCTTCCTCATAAAATCACCATCTTTTAATTCTTTATCTAGAATGTGTTTTTCAATGGTTGTGAGTTTTTTTATCTTTGTTCTTAAATTTAGCTTTTGTTTCTTTTTATAGATTAAATTTACATAATCAACTATGTTATCATGTTTTCTTACCTTTCCCTCATTCTTATGATAAAGAATCACACGTACCTATCATTGTATCCCTTTTTCACACTTTGTCACATTTTTTTTTGTGATTTGGAATAATTCAAATTATTTTATGTTTTATTCCTATTGATTTCCTTTCCTTTTACTCCACATTAAGATAAAACAATTCAAATTCAAGATAGGACTTTTATTTCACCTTAATTTATGAGACTCTTAGATACCATGCTCTCTGAGTTCTCTCTCTTAAAAATCAAGTCCCACGTATTCAAATGAAGTTCATTTTACCACCCATTTTTGGTTTTATGAATATTTATGAAGGAGGAATAGAAAAATTGATCAAGATAGTTAAAATCCAAATCATTGGAAACAAAAGGCAATGGTAAAAAAACAACATACAATTTTTAAAAGTTAAGATCACACTAAAAGACGTGATTCAAATCACATCTCCTATCTCCAATCAAAGCTCAAACTCCACAGTTGGCCTCATAATAGATATAAGGTCTATTGGGGTATCATAGGCTAGTATATATGAATTATATAATTCAAAAAACTCTATGGTGGTACCTACTTTCTCACGTAAGTACCAAGTCTTCATAGTAAATTGTCATCTCTGTAAGGGGTCCTAAGGAATATGGAACATATTGTGGGAAGGTAGGTCCATTTTGTTTTTCATGCATATATCCTTCATGGTATAATCTATATACTTCATTTTTTGACCTAAGACTTGTGTGGCTAAGAGAAGTTCTTCAGATTCCTTAAGGTCAAAAGTCTTCTTATTTTGACAAGCCTAATTTAGGTGTCTTAACATTGACAAAGAGTTCCTATACCTTGGTTTTTATTTCATTCTCCCCTCAACCCAATTCAATTCCCCCTTGACAAGTACATATGATTCTAAATCTATTTTCCCTTATTCTATACTTCCCTCTTCTTCACATCTTAAAAACATGCTAGCACTACTTTGTTCTAATTTTATCTATCTTTTGAATAAAATAATATGCTTGAGAAACTATATATTATATTCTTTATACCATGGATCTACATCTCTATACATGCCTTGATTTCTTTTACCATTTTTCATTATTGTACTAACCCTTTTTATGGACACCTATGTTTGTTTCTATTTTCATGTTCTTTTTCCATTATTAAGTAAGGTTGGCTTGTTATTTCTCACTCATCAATAT
Organism: Torreya grandis; assembly: GCA_037957365.1. Lineage (NCBI taxonomy): Eukaryota > Viridiplantae > Streptophyta > Pinopsida > Cupressales > Taxaceae > Torreya > Torreya grandis. The sequence goes on from JARHVA010000269.1 coordinate 6,000,964, forward strand.
TGTTTTCCCTTTTATGCACCTTTTTTACCTTTTTTCCACTGATGATTGAGTAAGGATTGTTACTACTCACTCATCCATGTTTTTTTAACTTTTTTCTTGCCCATATTTATTTAAGGATTGTTACGACTTTCACATTGATTTTTAATTACCATCTTTTCTTTTTGACATGTATCCTTGGTTTGATTTGGTGAGTTTTCCTTTTTTCCTAAGGTTTACTTATTTGAATTTTTTGGTCTTTAGTAGCCTTGGATTTTTGGTTACCTGATTTACTCTAATTTTGACTTGGTCATTTGGTCTAACATAAAACTTATCAACCCAGCTTGCCAAATTTCAAAGTACATCCCATCCACATAGCACCAATTATATTGGCTTTCCTATATTTGTTTATTTTTTCTCTTTAATTTTGTATCCTTGGGTTTGTCTACAGTAGTCTCTATGCCCTCCATGATCAAAACTACAAACATAGTAGACAACCATCTAGCAACAAAGGTAAGTCAAGGTATACATACATTTATTTTTTCAATTATTTCCCTTTCAGTCATTTAAATTTTGATTATTTTTTATTTAAAATACTATAATTTTTTTTATCCTCGACATTGTGTGTTGTTATGTTCTTTCTCAAAGTACCATACCCTGTTGCACATGCATGACATAAGATGAGATTTGATTGGGGTATATGTATACACATAATATTTTCAACCTTTATCAATTAATTATGATTTATATCTTTTAGGAACCCATCGACTCTCAATATCTCAAAGTGTATGTCTTAAGGGGTGAACCAAAAAATAGATGGGAAAACCATTGGTGCTTCATTAGATTATTATCCATTATTATAACTTACTATCAATCCAACTATCTCCTAAAACCATTCCCTTAAGCTTTGGCTCCTATTTTACACCTTCCTCTGGTCACCACCTTCGTTATCCCTTCCCTAACCTAAAATCCTTTTTGATATTTTACATTACATAGTCAACCTCAATTACCTTGTATTATTATTAACAAAACTCATCAAGGTCTAGGTTAGCCCTTGGTTGACCTAGTTTATGACATAGATTATTTTGGTCGATTATGATACTAGGTTGACCAAGTCAACCTTGTCAACCTAAAATTTTATAAGGGTTTAGGGTTAGATTGACCTATAAAAACACATTCATTTCACCATTATTAGAGAGACATAAAGAGTTAATTATTCATATGTGTTTCTTTACAATTTGTTCTTCCACCATTCTACTTGAGGAGTCTTAACTTAAGGTTTCTAATTGGACAAGAATCTTGTCTTAAGGAGAAGCATTGGATGTTTTGGCCTTTATTAGTGATCCTTACATACCAAAACATCCTCTTGTGAAGCACCTTTGGTCAAGGGAGAGATTGAGTCTCGATAGATTTGTCTTCATGGTAAGTACCTCTAATTTTACTCATCTTTTTAGTATATAGAAGTAGTATAAGTAATGGTTTTTTAATATATTTTTCTATCCATGTATTAGGGATTTAACTATACATAAATTAATTATTATCTCTTATGCATGTTTACTTTTATGTTAACTAGCCCCACTTTATGCCACAATCTTTGGTGAACACTAGATTAGATTTTATTTTACTTATTATTAGTTTAGTTAATATGAAAACAGAGGACCTAGTTAGGGTTTTTACATATTTTTTATTGATTAGAGGCTTTAGAACCCTCCCCAGTGATATTATTTATGGTAAGATATCCCTTGGATAGTTCTAGTGAATCCATCCTGGTCATGACCCAAATTATCTAATGTATCCCCAATTAGAAGTGTAAGTAGGATTTATCTTCTCTGAGTTAGGATTGATTTGTAGATCTGTTGTATTTCTCATTGCATACATACCCAAATTTAAAAAATAATTATTTATCTACATGAAACAACTTTCAAAATTTTATGTCTTATTAAAGTCTTAAACCTTACCTTGCATGCATGTCCTAGCCTCTCTATTACCCAAGAAATCTCTATTATAGACTTGCCCCCCTTTTTTCCATTTGTCTTTCAATAGAATTTTAGATCCAAAACTCAAATACTTTGGTTGAAATATAATTAAAGAAACAAGAAAAACACAATTTTAATACTGTTATCTTTGAGAAGATATGTTTTATTTCTCAAAATTATAGATACAACATATGCCTATCTCTGGGAAGAGATGTCTAATTTCCATTTTACATTACATCTTAATTTATACACATTTTAAGGTATGAAGAGGATGTGGAAGGTCACAAATATTTTAGTGAGATTAAGTGGTTTGACTTCCATGATTTACAAAAATACAAAATTTGAGGAATTACTATTTTTAAAAACTTACTATTTTTAGACTGCACTACTAAAATTGAAATTTGGGGCACTTCCATTTATTTTTTAGGGGTCAAAACCCACTAATCAAAGATTTTTGCCATCTCAAAATGGTCCCCTCATTCTTATCTTTCCAAAGATTCAAATGGGGAGTCAAATGGAGCTACGGTGACAAAGTTATGGCTCCTAGAAGTTCTGCTACCAATTGGGGTAGAACTGTCGCCTGAATTATCACCTAAAATATTGTTCAAATAAACTTTACTACAAAAATGGGTGGGTACTTATCTTTTGACTATTCACGAATGATATTGAGGACTAGATATAGAACCAAGGTGAGAATCAAGGTAGAACTTATTTGTAGATATCATATAGATCCATACTCACCCAATCCCATCACCATGAAATACAATACATGACCTTAAAGATAGTTTAGTCCTACATGAGACTACCACACCTCTAGAGTAAGTCTTAGATGTAGCATTGGATGATTGGACTAATTATCATTATGGATTTTATCCATATGATTATATGAAGGAAATAGGATTGGGAAATTAATGTATCCTTGAGGATGACACAATTATGCCAAACCTTATGAAGACTCAAGAAAACCTTAAAGTCACATGGAAGCTATTTTTTGATAGTTCCAAAATAATAAATAGTCTAGGTGTAATATTTATAATGATCTCTCCTCAAAAGGAAAAATATTTTCATGCATACATACTATAATTTAGTTGCACCAATATTGTGGTTGAATATGAGGCATTAATCCAAGGCCTCTAATTGACACAAAACAAAAGGAACAAGATGTTAGAAGGGTTCAAGGATATAAATTTGGTTATAAATCAAGTGAAAACCTAAAATTCATCCAAAAACACCCTACTAAAGGCTTATAAACATAGTGTCTAGGACCTCATTGAAAGTTTTGATGCTTTTAATATACAAACTTTGTTGAGGAAATATAATGCTAATGTAGATAGGCTTGCCATAGTATGCTCTTAGTACGACCACCCTATTGATGTTATGAGAGATTCAAGATAGATTATCAAACTTATAATTATACCTAAAGTTCTTGATAATTATGTTAATTGGTAAGTGTTTTATAATGATCAATAGATCATAAATTTTCTACAAGAAGAAGCAAAGTTTTTTGCCAAAACCTAGTTAAGGTTTCAGACACAGTTTGAATATCAAATCATATAATTAAAAGGAAATAAACTAACCAAAGGATTGATCATGCTAAAAACATATTTAACTCTGATGCCCAATTCAAGGGTGAGAGAAGAAACATTCATACAATTAAGGAAGAAATATTAAATTAGGTAACCATATCTAATGGCAAACTATTAAAGGTCAGTAAGGTGTGCTCTCCATTTGAAATCAAATATTTGATCAAACTAAATAAAAGATATGATGATATATTCACATGGAGCTACCAAAACCTCAAGGTTTTTGACCTAGGCTTAGCCCAACATACTATTAAGCTTAACCCCAATACTAAGCCAATTAGGTAGAATCAAAGTCTAGTGAACCCCAAGATTAAGCCGCTAATGAGAAAAGAGATCTCAAACCTCATAAAGGATAATATAATATTTCCAATCAAACATTCTTCATGGGTGGCCAACATAGTCCTAGTTTGGAAAAAGAATGAAGAGATTTGGATATGTGTGGAATTTTGGGATACAAACCATACCTTGAAGATCATTACCCCATCCTACCAATGGATAAAATGTTTCAAAAAGTCATAGGTTCATAGAGGTTTTAACTATTAGATGGTTATTCAGGTTACAACTAGATACTTTTACAGGAGTGTGATCAATTTAAGTTTGCATTCACTACTAAGTGGGGTATCTTTGCATACCAAAGAATGCACTTAGGATTGAAAAACATAAGATCTACCTTTAAAAAATACATTGATATGGAATTAAAGGGATTCCTCAACAATATCATCCTATTTTACCTTGATGATATCATTATCTTCTCCAAGCATGTTTTATATCATTTAAACCATTTAGAGTAAGTCTTTGAGAAGTATAAAGAGTTTGGGATCTCTTTAAACCCAAAAAAGTATTTAATCATTGTCTATGAAGGCAAATCATTGGGGTGAATTATCTCTAAATGAATTGAAATTGATTTAGAGTGGGTCAAGGCCATCCTATCTCTCCTTCTCCCAAGTCAAAAGAAAGGTATCCAAAGTTTCTTGGGAAAGATAAACTTCATTAGAAGGTTTGTGCTAAATTTTATTGCACTAACCAAATCCCTCATAGTAAGTCTCAAGAAAGGCATTGCATTTAATTAGACCCCTAAATGCAAGATAAGTTTTTAGGGCACCAAACATATTATCACACAAGATCCTACCCTAATAAACCATCATTATAGTAAGGATTTTATATTTTATGAATTTGGTAAAGTTGAAAGCATATCAGCCATTCTAACACAATATAATAATGACCAATTAGATAAACATGTTGATTTATTTAATTAGGTACTCAAGGATTATGAGATATGCTACAGATTTGTGTAAAAACACACCCTCATAGTCATAAGGGTGCTTAATAAGTTTAGGCATATGATTTAAAATAAAAAAAATTAATTCAAGGTTTTTATATCAAGTATAAAGGAATTTATACTAAGGATATTGATGAGAAGAGATCTAGTTGCATCACCAAGGTGATAGATTATGACGTAGATATCTGAATCACCAATCTAGTGTAAGGGAAAGGACTATGAAAATCTAGCAGAATATGTAAAAGTTGAAGATAGACCAGTTCTTGCATTGCATGAGGATAAATCAAGAGATCATATTTCCCTTATAGATTTAATTCAAAGTATGAGGATATTCATTTAGATTGGTATGTATCTACATGACTTGAATAAAGCCATATGTAGGCACTTTAGATTACAAGCAATTCTAAGTGGTGTTATTTAGAAAAGACATCAATGGAGTTATCTTAAGGTTTGTGGAATAGGATCAAGTAAGTGAGATCCTTTAAGACTTCCACAATGGGTTATCAATAGGCCATTACTACCTAAAACCATTATTATTAAAATCATGCAAGTTAGCTATTATTAGCCAAATCTATTCAAAGATGCACTTGCATGGGTGTAAAGCTGAAAGAAATGTGTCTTCTTTGTAGGCAGGAAAAAATTGGTAGTTATATTCCTCCTCCATAATATAATTGAATCAACCCTTTGCCCAATGGGACCTAAACTTCATCAGAATGATAAATCTATCATCAAGTGCTAAACATAGATGTATCCTCATAGTAGTTAATTGCTTCATAAGGTGGATGGAGGAAATAACACTCAAGGAGGTTAATAAAATTTATATTCTAGATTTATATCAACTCCTTATAGAAATATTTGGTGTTCTAGTCACCATCATTTTTTATAACGCATTAGCTTTTCTTGGAACCAAAATCAATGAATGGGTAGTCAAACATAATATCCACCTGAGTACTTACTCAAACTACTACCATCAAGATAATGGTTTTGATAAGTATACTAACAATAAATTGATTCACATCATCAATTGAACCATGAAGAATAATTGATTATCTTGGTACACACAACATAGAACAACCCTCTAGGCAGATCGATTAACACCAAAAAAGGAAATAGGCAATTTTCCATTCATAATGGTATATGAAAGAGAGGTCAGGATACCTATGTCATTTGAATTACCATCACTAGAGCTTGCCCACCTATTGGAGATAATTTAAAATTATCCTATGATAGTGAGGCTATCTTAACTAATGGAATTAGAAGAGAGTAGAGGGAAAGCAATGCACACCTTGGAGCTTCAATAAGTCCAAATAAAGAGGACCTTTGATAATAAGGCCATTGATATAATTTTATAGGAAGGAGATTTAGTGCTCAAATGGGTAATGGATAGAGTAAAGGATGGGAAACACATAAAGTTTGAGGTAATATGGAGTGGTACGTATGTCATCATAGGACTAAAAAAAGCCAAAACATTTCACCTTTTGAGACCAAATGGAGAAGAGTTAGTTATCCAATTCACTGGGATCTATTGAAAGAACTACTCTTGAGGTGATTTTCAATCTATATATAGTAGTTTAGCTGCATTTATATTTATTTTAAGTGTTGTGGCATATTAGTTTAGTTATTTTATTTCCCTAAGTGGGATTTCATGTTTGTTCTATTTCCTTGCTTTATTTTTGTTTGAGGGGTGAACCTCAGTTTAGTTCATTCAATGGTAGTTTGATTACGTTATAGATTAGTTATACTTTTATATTCAAGTGTGTTGATTTATACTAAGAATCCATGCCTAATGGATTTCTTCAAAGACTATAGGATTCATTATTAGAAAGTAAGAATCCCATAGAGGTTGCTAGAATGTTGACTATGTTTATTCACCATGAAGGGCAACATCTAGTTTCAGTTCAAGGCTTCAAAAACCATGAAAGTTTCAAGGTTCAGTCTTATTCTTGAAAATGTCTAAGTCTCAAAAGGATAAATCAATACTTCATAGGTTTTGCTTTGTAAGTTTTGTGAAAGGTTTGGTTTTTTCATCTTTTGTAGTAAATTAGTTAGAGAAATTATTGTAAAGGACTTCAGAACTTTTGTTCCAAATAAAAGTTTTGATGACTTTGCAAATAATCAACTAAGTATTTTCCTTCAAAAATATTTGTCTGGTGCCACACGTCAATATCTCAATAGTCCCAATCCCTTTCAAAATATTTTGTAACACTTAGCCAGTTTTCTTCAAAGTTTCTTAGTATATCTTCATGTCATCAAAGTAGTGGGTTAGCAAGATGATGCCTTATGGCAAAATCTCACTACTCTACAGCCTCAAGGTAGTCTGTTCAAGCCTAATAGTGTGTCAAAATAGTGGGTAAGTAGAATAATTCCACATGGTGAAATATTACTTCACTGTATAAGGAACAATCAACATTACATTTGAAGCCTCAGCTAAACAATGAAAGAGTGGGAAGCTTCCACATGGCCCAATTGGTAAACCCATAGTGTAGAGCCCAAAGTAATTAGGGAGATGGCATGTGGAGGCTATAAACTATGGTTGGGGTTCAATGAATTAAAGGGGTGATGTGGCTAAGTATAAAAGGAGGTGATAAATGAAATAATACCATGCCATCAGTGCACTAACCTAAAACTAACAACCCATCTAACTGTCAAGACCACCATAAGCAAGATTTATAGAATCAGAGTGTGATGGCTCAAGGACCATAGTATTATGAGATGAATGACTCAAAAGGATGTTGTAGTTGGTACAATGTTTTAAATTAATCTTGGGTCTACTAAATTTAATTATAATATAGTTAATATCATTAAGAGATGAGTGAGACTAGCATAATGAAATCATGAACAATGATATAAAATGAATAATTATCTTAATGGAAAACATGGCATGGAAGTATATATAGAAAGGCATTGAAATCAAAAGTATTGGAATTAGACTAAAATCTTCTAAAGTAGTAATTTCATGAGATTCATAGTTGAATTCATGTAGATGAAATCTTTGAAATTGAGATATAGACTTTGAGCGATTAAATATTGGTTATTACACAACTAATGGGAAAAGGGGCTAAGATTATAGATTCAAATTCAAGGCAATCATAACTATGCCTCAAAGATGTAATTAGAGTCCCAATTACCTCTAGCCATCCCTATCTGATGTATAAATAGATTGTGTGTCTCAGTTTCTTAAATTTACTTTATTTCTCTTAGTGATAATTTTGATTGTAATCAATGACTAATAGGATTCTAATCATTTATAAAATCTTAGGTCTTTCATTGTAAAAGTGTTGAGATTTTTAGGCATAGTAATCTTGCAAAAATTTTCCCTCCACTAACCCTTTACCATTGAACTTTGAAAGTAATGAGAATTGAGTTTGTATTTCTTCATGATTCTTACATTCTATGTGTATTTATGGTTTGTTTTTCTTTGCATTTGGGTAATTCTCATCCCTTTAATTATTATCCATCCCTTTTCATCTTTGTGTAGAACTTGGATCTCTCTTGCAGGTCATATGTTTTTCATTTACAAGTTTATATAATCACTATATGTGTACCATTTTCATCCCTCTTAATGTTTTATTATGTCCCACACCTTCATATTAATCACTTATGCAAGTGCAATGTCCATTTTGGATATTTTTTAATGTTTTCTCATTTTCATAGTTTTATTGTGTTCTTGAAATCCTTTATGGGTGCTCTTTATAATATTGGTACATCACCTTTTCATTTTCATCATTCTTTCTCCCTTTTCCCATCAAAAAGTTTTAGATTTAGAATTAATAGTATAATTCTCTTTAGGCCTACATATTGATCCTAAATTAGATGCATTTAGATTATAGGGAAGTTGGCCTTCTTCAGGAGTTCATCCCAAGGAGCACAAGGGTCCCATACCTTGGGGGATGATCCCTTTTTCTTATTAAACCAAATCTTCCAATTCAGCAAGTGTACAATTTGAGTGATAATAGGGGCATAGCATTCAGGACTATCATCCTCCATTGATGTGCATGCACATAGGCATGTCATGTCCTAAATGAGACTCCATATTTATTCTAGGTAGGCCATATTTTCCCCATTTGGAAAATTTGAATTTTGTATTCTTTCTTGAAATTATCCCATAAATCTCACAAGTACTACTTCCCCTACATCACTATTTTTCACCTATTTTATAGAACCTCTTTTCAAATGATTGTTTCTTTTCAAGATCACCATATGTCTACTACTTGTCACTCTTTTAAGCCATTGAGAATTTCCTTCTTCCTAACCCACTTGATATTATGACCCTTGCTTGTCAAAAACTATTTGCAAACCTAAAGGCTAGCAAAATAAAGTTCAAATTAATGGGGTACAAGCCACTATTGGTCTTAGAATATGATATTCCTAAGATTTTTTATTCTTAGATTACTCACATGGATTTAGAATAAATTGGGATAGTATAGTAATATTCCAAATATTTTTCATTATTAGATTGACTGCCCTTGTAAATTCAATATAGTGTTTGGATCTGGTATTTGCTTATGTAAAATACTACAACTCATAGAAAAAAAATTAGGATAAAATGTAGACAACTCATGATAAAATCAAATGGAGTTTCAATTTTCATGAAATTGAGGGTTACCCTTCACAAGGAATTGGTCAATATCAACATCAAATTTGAAGATGCACATTGGGATATGGACCCCATCAAATGTTTAACCACTATTAACAATTCTTGGTTCAAATACAAGAGAGATAGACCTTATAAGGTCCCTACGACCTTATTCAAAGTAGAATTTAAAGAAGAGCTCTCAAATATGGTTACTTTTATTAACTGAATAGTAGGTAATAAATATAGAAGGCCATTCCACCATTAGATGTTTCTCATAATACAAATCATTTTTTGAGGAAAGTAATTCATATAATGGGGTGTTCCAATTCATGAATCTTTACATGATCAAGTGTTAAACGTGTAAACCTCAAAGTAATTCTTCTTGACATCATATCTAGAATATTATTTAGCTTCCTAGATGATATACCCTAGACTCTCCAAATAAAGGACCATCACATAATTATTTGATTTCTTCCCTCATCTCACATTATATCAAATCAATAAGCATGACACATGATTTAATGACTCTTTCACAATGAGGGTGTTACAACTGCTAGAAGAAGATTAGGGTATGTAAATTTCAATGGAAGTGGCCATGTTGGTTAACTAATATGGCATATAATACATCTAATTTCATAATTTTACATCTTTCATAGTTGGAGGTTATAAATTATATCCCTTGATACTTCTAAGGTTGGAAAGAGACAAGATCATTCTCATTGAGCTTTGTAAACAACTTTCAATTGTTCATAAGCACTATAGAGAAAAACATGTACTTGATGTTTATTTTCCCATTGAATTATTGGAATAAAAATTATTGAGAAGGGGGGTGAATCAGTATTTGAAAACTTTCATATCAATTTCACTTAAGTAATCAAGAACCATTCAAGCAAGCATATAGATATAGAAAGCATAAACACCTATCCACATAAGCATGAAACATAATAACACATCACATATGTGGGAAAATTTTAATGAAAAGAAATAAAAATAATATATTCAAATTAAATACATTCTTATAAGACAAACACCAAATTTATTGAAGCACCAACTTCACATGGAGCACTAACCCCAACTAGCTAAACACCAACTCAACTAGGCTTTAGCAAGTACCAACTTGCAAGGAGGCACCAACCCCCTATATAACTCAGCACTAAATCAACCACTTGATTTTTTTTATCACCTTTAGTACACATTTTTTCTCATAGAATAGATTATTATCACCTTCTTCACCTCTTCTCTCTTTTTTATACCTCTCAAACTATCTTCTAGCCTTCTTCACTCAACTAGCCCTCTTCTTGACTTGATTAGGTCATATAACCTTATTTTTCATATATTCAAATATTCAACATAGTTTCTATACTATATTTGGATGTTTGAAAATAACTTATTATACTTACCAAGTTCTATTTCATTTGCTTATACACCCAATTGTCGAACTCACATAATTAGGCCTAATTATTCTTGCTCTTATATAAGTCACTTGATCTCACACAACTTTGTTAGCCATAAACACTTGAAAACTTGTATTATCCTTATAAAGGGTCTTAAAACACCTTTTAAACATGAATCAAATAATACATTAGGTCAGCCACAACTTAACAGACCAAATCCTCTTTTAGGCCTTAAGCAAACCTAATTCAATTAGGCCCACTTTGGCAACACATTACCTCATGACCCTTGAAATAAGATAAACTTAATTGATGAATAATATAATTTCAAAAATAAATAAAATATAGCCTATAAAACTTCATTTTAAGTCTAAAACACCTTTTATGTCCAACCACCACTTTAACCCCTTCTCAAAACACTTTTCACAATAGGCCTTCATACACACAAAACATTTGTCTTGAATAACTAAAGCATAAACACAATTTTTCCAAATAACCATAAAAATAAATCACATATTCATAAACCTCATGGAATTATGGTCAACATAAACTTCATTATATATTTTAAATCAGGGTATACATGCTCAAATTCTTCTCTATAAAATGCTCACTCTGAATTACCAACTAGCCTCAAAACACAGTCATGAAAACTTGAATTTCTAACACATAATCAAGGACTTAAAATGAATTAAAATGATCCAAAAACATCCTTATAATAACTTCCAATAAAAATTTCATAATCTCTAATGGTAACTATTACTCTTGTAGGCCAATTTATTGACCTTCTCTCACATAGACCTCACTTAGCCAAACAAGACATTTTGGATTCAACATTTTCAATACTTTCACTAAATAAAAAACCTTATACAAAGAATTAACAGGACATAAAATTCCCAAAAAACATATCCATTGACTTATATCCATCACTCTTTCATGAAATCACACCAAAAACCACCTTTTCATACTACCTGGGTTTCACATTATTTTTCTTTGTAAGTCCTGCTAGTGATTGGCCAACTTAGATCACTAATTTTTCACACCTGAGGGCTATAACTTTCGTATAAACCTTCAAGTATTCAAAATACAAGTCTCAAAAAAATTGCTCCATTTATTTATCAACTTTGACTTGGTCAACTCTGACTGCTACAACAAATCTTAGAGAAATAAGGACATTCTTATAGGGTCTACTCACTGACCTGAGGACTCAATCACACTTGGAAATTCCTATGAGAGTTTAATACAACCTCCAATCACTAAACTATCCATATCAATCCATTTTTATCAATTTAGAATAACTTCTTTCATATTAGGTCACTATTAGGGTTCTTTGAGGGTTTAAACCATCTTCCACTTTTAGAAATCATTCATAAATATTATCCCCTAATTACAAAAACTAATGCCTATAAATTTGATATAGTACCCTTCCCCTTCTACCATGAATAGATTAGGTCTTCATGTAGATGCTTCATGTGCCAACGAACACTTGAAAAACCTTCTTAGGTGAATAACTCTTCATCATGTGTACTTGAGAGACCTTAAAAAAATTCAAGCCTAAACCTCCAAAATTTGACCTCAAAATTTGTCAACACACCTAGGATAATCTATCAAACCATTTAAAATTCTCACATGCTCATTCTTATCTTGAAATATGAATCTCATGCCTCATTTGGTCACTATCTCTCTCTTTGCTCTCTAGACCTTGACCTGTAAACCACATTAGTCCTTAAAATTAACCTTCTAACCATTATCTAAGCTCTCAACACCTCATATTCATTCCATACAACCTCTTACCATGCTCAACCACTACCATAAATCTACTCACATACATGAAACCACTCATCTTACCAAGAAACCAAGCCCATGCCTTCACACACAGTCTCTTCATATCATGACTAGGATATGACAAGACTCTTTAAGCTCTTAATACTTGACATAAGGATCTGATTCTTAAGCACTTATCTCATCATAAAAACACTCAAATTTCCAATACATCACTCTCTTAAATTAACTCATATAAACCTCATCACAACACTCTTCGTTGCTAAGAACTTGAAAATTGACCGTCATGATTCTTCACTAGAGCAACATCAACCTTAATCATCTTTCAATAGACTAACATTAAACTTGACACAAACCTTCCAACAACAAAGACAAAATTGAGCAACAACCTTTACCATTGATCACCTTTGACAACCTCATGCTAAAACCTTAAATATGCTTGCTTACCTAGACATCATCCTTCACTCATGCATACCTCAAAAACCACTCACCATGCATCTTCACCAGATGTATCTAGGCATTAATGATAACACACTTAGACATTAATGACATTATATTAACATAAATGAGAACACTATTCTAACATGTATTAGGTCATTTCATTTTCAAATTAGTTGTAAATGCACATGACATAGAATTAGCCATCTTTGAGTTTACTTTCTGAAATTATGTTAGTAGAAACTCTACGGATACAAAAAAATATGTAAATAAAAATTTATTCATATGATCTGCATATGAACATAAGCCTCACCTCAAAGACTATTGGGCTGAATGCATGGATGAATCTAAGGTAGTCCAAAGAGATTAGATTTAGATGACTTGATAAAATAAAATCAATTAAAAATGAATGGATTCTATAAGGAAATACTAGATGACAAGTCAAATCTTCTTGATCCAAAATACACAAATGAAATTGTGAATACACCCTTGACATCTATCAACTAGTCAATCAGATAACTAGTTGAATTACAATGGATAACATAAAGAGTATGGGATCACAAAAAAATTGGTTAGATAATAAATTAGCTAGAGTAACCATAAGAGGTTCAAAGAGAAGGAAATCTTTAGCACCTCAAAATAAAGAACCCCCATCAACTTCTAGGAGAAGTAGCATTAAGGTGGTGATTGAGACCTTAGGTTCCTCTAGTTTGAGCGATTCTGGAGATAAAGATCCCAATCTCAATAAATAATTAGGAAAACAATGTGAGGAAAATCATTTTGTAGGGAAAATAAAGCAAGCCAAGAAATCAATGAAATCATGATCTTCAACTTAAACCTTGGGTGACCCTAGTTTTCTCATCCCAAACACCACACAATAATACATACCCTCATATTTAGAGATAAAACAATTGAAAAAGGTTGAATAATAGAACTCACATTCTCCATCTGTATCTCTATAAGTTCTTCCTCCTCTAAATTCTCCCTCCCAATCTCCATCAGCTACCCAAGTGATTATTTTTAGAGATATTTCATTTAAATGGATGTAACCTATGTTATACAAAATAAAATGGGTAGTTGAAGCTGAATTACTAGATTTTGATGTAGTAGCTAATCTATTAAAGATTCTTGCACTAAAGAAAGCAAATACTACCTCTAGGTTGGTGTCCAATTTTTTAGGATCAATATTTTTCAAAATTATCGAGCCAAATATCAAGAAAGACATAGGATAAATGACATTAGGTGATTATAATATAAAAATAATATCACTTGGGAAATCAAATATAGAAGGTGATATTCATAATATCTGAGAGACCACTAAAATGATCATTAATAGGTCTGAACAAAGATGAGCTGACTCAGGAATAACTCAAAGGATAGATCAAATAACTAGCAAGTTATATCAATTGCTTGCTCAATCGAATAGAGACTCCTACAATACCACAAACTGATGCTCTGACATAGTTTATAAGAATAATCAAAGATAGTGTTGCCACAATCAAAATATATAATACTTACAACAAGACTCTTGAAGCATGGGTATATGAATTCCTCGTAAATAGAATGAAATAAATTAAAGAAGTCATGAAGATCTATGTTCTCATTATCAAGAGATACAATATATCCATGTATAGATCAAATCCCACACTACCACTTTGAAGGTATGGGAAGAAGTGATTAGACACATAAAAGATATGATCATGGTGGGCACCAAAGTAATGGTATATGGTGGATTATTTGAGAAAGAAGATGATGAAACATCCTCTAAGTGGGCATAATGCATATTCTAGAAAATGGAAATCTTTAATAAGGATATAAAGGAATTGAGAGAAAACAAAGTTATGGATGAAGAAAAGTTTGAATTAATTTACAAAAACCTATATGATATTCATTGTCATTTATATAATGAATATGGGACTACTACACACACTGTGGATGAACTCAAATCTCAATTCTAAGAGGTAGTCAAAGAAGATCTTTTAAATGAAAGAAATTTTAATAAAGCCTTAATGACAACTCTTAGTGAAATCCATATTTTACTAAAATAGTTGAACACTTATTTGGCAGAATTGTTTAAAGATCAATGCACCTTGACATTCATTTCCCAAATATGGTTCACACATTATCATCATGTGTTAATTCTAAAGATCAATGAAAGTTTTGAAGCAAAAAATATATTTCAAAAAATTAAGGATGCATGTGATAAGGATTAGGTCAAGGAAGATTCAATTGCAGTCAACCCATCTGCGAGTATTTTTTACTCAGGAAAAACTTCTTAGTGAAATTTGTAATATCTCTTTTTTATTTTTATTTAACTTTTATTTTGGGAAATCCATGTTTTTTATTTATAAAATTGAAAATTATAAAATGTATAATATGATTAAAAAATTATGAAAAGTCATTTTGGATTATGAAGGGTCATCCCATTCCATTTGTTATAAATACAAGAAATGGCAATTGAAAAAGGGCTTGTCGATGTCCACGATTTGTGATACTTGAAGAGGAATAAGGATATTTTGTGTATAATATTTATCCAAGAAGGAGGAGTTAATTGAACTTTATGTCTAATTATTTCCTTAATGGACATGCATTTTTCTTATGTTAATGTATTTTTCATCATTTTAAGCATGAATGGTGCTTGATCTCTTAAAGTAAATTTCTTCTTTTGATTTATTTTATTGTATAAGTGGGTGAAATATGCATTTATTTTCCTTCTTGTATCTCTTCATTTTCCCTTTTATTTTGCTTTTTTTTTCAATTGAATATAGTTCCTACCAATCACTTTCATTCAACTTGTAAATGGTGTACATAGTTGTGTTGGAATTTATTTCTTTCAATAAAGGGAACCTCCTATTGAAATAGAGGATATAATTTTTTCTCTTGAACTATACTGAAAACTTAATTTTCTAGGTCATAACAAATATTTCACCAATATTTATTGACACCCATCATGGGGCACATTTTGTGCTTTCCATACAACCCATAATTTTTTAGCTATAGTCATTTGCATGACTATTCTTAGAAATCTGAACCCAATCATTCAACCAAACCTTGACTAGATATAAGTTATGCAATAAAATATTTCCTATGATTTATGATAGTTTGCTTGGAACCATAATGTAAATAATCCTCAGTTTTAAAAAGTTATAATTGTGCTAGATGAGGAAGAGTAGCTTGTTAATTTTTCTCAAAGGGTGGTTGTTCTTGTTAAAATAAGTTTAATAGTCATAGTTCCTTGAAATTTTATCATATCTTGGCTAATAAAATATATACAGGGTTTGAAAAAAAAAGGGAGATCTCTAATGCATTCTCTGAATTTCAAGAATAATACAATTTTATACTTTCTCCATAATGAATAAAAGAAGTAAAACCTTTAAGGATAATCTTCTCTCTACAAAAAATAATTATTTATGGAGCATTCAATCACTAAAATATGGTTGTTGATGTACCTTGGGGTGCTCGTATAATCCTACTAGCTTTAGGCACTCAAATCAATGAGTTGTTAAAAGGTTTAAAAAGGAATTTCCATAAATTCACTAGTGATGGGAGACAACACCTGATGAACACATTAAAGCTTTATTTTCTACATGTGGCATCCTTGGTGTTGAACATGAAGATATATTAGTCATATTATTTATGAAAACCTTGGTTGAAGGAGCCACAGAATGGTTTCATCATTTACCTATTGCTTTCATCCTAGATTCATAAATGATGATGGACAAATTTTAGAATAGGTTCAAACTTGTCAAGGATGAACATTCTCTTCTAGCACAATTGTCTTAGA
Source organism: Torreya grandis (assembly GCA_037957365.1). Lineage (NCBI taxonomy): Eukaryota > Viridiplantae > Streptophyta > Pinopsida > Cupressales > Taxaceae > Torreya > Torreya grandis. Next base: position 6,017,746 of record JARHVA010000269.1, read on the forward strand.
TAAAAAGCATTCCCATGAACCTATGAGGGATTTCATTTCCCGCTTCAACAAGTTGGTGCATAAAATCCCTATAACTATAGTGCCAATAATAAAGAATCAGAAATGTTTCTTTCTCAATGCCATGGGGGACTTGAAGTGAGGTTCTTCTTGAAAAAAAGTCATCCTACAAAATTGGCTAATGCATAAAACCAAGCCACCAAAATAGAAGATGATATGATCATGGATGTAAATATGAATAAAGAAGCCTTCAAAACCAAAGATCATAATTCATCTGACCCTCTTGTTCAAAAATTAACAAATGTAGCTTTGAATAAACAAATTCCTTTATTTCAAAACACTCCATACAAAAATATACCTAGGATACATTTTATTCCATATCATGGCAATGTCTGACCTAGATTGCTTTCTCCAGCTCCTCAACTTTATATTGAAGTAGATCCAATTGTTATTCAATACTCTTATATTTTAAATGAAACCAATGATCATGATGGTTTAAATTTCCTAGAAAGTGAAAGAATGCTATAACTTTACACGTTCGAAGAACCACCTAAAGAAGGTGTTTTGGGCACCTCTTATTCTAAAATTTAGGAACCTAAGGATGACTCCACTATGGGTTATTTTGAGTATGAACCTGAAGGTGATGATTATGAAGAAAATATTGAGGATATGAATAGTCATTCATATTTAATATTCACCTAAACTTAAAATGAAATGATGAAAGCTTCAGATAAAAATAGAGAAGTTGATAAACCAAAAGCAAAAGAGACTCGTAAAGTCACATTAGGTCCCAAGTTTTTTCTCTATAGAGGTAATCCATTATGAAATTTCTAAAGAGATAAGCAACTAAAAAAATTTAGTAGTTCAAACCCTCCTCATTTGATTACAAACAAAAAAACTTTCCAATTCTTATTTTGATATAGTTTATCACATGAATAAAACTAAGGTTCAAATTTATCAAACTAAATACCTTAGAAATAATCTCAAATAATCGGATAGGCTAGTTAATTTTATCAAAGGAGGAGGATCTAATACTCTTTTTAATGGAGTATGCATCATGATGGTTGATTATAATTTTAAAAATAATGTAGCCATCACCACTTCAGGTAACAAGACACTTGAAACTTTCTATGTGTCTATTTTCATTGGTGATTTTAAATTGAATAATTACATAATTTATTCAAGAGATTCAAGTAATGTCATGCCATAAAAGTTGGAACATGCCTTGGGACTAACTTGTACCAAAACGTTTAGGCATTGTTTCAACATAGAAGCTAAGCAGGTTCCATTGATTAGATAGATAAAATATGTGCAAGTTTATTTAGCTACCTTTCTAAAAAAAGGATGAATATGGATATACTAGTATTAGACATTCCTCCCAGCTATGGAATGCTTTTAAATAAATCCTTCTACAAATATATTAGGGGATAAATCAAACTTGATTGGACTTAGGTAGTAATTCTAGTAAAAGTAATTAAAGAAAAGTTACTCTCAGAACTAAAATTCAAACTCTTAGTACATAAATATAATGATCCTATAATAGATATCTTTTACAAATAAAATGGACCTAAAACTTACAAAATGATGTTTTAAAAAGATCTAAAACTCATTTAATTAATAGAGGGTGATTATAATGACTTTTAGACTCTAGAATTTGATAGGATTTGCTTGAACACTGGTTCAGGTGATGGTTTTCTATTGATATCGTCACACAAATAATCCTTTGCTTTCTCATACAAACTTCAATTCAAATGTATGAACAATACTACCAAATATGAAGCTTTGTTACTATGATTTCAATTAGTAGAAGAAATGGGTATTCAAAACCTCCAAGCACAAGGAGATTTTGAACTGATCATTAAGCAATTATGATATCCATATCAAGTCAAAAATGCTAGACATAGGCACTATCAAAACATAGTTTGGGACTATATTAAGGCATTCTAGGATTTTTCCATAAATGTTATCCCTAGAGCATAAAATTCTAAAGTAAATGCATTGGTCATCTCTACTTCCTTGATGATTCCTCCACTATAAATTTACCAAGTGTGCCATACAACACTAAATATCATCAAGTATTCAATAATGATAAGCAAATCACTATCTTCTTAAAGTAGAAAGGCAATTTCATAAATTTATTCTTCAATGGAAATATTTTTACATAAAAAGAATTATCTATCTTTGGGGATAAATAGGGACATGATTCATCATCACCTAACATAAAAAAATATCAACCCAAAGTTAATATCATTTAGTTAAACGGAAATAAAATCCCAAAAGGTCTCATCTCTTTAGAAGAGATTTTTAAAAAACATGATAGGTATATTAAGCAAAAGATTCAAGGAAATTCCCAAGGATCTAAATATGAGAAGGTAAACATTAGCACATAATAGGAACCAAGGTATGTGAACATTAGAAAATATTGTTCTAAATAGGATCATAGAAGATTCATCGCTCTCTTTAAATTCTTAATTATGTATTTTCTTGGAGTTACACATATTTAAAATCTTTCAGACCAAAAATCATACAGCATGACATTATATTGAAACTTGGTATCAATCCATTTAAGAAAAATTTAATGCATTATAATCCTAAGATCATTAGCACCATCTATGAAGAAATAAAAAAATGTTTGACGCTAGAATTATCATTTGAATTCAAGATTCAACATAGGTAGCCAACATCATGCCTATTTGGAAGAAGAACAGAGAAGTCAAGATTTATTTGGATTTATACAATCTCAATCAAGCCTTGCTCAAAGATAATTACCCCTTGCTAATCATGGATCAAATCTTAAAATCCATCACATTATCTAAAATTATGTCTATGTTAGATGGCTTCTCCAGATATAATCAAGTCAAAGTATCCATGGAAGATTAATTCAAAACAACCTTCATAAACCCTTAAGGAACATTCACCTATAGAGGAACACCTTTTGACCTCATCAATGTAGGAGAAATGTTGTGAAGAGTGATGGATTTGGTGTTTAGTGACATGAAAAATAAAATCATTATAATTTATCTAGATGATCTCACATTCTTATAAAAAAAGAGGAACATTTTGAACACCTAAGAAAGGTTTTTAAAAGGTGTTTCTCCCATGTTATTTCCTTGAACCGTAAGAAATCCATATTCACAGTGGCATAAGCCAATATCTTGGGCCACATAGTATCGAAGGAAGGTACTAATATCAACCTAAAAAGAGTGAAAACTATTCAATATTTATCCTTACCAACCATCAAAATTGGTACTCACTCATTCTTTAGTAAAGTCAATTTTTTCAGAAGATTTATTCTAGACATTACCGAATTCACCAAGCATATCGTGACAATGATGAGAGGAAAAGTCTTCTTTAAGTGGAGAAATGATGGAAGAAAGCATTCAATGCAATCAAGGAAGTAATTACTAAAGCACCAATTTTGACATGCCCATATTTTAATAAAGACTTCATTATTTATTACTACTCCACTAATTATACTCTATCATCTATCCTAATACAGCAAAATGATGAGGGAATTGATTCCACTATTGCATTCATGATTTTTGGATTGAAATATCATGACATCAATTATTATCTAGTATTAAACATGTGTGTATTGTAGTCAAAGCCATGAAATATTTTAGGGTTTATTAGGAATAAATTCCTAATACTATATGTTAGATCAATGAACTATATCCTACAATGCAAGGAAATAAATAAAAAAATAAGCTAAAAATAATATATATAAGAAAGAGAACACATTACACAGAGATTACATGGAAACCTTGTAATGTGAAAATAAAAAACATGGGAAAAATGGTAGCTTCTAGACTTCATTAATAAACTCAGCATCACTCTATTCTACAACAACTCCTCCATAGCAACTCCTTCAGTGCTTACAAATAAATCACTCAATGTTTGCACCTAAATCATTCAGGTTGTGAACTAAAGCAAAACTAGCCTATTGTATCTAACCTCCAAATATGGAAGCTCAAGGCTTGCATGGATCCTCTAATAGGATGAGAAATATAATGGATAGATTCATGCTTTATAAAATTTACAATAAGAAGAGAAAATAGAGAGAGAGGAGAAAATTGTGCCATATTCTATGTGGGATTATTATTTATGAATAGTGATTCATGTCCCCTCATGTGCAAGGCTAGGAATGTGAATGGAATTTCATCATGCCCATTTGACCACTCTATATGCACACCCATGTGATCTCCCATGTGCTACACCCCACTCCACATGTGACCTCAATCTAGTATAGTGATCTTTGTCTCCCACTTTCCCATGTGCACACATGTGTGAGTCAAAATATTCCCACTTTTGACCTCACCAACTAGGAACCCACAGATAATTTCACCCCACAAGCACATGCCTAAGTAGAAACATGTGATCCACTATCATTATGTCCTCACATGATTTAACATAATCCAACCCATCTGACTTACTGGATAAATGTGTCCAATTTATCTTTCTTCCTTTTTTCACCTTCAAAGATTGATTTAAAGAGTATAAAATAGACATCTATCATATTATGATAACTAAGAATCCATGACAAAGCAAAATAAGCCACATGGTGATAAAATCTATGTAAATTGGCATTGAAATTAAAATGGAAAGAATAGACAACAAATAAAGCTTCAAAAGTCATTGATTTTTCATGAATTGGAAGATTAATACATTCAATTCTATACCATGACTACATTGATGACAAATTCTACCAAATCTATGGTAATGGTTCCTGTTCTAGCTGCAAATTGGGTGTCAATAATATTTCCGTTGACTTTAGCTTTCACTACTTTTATCACGTCATTTTATTCCTAAAATGGTGCCACATCAACACCCCTCTAAAAATAAATATGTATTTTCTTATTTTAGATAAGTTGGAACATTGGTTCCTAATTTATTTTGCATATATATATATATATATATATATAGTCACATAATTATATTCTAGGTAGGCACCATTGTACATGCATGTCTTACATGATAATTGACATCATGTTCTATTTTTATACATGCATACTTTGCATAATGATTGACTTACAGTGCTATTGTTTGGAGATGTAAATTTAAACTTCACTTGGAGGATGAGACATTCCCCTTCCCCAATCCTATATATATATATATATATATATATATCTTACTGATACCAAAGGGAGGAAAATATTGGTAATTAATATTAATAATAAATTATGAGGAAAGTTATGCAATTAGTCTTGATGTGAAAATATTGATTCTTCTTCAAACATGTAGATTGTGTAAGAAGTGATATCATTCTAATATCTTAATCTTTTTGTTATGATTGAGTTATGGTTTCAATATATTCATTCTTATTGTCTTATTACTGATTTAAATTGTCTTTTTTATGTTAATCATAACTCCCCCTTGTAGATGTGCTAATGAAATATTATAAATGTGACAACCTTTGATTATATATGATTAGGTTTAATGTATTTATTATTTTTTTGGACATTTAACTATACTTGATTGTTTTTTTTCCTTAGCAACTTATATCAAACATTTATCTCTAATTACTTATCCAACATTTAGTTCAATTTATGGTTTAAAAAGGTTTCATCTTTTTTGGTCTAAAATCCTCATTTTATGCCTTAGATTTCCCTATTTTTTAAGTTTATGTTAGTCATACCCACCTTAGGTTAGATCCATCACCTATCCACCCATCTCAAATAGATTTAGATTCATCCATATCTAACCCACCCATGGTAAAAAAAAGTTGCTTTGATCACCATTATTCCACTAATAAGTTGTTTATAAAACCCAATACCCCATAACTTGTACCTTAGAGTAAATTTTCATTCATAGATCTTGAAAATTTACAAGCTACCTTGTAAATTTTATGGGGTGTTCATAAAATCTGCATCAAAAAAATGCTCTCTATAAAAAAACTATCATCTTCTTTGATTAAAAATGTTACTTCTTCTCTATCTTATTAATTCTCTTCATTCATTTTCTATCTATTCATTATAATTTTCATAAAATGATTGTATTTTTAATTTTTAAATCTATGTATTTTCACTTTTAAATTTTTAAATCTATGTTACAACTAGGTCTAATGGATTGACTTCATAGATATAGATCCACATCTGTAAACTATTTGTCCATTGAATCTAAGTCCACAATTGGATTATTAAATATTATTTTAGCTCTTTTTATTAATTAATCATGATTTATGAGAGGATCATAAAATACTTATCATAGGGTATTATCCCTATAAATATTTTCTATGGCATATGTGACTCACTCAATCATGTCATCACTATCACCTTGGTCTTCTTGTCATGAAAGGTATCAATTGAGTAGTAAAGTGATTATGTGTGACCAATTATCCATTTGGTAGTTTTATGAATGCACTTGGTCACTTAATATGTTTGGTTTGACAATTAATTCAATATATGTGACATAATTACATTAAACATCCTTCCCTGCTAACTTGATGTATTTAAATTACCTTTTTGTGTGGGTAAGTTTAACCCATACATGTGTTTTCCTTTCATTTCATAGTAGGAAATGAGTTGTCTGCCTATGTTAATGTGAAGTATATGACTTATATGTTTGTTGAGTTGAGTCACTTCAATTGAATTCTATTGAGTTTTCTTCCTAGATACTATTGACCCCTCTATTTTAAAAAAATTTCTATGTATCCTTATTTTACATTGTCATAATTTATCAAATAGTTAAGTTCCCTAACTTTATAGGAATATGAGATGGTGAAAAGTGGAAATATCAAATCAAATCATGAACCCATGTGGATGCAAGAATTTATTTCATTTTATCTTTATCTATTGACAATAAACCTTTATGATGTTTTTAAAATGTGACATGTGGCATGATCAAATGGGTCAAATAGGTCTATTATATATGACCCATCTACCTGTTGAGTTAAATCACTTCACTTGAATGCCTATGAGCTTTCCACCTAGACACTATCAACCCTTTTATTTTAAAATTGGTCATATGTGACATTATTTCTTATAGTCATGACTTATTTATTATTATTTTAATGCCAAGCCTCTTACCTCTATGGGAATATGATATGGTGACAAGTGGAAATTTTGGATCAAATATGAACCCATGAGGCCATGTGAATCTATTTCACATTATTTTGCTCTATTGAATATAAAATTTTGATATTTTATTAAAAGTGACTTATACCATGAACAAAGGCATCAATTAGGTCCATTGTAGATGGTTTACTTTGAATCCATGTAATCAATCCAAGTGAAACCTTTGAACTAGGTCATAGACCCAAAAACTTTAATACATGTGTTGAACTTATTTTATCAATACATTATGATGATATGAATGAAAAAGATAAAACCACATGGATGATCTTGAATGACTCATAGACCCATAAATATTTTAACTTTATCAAAAAAAAATTGAGGTTAAAAATGAGTGATACTTGGCATGACTCAAATGACCTGGTTCTGCTCAAATGAATAACTTTAAATTTTAATGTAAATGCATGTGGGTCAATATGATGTGATAAAATGAAAATTGTAGCACAATAATTTTAACAAAATATAGGTGGAAAAAGTTTAGGTGTTTACATAAGTGACTCAACTCAATAAGCAAATAGGTCATATGTTTCAATGTATAGTCTTCAATGGATCCTAAGTTTTTAGGTTTTTTTAGAATTTTATCTAATTTTTTAAATACCTAAAAATTTTGAAACCTCCAAAAGTCCCTATAATTATAAAACCCTAAAAACATTAAAATACAAAACATAAATATTAATTCATATTATGTTTTAGTGATCTATATTTCAATTAAAATAAATAACTTTGCTAAGTTCCATCAATTTATGAAAAGCCCAAAGGTCCCTTAAAGTCTGAAATCTGAAAAATTATATAAACCTAATATTTTAATTTAATACTTGAATAATTTTTTTGAGATTTAAATCATATCTAATTTATATTTGAAGATATATTATGGTCATTTCAATTAAATACATGAATCGAGTTATTGAGATTTGAAGCATATCTAATTTAATGGAAGATTGATGATAAATATTGAGCCTACATGGAATTAAATCAAATGAATTTTGTATTCATAAGTAATTGTGCAATTAATGCATCTTTGGAATCAAACATAGGTAGTTTCTTATTTCATTGACCATTTACATCTTTATTATTCAAATTTTCATAGAATTAATACTCTCGATATATTTCATTTGTCAATTTTAATGTAGAAGTAATACTCTAAATATGCTTCATTTCTCACTATTTCATTATTCACTATTTATCTAATAGCTTAACAATTTCAATGAGTATAATTAGTTAACCATTTAATATAAGTTAAAGAAAATTATAATCTATCATGTGATATCCATAATATTCACATGTTATGTAAGTAGCCTCCATAAAAATATTTTTCAAGACTACCAATATTTTAAATGTCATCCCTATTTAAAATTTACTAATGTTAGCTCATAAATTTAAAAATGGATTCTTTTAAAAATATATAATTTTTAGTTGATATTCGGCAAGCCATTTTTAAGTTTTGTTTTCAAAACAAATGTATGCGTGAATTTGTGTTGCATTTTATTTTAATATAATTTTTGTGTAAGTAATAGTTTTAAAACATGTGTAATATTAGTTGATGTAAATAATATTTAACTTTATAATATATACAATTAATGGAAATATATAAGACATCTATTTAAATTATTATGTTCTCCAAACTTAATGTGCATGCTTGTTGTAATGTTAATTGGCCAAAATTCAAAATGGAATTAATGTAATTAATTATGTATTCCATTAATCAAGTAATTATAACCATAGCTAAGCCTACATAATAAGTGGTACATATAGTTATCAATTGGCTTTGTATTTTGTATGAGGACTATTCAAAATATACAATGAAATATAGGTTTGTATGTTTTATGAGATGTGTGTTATATTTATGTATTTAGATAAATTAATGATGATCTTAACTAAAAAATTGAACAGGTAATATTCTAAGGTAGTCTATGGTTCCTTAACAAATAAGGGTCATTCCCTTAAAATATCTTAATGTTGGATCTACAAAATTTAATAGTAGTTTGTGTGAGACTTTATTTCTATTTAGAGAAGTTTGGCCATAATTTAGAGTGTATTGAAATGTATATATTTGCACTACAAGATATTTAAAAAACATAAATCCCAGATGGATTATGTCACATTTTATTTTGTCTTTTAAAACCTATCAAAAATATTATGATCAAATAGAAAATAGTTTATCACTAATATTAACAAATGGCCAAGTTTATCCATGATGTTTTATATTAGGAAGCAAAAAAATCATAAATAAAAAATTTAAAAAGTGAATCCTTCACAAAATTAAACCACCATACTTCATAATGAAAGGAAAAATAAAATAGTTATAGAAAATGTAAGGTGGAAGTTTACCCAAATAAACCCAGTAGGCTCCATAAATCAAAGTCATGAATATTATAGACAATTATATATGTCTTAATGAATTTTATTGAAAATTAGAATATGAAAAATCATGAAGACATTAGTGATGTTCAGAAATGAATATCATCCCTTGAAGTTCCTATCATTTTCCATGCATTAACCATTGGATATTATCCTCCTTTAAAATAAAGGAACAATAGTTACTTAAAACTAGTGGTAAATATCATGGAATGTGCTTCAAACAATGGGATTTTGAATTGGAAATCATGTAGCTTAAAAACACATTGTATAAATGGACCCCCAAAATATTATAATTTATATTGAAACACTTTGCAATTTAATGTCTTAATTATGACAAGAAAATTTTTAACCAACTCTTCATCCTCCATGTACAACATGACAAGTATTAAGAGGTTAATAATGTTAAAATTAACACCCTATGAAAAGGTGTGGGAATTTAAACCTCTAAAAACATATTATCCTAGAACGATATCAAGTTTAAAATATGTAATTAGATTCATACCATGTCTCATTAGGGGAGCATGTCAAGAACAAATAAATATTCATTGAGGATAAAAGTAATATAAAAATATCCTTTGTTTCTTAAAGAGAAAACTTTCAAATAAATTCCATTTGGCCTAGCATGAATTCATTAACATAAACCTCCAATATAGAGCATAAAACCTTAGTTTTATTTTTAAATTATCAACTAAAATAACATTAATTTATACATTGGGGCTTGATTAGAGAATTATTAATGACATGATTACAAATAATGCCATTATCATCTATGTTTTGGGTGCATAAGTCTGACAGCTGTAAGATAAGAATATTGGGTATAATAGACACATTATCATTCTATATAATAAAATAATATTATATTTTAAGCCTATTATTATCATGTATGTGCCCATTCTACATAATATAATAATATTCATTTATTAACATTGATGATATTCTTATTTTTTTTAGAATGGGTATGTATCATGTATAGAGTGGGCATGTGACTATTCTACAGAAGATAATAATATTGGCTTCTTAGCATTGATAATATTACTATATTTTGTATAATGGGTATGTTAAAACATAATAATATTATCTATTAATACTTAGAAGCTACTATTTTTATCTTGTGTAGAATGGGCACATGTCCTTCTACATAAGATAATAATAAAGGCCTCTAAACATTTATGATATTATTAATTTGTGTATAATGGACACATTTCAGTTTTATATGAGATAGGAAAAGAATATAAGATTATTTTGTGTATAATAGGAACATGCCCATTCTACACAAGATAGGAATATTAGCCTCTGATAATTGATATTATTCTTATCTTATGTAGAATAGGCACATGCTAATTCAACACATTTTTTCCTTAACTTGTGTAGAATGAGCATGTGCCTATTTCACACAAGATAATAATATTATCAATGATCATGGGGTAATATTCTTATCTTGTTTAGAATTATATACACAAGATAAACATATTATCAATACTCATTATCTTGTGTATAAAGGGCATGTTCCCATTCTAAATAAGGTGAAAATATTATCAGTGCTCACAAGATAGGTTTTATGAGAATTAATAATATTTCTATTTTATTTAGACTGATTACATGTCCATTATAAATAAGATAATGAGTATCGATAATATTCTTATCTTATATAGAATGGGAACGTGCTCACTACACAAGACAAGAATATCCCATTCTACATAAGACAAGAATATTAGCTTCTTTATAAGAGATTACTATTTGTATCTTGTGTGGAGTTAGCATGTAATTATTATTATTATTATTATTATTATTATTATTATTATTATTATTATTATTATTATTATTATTATTATTATTATTATTATTATTATTATTATAATATATATATAATTTTCTTGTCTTATGTAGACATATGTTCATTCTACACAAGATAAGAATATTGGATTCTAAGCAAGAAGCCAATATTCTTTTCTTGTGTAGAATACACAAGATAAAAATATTATCAATGTTCATTATATTTTGTATCATGGGTATATGCTCATTATACACAAGATAAGAATATTATCAATGCTCATTATCTTATTTATAATGGGAATGTACCCACTCTACACAAGATTCAATGCTCATAATATAATATTATTATCTTTTGTATAATAGGCATGTGCTCATTCTATACAAGACTTCTATAAAAATATTATTAATTATTAAACCAATATTATTATCTTTAGTAAAATATTAACCCATTTTACATGTCAAAATAAAAATATAGGCCTATGTTCATTAATAAATACTAATTTTATATATAGTAGTTTGGAATAGTTTAAATGTTGGATGTTATGAGTGCAAAAGAGTAATAAGCATTATTAAAATGAAAATAAATTTAATATATCGTTTTCTTATTAAAAATAAATTTTTAATAGAAAAAGTAGTTAGAAGTTAAAAAAGATTAAAATTGAAGAAAAGAAGTATGTCTATGACTAATAATTTATGGGTTGACAAAATATAAATCAATAATATCACAAATCATATGTTACATATAATGACATTGTAATTATTTTAATTTTTTTTATTTGATATTTTACAATAGAAAAAAGTCAATAAGTATAAAAATAATTAGTTTCTAATAATTTTTTTTCTATGAAACTACATTTATAGACATATTAAAGTCAAGGGTGAAAAATAAACTAAAAATTAAAAAAGAATCTACAAAGAGATTACACAAAAAAAATATGTATTTATCATTACCATTATATCACTAAAACTATGTCAATAATATTTTTATGAATGTTTCAAATAATTATAATACTAAAAAAGAAAACTAATTTGTCACAATTGATTGAAATGAAAAATTGAGTGTAATTGTTTTATCATTATTATATTTGTAATAAAAGTAAACAGAAATAATATATATATATATATATATATATATATATATATATATATATATATATATATATATATATAAAGAAAAAATATAACACCTAGATATATATTTTTTATGCCACTTTAGACTTTGATGATATATTTCATCCTCTCTAGAAATAAATTTGTTGTTCATGTAAATATCCTCTTCAAATTTCATGTTATATTATAACCCCTAAAAAAGAATCTATATTTCATGTGAACACCCTTTGTATGTTATATTTGGTATCCCTAGCCTAAACTAATGCTATTATTTTTACTTAAGTTATTTCCCTGAAACTAAAAATGTTTATCACGTGAACACTATGCTTTCATTGCATTTGGTAGCTACACTAACCTTTGAATTGAAATTTAATGGCATTGTTGGATAAAACTTGATCTAGAACAAACTAAAGAAAGAAACCCAAATCATTCAATATTAAAAAGTATAATGTATCTGAATATGAACAAATACTGCTTAAAATTTGAGTGCAACATTTTCAAATTTTGAAAAATACCCATAACATTAATTACTACATCAATTTTTTTAATTTAAAAAACCCTACCATAAACTTCAATGAAATAAAAAATCTAACAACATTTGTATAATTTTTGTGGTGTTTGTTAGTATAAAAATATTTATCAATTTGATATTTTTTTCTAATTGGATAACATTTATAGTTTGTTTGTTCGTACTTTATTGAATTATGCTAAAGTACATAAAATATAATTCAAATGTCCACAAATTATATCAAGTCTATTGTATCCATGTACTAATAAAAGATAACATAGATAACATGGTAGCTTCAAAACTTGAAAAAAATTAAATTAATAGTAAAAGTTAAGTTTCTTCTTTGAAAATTATATTAAATTAATTTGAAATACCTTTTACCATAAAACAATGTAAACATTTAAATTAATTTAAAAATTAAATATGAAAAAAAATACTTTTTTACCATTGTATATGGATAAAATTTTCACTTTTATTTGTGTTGTAATTAAATAGTAATCATTTATTCCTATTAATATACTTTAAATGTTTAAAATATTATTGACAAGTTCAAATTAATTTGGGAATATTTAAGAAAATGCAACTTGCATTCACATAAAAATTAAAATAATTTATATGCCGCCATTTAAATATTATAAGTTATATCAATAAAAAATGAGCCATTAAAACAAATAAAATGCAACTTGCATTCACATAAAATTTAAAATAATTTATATGTCACCATTTAAATATTATAAATTATATTAAAAAAAAAAAAAAAAAAGAGCCATTAAAACAAGGTAGATCTCAAATCTCATCTTGTATGAGAGTTATGAATATTTTGGACCTGTTCTTTTTGTTAAATCATTCCATAATTTAAAGAGTTGATATCAGTGAATTATCACTAACCTCCATTATGAGATCATGGTTAATATTGTGCAAGCATTTTTTCATTTTGATGGAAAATATTAAAAATAATTAAATATTTTAATTTTTATTATTGAAAGTAAAGTGGAAAATAGATTTGAGCCATACGAGAATCAATTGAAGTTTAGAGATTATTTTTTTTAAAGAGAAATTAGGTAGCAAATGATTGTGAAATAAAATTATGTTGTTTTGTCCATGTTATTATCATCAAGGTTTATAAAACATGTGAAATTTTATTTTGATAGAAGATAATGAGAATTATAAGAATATAAGCCTTTATTGTTTATATTTTTACCATTGTTTAAAATTGGAAATATTATAAGAATTATATGATAAGAATATAAGATAAGATAAAAAATATTAAATTCTTAATTGATAATATTCTTATTTTGTGTAAAATGGACAATTTGTGCTCATTATACATAAGATAATAATATTAGTTTCTTTCTCAGAGGTCAATATTCTTATGTTGACAATTAGAATAGATGTGTTCCCATTCTACACAAAATAGTAATATTAACTTATTAATTCACAATATTTCTATCTTATTCAAAATAGGATGCTACCCATTTTAAATAAAATTAATAATATTGATCATATCTTGTGTAGTATATATTCAATTGATAATATTCTTAATATCTTGTGTAGAATGGGCATGCCAATCATATCTTGTGTAAAATAGGCTTAATTGACCCATTATAACCAAGCTAAGATTATTGATCTTGATTTATGTAAAATGGGTTTAATTGATAATATTATTATCTTGTGTAGAATGAGAAGTTTCTCATTCTAAACAATAGAAGAATATTGATCTTATCTTGTTTATAATGTGTCCATTCTACATGTCAAGCTAATAATATTATATTATGAATTGATAATATTTATACATTTTTTAAATGGGTAGATTCTTATTCTAAATAAGATAATAATATTGTTCTTATCTTGTTTAGAATGGACTCCTTGTACATAAGATAAAAATATTAGCTTTTCAATTGATAATAATGATCTTATCTAGTTTAGAATGGATAGCTTCCCATTATAAACAAGATAATAATAGTATCCCCTATGTTGTTGATATTATTAATTAAAAATCTAATATTATTATCTTGTTTGGCATGGTAAATATTCTTATCTTTTTCAGAATGGGCAGCAACCCACTTCCAACAAGATAAGAATATTGGCCTCTAGAAATTATCATTTAAGAAGTTAATATTTTTATCTTGTGTAGAATGATTAATATTATTTTATTATTCATAATGGGCATCTACCTATTCTAAACAAGATAAGACTATTGGGCTCTGAAGAATTATCAATTAAAAAGTCAATATTTTTATCTTGTGTAGAATGGACATGTTTATCTTATCTTAATTATAATGAATAGTTGTTCATTCTAAATAATATATGAATATTAGCCTCTAAATAATTATCAATTAAGAAGTAAATATTATTATTTTATTTAGAATGGCAAATATTCTTATCTTGCTTAGAATGAAAAAGTTCATATTAAGCAATTTGCCTTTATAAACAAGATAAGAATATTTTTCCTCCAAGAAATTATCAATTAGAATCTAAGATTATTATATTGTATACAATGACCAATATTGATTTCTTATTTATATTAGGTATCTACACATTCTAAACAAGATAATAATATTAGCCTCTCAGAAATTATAAAGATAGGAATAATATGAGAATCAAATGCCAATACTTTTATCTTGTTTAAAATGAATATATTCCCATTCAACACAAAATAATATTGGCCTCTTATTCTTATGTTGTTCATAATTAACCCATTTTGAACAAAATAGGAATAATATGAGCATCAAAGGCCAATATTATTATCTTTCCTTGCATGGACACATGCCCATTTTAAACAAAATAATATTTAAGGCATTTGATTCTCATATTATTCATATCTTGATAATTTCTCAAAGGACAATATTCTATGATTAACTATCAATTAATAAGTCAATATTATTATCTTGTGTGGAATGGCCAATATTCTTATCTTGTTTAGAATGAACAGTTACCCATTCTAAACAAGACAATAATATTTACCTTTGAGAAATCATCAAGATAGCAATAATATGAGAATCAAAATCTAATATTATTATCTTATTTATATTGGACATATGACCTAACCATGTTGAACAAGATAATAATATTGGCCCCTAAAAAATTGTCAATATAAGAATAACGTGAGAGTTAGAAGATAATATCCTTATTTTGTTTAGAATGGGCATCTTCCAATTCTATACAAGATAAGAATATTAACCTATGAAGCTCAATTTTTTATTATCTTATTTAAAATTGGCATCTTCTCATTCTACATAAGATAGTAATATTATCAATAGAGGCCAACATAGATGTTATTGTTATTTTATAAACCCTATGAGAATTTTTAGGTTATAATATTAACTATCCATTTAAATTTATGTTGTGTGGCTACTGTATCAAAATAGTTTATTTGTTCATAGTTTAAAAATATGATTTCAATAGAAATTAACGTGATGGAGTGGGAATAACTTGGATGGGTTACATAAAATGGGTAGGAATCCAAAAATTCAAACATAGACTTGAAAAGGGATAATGGTGATGGAGATGGGTCCAGATCAGATGTGTTATCAAGATATTCATAGACAAAAAGAATATTTCTTGAGAAAGATAAGTAACCTGACACTTTTCCCCTCAGTTCCTTTTCAAATTTTGCTTCCTAGTGTGATAGATTAAAAGGATCTATGGCCAAAAATGACTCAAACTTGATAAAACTCTTGAAAACTATAAAGGATTGTAAGAGGCTCCATGTTAAATTTACTATAGATCTCATAAAAAAATCCTTCTCAAGGATGAACCAAGCATTGGTGTGAAAATTCAAGGAAGCAAGACCCAACATTGACACATTTAGAACTTGGGCTAAAATGAAATGGAATACAAAGGAACACATGGAAATTTTTGCAATGGTTAATGGTTTTTGCATGATTAGATTCAACAATCCTAAAGACAATGCCATGATACTAGCAGGTAGACCATGGTTCTTTGGAAAATCTGGGCTATTCCTCAAAATGAGAATCGAGATTCGATCCAAAATATATATATATATATATATGATGCCCATCTAGGTGAGACTTCTAGGTTTAGCCATAGAATTTTGGGAAGAGGAATTATTTGTAAGTATAGCTAAATATTTTGGTTATCTAATTTCACTTGAATCAACAACTAGGGTAATATCTAGACTGGTACATATGAGATTCTACATTAACACATTTATGAATCAAGATCTACCTAACTCAATAATTCCACATACACTATATAGAACCAAAACATAGAGGATCAAATTTGAGAGGTCTACATTAATTTGTGAAAAATGCCATAAATTAGGACATTTAATCAAGGTATGCCATTCATAATCAAATAGCATAGCATGGCAGAGAAAAGGAAAACCTAGCCATAATGTAGAGCAATTCTGGGTAGATCACCATGACTTTAGAAGTAGAAAAGGAAAATATACACAAGTTAGAAATAAATGCCATATATCCATAAGTTATCCCTGGGAGGGAGAGCCTAATCAACTAGAAGAAAAAGGAAACATACCTCAATACATTGAAATAAGATACCCCTATCAAACAAGGGTGATGGAAATTTCAAAAAAGTTGAAATAGTCAGCTCTAGAGAGTGAAAACACTATGCAAGAGAATGAAGAGACTAATTTGGAAATTACCCAACTAGAAGCACATGACCAAAATTATGATGCCAATACTAACAACACATTACTATACAACAAATTTCAAATTTTGTAATAGGATTTAGATGCTAAGTATTAGAAGGACCAAGATTCAGATGAAGAGGAAATTGGACAAAATGAAGGGGAATCAAAAGAAAGAGTTAAAGAGACTATAATACATTAGGGGAAAAAATAATTCTCAATCAAAGGCCTCATCTATCAGAGTCACCAGAAGAAGTGAAAAAGTGACAGATATTAGAACTCCCCCGAAGAGAGGTAGACCATCCAAGAATAATTTATTCTAAAATGTAATGCAGGCAAAAATAGTAGATGGATATCAAAAACTTCTCCCTTTTAAGGGAAATACACCCTTTAAATAAGTTAAAAATGCTAATTCTCTCATGGAATATTAAGGGGATGCATAGTGTAGGAAAATAGAAAGTATTTAGAGAGTTTAGAAGGAATAAAAACTAGATATATTGGCAATATAGGAATCCAAAATTGAGGAGAATTGTTTTCAGCAACATAAAAAATTATATTGGAAATAAGTGGAAGCAACTTGTGTAATTGTGGTAGGAGCTTCGAGTGGTATTATCACTTTTTAGGACCCCAAATACCTCATAGGAAATCCCATTCTCAAATCATAGAATCATCTTGAAATTCTATTCATAGACATCAGTGAGAACAAATAATAGATTTTCTTAAATTTTTACACTCCAAACACTAGATCAGCACACAATAAATTATGGGAAAACATCAAAAACTTTAGAAGTAACTATGAACAACTCCCTTATATCCTAGCTAGTGACTTTAACTCACTCCTTCATCTTATAGATTAAAAGGGGATAATGCTAAGCATCTAGACAACATTGAGGATTTTGCTTCACTTATTGCTAACCTAGGTGTTATAGATCTTGAGCTCCATGGGCCAAAGTTCATCTAGAATAATAGAAGAATCAGAGAGAGTCTCATTCAAAGTAGATTGGATAGAATATTCATTTATATAGAGTGGATAAAATAGAAATATTTTGTTTTGAATTCTATTTGAAAGATTTGGTCAAATCATTCCCCATTAGAATTACTCATAAAAGATCAAAAACCTAAGCTTACTAACCACCTTTTCTACATGGAGCACATGTGGTTTTCACATCCAGACATGCAAGATAGAATAACTGAATGGTGGAATAAGAACAACAGTGGGACATCTATGTTTAATCTTGGGAAGAACTTCAAAAAAAAAAAAATCAAACTCAAATAGTAGAACAAATAGGTATTTGGAAATATTTTTAAGTAGAAAAAATTTCTAAAATAAGAGTTGATTAAAATTGAGGAGTAAATTGAGAATAAGGGGTATGATCTCCAAATATAAAATAGGGAAAAATAAATATTGTGTAATTGCCACACTATAACAGCTAAAGAAGAATCATTATGGAGGCAAAAATCAAAGAATTTTTGGCTTAAAGAAGGTGATAGAAACACAAAATTCTTTCACCTTTCAACCCTCAAGCATAGGAAATACAACACCATTAGGGAGATTACTAACAAAGAATAGAATATCATTGAAGATCAAGAAGAGATCAATAAGGTATGCATGTAATTCTATAAGAACAAGTATCAAAATGACTTCAAAAAAAACATTGGTTTTGAATAGGAATTTTTTAATGTCATCCTAGAGTTAATAAAGAAAGAGGACAACGCTTTATTAATGGAATCCATTTCAAAGGATGATCTTGAGTTTGTAATTTCTATAATGAACTTGGACAAAGCCCTGAGACCTGATGGATTTCCCATTGCCTTTTTCAAAACCTTCTAGAACATTATAGGAGAATATGTCATAGTTGTGGTCAATTAATTCCTTGAGTCAAGGTAGTTGCTTAAGGATTTTAATCACACCTTTCTTGTGATCATCCCCAAAAAAGAAGGGGTAGTGAACTTGACTAATTTTAGGCTTATAAGTCTATGTAATTCTTTTTATAAAATCATCACTAAACTTATAGCCATGAAAATTCAACCTTTAATGGAAAAAACCATACAGGTGTAGAAAGGAGGATTTATTCTAGGAAGGCAAATCCAAGATGGTGTAATAGTTATCCACAAGGCTATCCATTTCATAGAGATTATCAAAAAAGAAGTAATGATCCTCAAGCTTGATATGGCTAAGGCCTATGATAGATTGGATTGTAACTTCCTATATAGGGTCCTAAATCAATTTGGTTTCAATGAAAAATTTAGGAAAACCATAAGATCTTGCATATAAACATGTATGTTCTCTATTCTAGTGAATGAAGTAGCTCAAGGATACTTTAGAAGTGCTAAAGGTATAAGGAAAGGAGACCCTCTATCACCTTTCCTATTTATTATCATGGTTGAGGCTTTAAGTAGGTATATTTATAAGGCTTTAGAAGATGGTTAACTTAGAGGCTTCAAATGAGTTAGGCAAGTTGAGCCCATCACACATTATCAGTTTGTTGATGACACCATCCTACTAGCTGAAGCTACTTTCCAAGAAGCAAGGACCCTGAAGAAATTTTTGGTCATGTATTAGAAGGCTAAAAATCAAAATATCAATTTTGACAAGAGCTTAGTTTACTTATTCAACACTTTGAAAGCTAGACAAAATATAATTTCTAGTATATTAAGCTATCAAATTAAAATTATATCATCCACTTACCTAGTTATGCCTTTGTTTAGAAATCAATTACAAGTACTTGGAACCTGCTAATTGAAAGATTCTAATAAAGACTTACAGGATGGAAAGGTAAACTTCTTACTCAAGCAGGTAAAGTGGTCTTAATTAAATCCATGCTTCAAAGCCTTCCAATTTACACACTATCTCTCTTCAAACTACCAAAAAGGGTGGAAGAAATCCTCAACAAAATCCAAAGAAAATTCTTATAGAATTACTATGAAGGTAGAAGCAAATTCCACTTGGTCTCTTAGAATAGAATTTGTAATAGAAAAATATGTAGAGACCTTGGTATAATAAAACTCCAAAGGATAAATAAAGCTATGATCTCCAAGTTTGTGAGGAGATTCATTAATACTAATTCAACCAAGATTAAGATACTATCTCATAAATATCTTCAAGGTAGAAATCCTGGCATCATTTTAAATGATGAATAGTTCACTAGAGGTTCACACATCTGGAACTTCTTAGTTGAAAATAAGGAGATTATTCTCGAAGGTTCCATATGGAAAATGGGAAATGGTAGGAACATATAATTATAGAATGAAAATTTTAATATTTAAGTGGCACATATATAGAGGAATTTTGAATAGCATACTAAAGAGCAGATAACATAGAATTATGGAGACTATATTGCATATTTTTGGCAATCAAGAAATGGATATAAACAATGGATTGAAATTAGTGTGGAGGGAGTTAATCAAGATGAACAAAGAAAAATATAAGACATCAATGGGACTCTCAAAACCATTCATATCTTAGAAGTATATAAGGAAGACAAGCTGATATGGATGGATTCTTTTGATAAAAATTATAATGTCAAAGTTGGATATGAAAGAATATCTCAAAACTAAGACACTGAGGTGAGCTAGAAAGGAATATGGAACAAATAAATCACTTCAAAGATAGGTTTTTTTGCCTAGATATCCATTCAAGAAAATATTTTGATAGTTGATAATTTAAAAGAAAATGGTTGCATCATAACTAACAGATGTGTACTATACAAAGAAGATAATGAAACCATCTCGCATCTCCTCATCAATTGTAAGTATACTCAAAAAGTGTTGAATTTCTTCTTAGGGAAATTTAACATCTCATGAAATATTCCAAAAACCTTAATTTAATTTTGACTGGCTTAGAGCTATCCTTTTATAAACCCTCATCTTAAGAAAATTTGGAACATTACCCTTCCACACATTTGGTGGGGGATATGGGGAACTATAAATAATATGATATTTAGGGACAATAAGTACTCTAGAAAGGTGACCTCAGAAAGGATTTGTGTAGCCATTAAGTAGAAATATAATTCTAGAAAAACAAAAAAATAAAGGAACTCCTCTCATTCGAATGATTACCTACACAAAATTGGCAAATTGACTTATCAAGCATAGGAAAATTAGATTTTAAATAGGAAGTTTGAAAGAGAACCAAATAAAAAGCTCTAGTTAAAGGATGGATGAAATTGAATTTTGATGGTTCATCAAAAAGAAATTTGGGAATTTTAGGGGGACAAAGAATCATTAGAGATGTTAAAGGTAAGATAATTGGGGACTATGTAGGAGATATGGGTACTAAGACCAATCATAGGACAGAGGATCTAACTAACCTTTAGGGTCTCAGATAAGCTAAACAACTCAATATCCAAAATCTAGAAGTGGAAGGGGATTCTATGAACATAGTCAATTATTTAATTCGTAAACATCCCCCAAGTTGGACTATAAAAAACATCTTTGATGAAGCTAATACAATCCTAAAATCCTTTCAATAGGTTCACATCATACATACTTAGAAGGAGGGCAATGGAATTATAGATTGTTTTGTTAATGAGGGAAAAATAAATGTGGGTTTCAAAACATGGCTTGACCATGAGAATATTCCTAGAGATATCCTAACAAAAATAGTTAAATAAGGGAGAAACTCTTTTATTAATATATAAATGTATGCTTCTCTTCCTCATGGCTAGGGCAGACTATAGCATATCGATAAATATATGGGAGCCTAGATCCATTTTTCCCAATTGCACTTGGTAAAAACATATATAAAGTGAGAAATAACATGTTTGGCATCATCATTCATTCCAAAAAAACATCATTAATGTTTATAAGTGGTGTTTTAGAGGGGACATTAAAAGTGAACTAAAACCCTGCATGAGCAACAAAACCAAAATGGGATTACCCAACAAGATTGAGCCCAAGCTCCAACCTGAGGTCAAATATAATAGAAGATTCTATAATACCATATAGGTGGGGGAAATTTCTAGATTTAGGATAGGATTTTAGGGTTTCAACATGCATTTTTTTATCTAGTTTGCCAGGGCTTGGGAGGAAAGGGTCATTAATATCAATGGTGTCACACTAGAAATCATCAAGGACCTAATTTCACATGTGATGGGCCTAAGCATAGAAGAAAATAATAGATAATACAACCTAATAGACTATAAAGTGGACAAAGAGGCATTCCTGAAAGAGGGTGATCACCTAGAAAAGTTACATAGTGGCTTAGATAAGGAATCTCTCCCCAAACCTTTTGTTGAGGTAACTTTCCATCCCACTCAATATGTTACTCTTGGAGGTCATTATGATTTTTTTAGGTGGTCTATGTTTATGATGATAAATTACTTTAGACATGGATTTGGTTTTAGTCTTCCATTTTTCATTCTTAAATCTATGGAAAACTCCATACAAAAATACAAAAATGGAAGCTACACTATCCCTAGACATGAGAGTGTTATTTTTATCATATATAAATATTTTAAGGAAATAAAATAATTCATGCCTAAAATTCCCTAGAAAAAGAAATTAAAAATGAATGTTTGTCTGGTGGATATGAGAAATATCAAGAAAATCACCATCAAATACTTGAGAAAATAGAGTAGGGACACTGGTAACAAGCCGATTAAAGTTTAGAAAGTCAAAACTAATATAGGAAAAGAATAGAACACCAAACTAGAGGGTATCAAGAAATGGCTAAGAGGAGATTCCAAAGGAAATTTCAAAGACAAAGACAAAATTGAACACAATGATCCCAAAAACAAATAGACCCCTCTTCACAAAAAGGGGGTTAGGAAATTTGTTATTGTGGATAGTGATAGTGAATAAGGGGAAGAGGATTGCAATAAGAAGGATGACTCTAATACTCAAAGGACCTCTAGAATAGAGATTAAAAACCAAAATAAAAATAATCTTACTAAAAATATTGATAAAGAAGCAGAGAAGCATTGTCAAAAAGATAAAAACAAAGAATTTAATCAAATTGAGAATTCTCTCAAGAACAGGGAGAACAATGACATGGTGACTGAAGAACTTGAGTTACAAAAGTTCCTCATGAGATGGTTCATGAGAGAAATTTTGAGCATTAAAAACAAGATGAACAACCTAAAATAGGAAAATGATAAGTTATCTAAAGCCTGGATGGATAAAGAAGAGGACCTACATATCTAAAGACTTAGTTTCAGAGTTGATCTACTCGAGCATGCCAACGAGGATCTTCAAAACAAACTCAATTTCATTATAAATTATGGTAAAGTAGATATAAATCAAGGTCTATAAAATATGGAAAATTTTCATGAGCACCTCAAAGAGTTATTTGATCCCAACTATGTAGGTAAGGGAAAGGGGATAAAGGGCCAATGCAACACTGAAATCCACAAGTCAAACATAGACTATGAAAAACATCATCAGGAAAATAGACACAAATCTTACCAACATGAAGGCTTGTTGGGAAAACATCTAGGAAGTATGGTTTAATCTAAATTTTAGGGTGATTTATTATTTTTTATAAATTAGATGTTTAATTCCTAAATAATAAATGGGTCTAAGTAGACAAAATCAATAAGTAATATGCAATAATTAAGTCACTAATTTGTGTCAACAAATAGTATTTTTACCTTTTCTAAAAATACTAATGAGTGAGATAAAATATGACTTATATTATTTTGGGCTATTACAACTTAGATAGAGTCTAATACTAGAGGAACAAGATTGGGGCACTATAGCAAACTAAGATCTAGAGTTCATTTCTTGATTGGATAGGACCACCAAAAATAGGACACCTTGTTATCTGGCATTGTAGTCCTAGTCTTGTCATTATCCATACTACTCATAGAGATATGATTTTTCTAGATTTTATTCATAGAATCTATGTGAGTGTATGTACCAAATTTAAAATCCTTTTTGTTAATGAAACACCCTGTAGAGATTATTCTTTATATACTTGTGTCTTCTATGCAATTAAATAAAACTTTTAAAAAAAAAGAAAAGGGGTTAGTGTGTAAAGGATACGCTGGATGCACTTCACACCCCATGAGTGGACACACTACCTACATACCAATACTTTGAGGAGGGATCAAGCTATATGTAGTTCTCCCATTGAAGTGCTTGGTGAAATAGTGTGATGAAAATGCAAGTAAATGTGAAATTGGGTGTACTTGGAATGACTAAGGACTGGTGTAGAGGTTTGAATAAGGTTAAAAAACTATTAGATGGTTGTATGTAGAGAATAGGGAATATCTCTTGAGTAATCTTGATTGTATTCTTTCTTTTCTCTTGTAAATGAGTACCCACCCTTCTAAATGGACTTTGAATGGCCTTTTATGGGGGATTTAATGATCACGGGTTAGATGAAATTATGTTAGGCCAACATGAATTAGGATAAGGATCTAGGATAATATGACCATTTAAACCAAATTTTCACTTGGAAAATAGTGCCAAAAATAAGACACCCTAAGTTTTAGCATTGTAGTCCAAGTTTGGGCACTATTGTCCTAAGGGTAGGAGACCTGGGAGGATGGATTTGTCATGGGAAGATCAGCTTGTGTCAACAAGGGTTCAATCTAGAAGGCTATCGGTGATTGGTAAACTATGAAAACATGTATAAGAGGGTTAAGAGAGTAATCAAAATAGACCTATGGATCAGGTTTCATTATCCATACTCAAGTTACCTAATTTCACATGTTATATGACTACATTTTCCCCCACTTTATTCTAGTGATGCAACAAAGTGAAATACTAGGATAAAGGAAAAATAGAAAGCCTAATTGAACTTACCTATAAAGTTGAAACTCATGAAGTTGTGTGATGTTATATGTCTTTAGAGAGAGCACAGTATGAAGTGTGAATCTATAAAGAAAAACATAGAGTAGATCAGTCATTACTAGATACACTATATCTAAAATAAGGACATACAAAAGTTGGGTAAGAGAGAGAGAGGAAGAGAATGGAATCAATACACCTCACTGGGTACATGAACCAATACAAAACCTATTGTGATGTTGGATTGTGTTAGGTGTGTGTTGTATCAAAATCAATATCATGAATAGAGTTGAGTGCTCAATTCCCTAGAAGTGGCTCAAGAATGCAAAGGTAGGCCCTTTGGCTCCATCATCACCTACTAAGTAAAGCTAATGAATCATGTATGTGTCAATCAATGTTTGGAATGTGTTTCTAATCCCTCTAAATAGATGGCTCAAGAATACAAAGGTTAGCTAGTCCTTTGGATCCATCATTTCCCCGTGAAGTGAAGTTATGAAGTAATATCAGTATGGAATACATGTCATATGAGATGGATTTTGAATCCCATGAATGTACTTTGATCTAAAAATGTTAACATGGATAACCAAATGTATGATTTAAACTAAGCTACTCTTGGCCATTTTTAAAGATGGAGATTAGGCTTGTATTAAATCCACTCTGAAACTAATGTAATAGGCTTATGTGGAAGCCAACTCAAGAACTCAAGAAGTTAAGCTTATATGAAATCCAAACTTGAAAACTATGCCAACCACCTATATATGGAGTAAGGCATGAAACTGGTGAGAAATGCTTGGAAAATAAACTAAACTTGGAACAAGGGGAGGATCAATGTGCCATGCACATTACCTCCAATCACTGGTGTTTGGAATATGGATTCTAATCTAGAAGTTATATCAATTGCCTAATCTGAACTAAAAGTGAGATCCATCATGTTGTGCATGATACCTCCTATATCTAGATTAATTAAGCATAAATTATATTAAAACATGTTGAATATAGACTATGTTAGGCTAACAAATCTATGATTAAACTCACCTTTCTATTTATTTCTATAAAAACTAATTTTTTTGCTGTCTAGATAAAAGTGCTAAAAATAAGACACCCTATTATCTGGTGTTATAGTCCAATTTTAGTATTGTTTCCCAAGGCCAAATCTGATGACTATTATAGAATATTTATTATCTACCTAGTCTATTCTACCTAGTCTAATGTCTGAATTCTATTGAGTGTTTTGAAAATTGCTTTTTTGACCACTAGGATATTTGATCTCTATGACAAAACACTTATTTGTTTCCCCCTCTTCTGAGGGTAGGAATGAAGACCCTACAATGACTACCCTCAAAAGAGTTTTCCTTGAAAGTGTGGTATGCTACATAAATACATGACATAATAATGATAATTAACAAGATATCTTGAGATATAGAAATATTTATATTAAGAGATTGTTAGATCAATATGGGTATGCCTAGATTGATATAACAATGTAAAATCATGTGTAATATACTGAATTAGAATTGAAAGTGTTAGTTATTAGTTGTTAGGGAGGGATAGAGCATGATATCCATCATGGCATCCAAGAAAGCAAAATAAATACATAATATGGATCATGGCATTACAAATAAGTACAAGCAATCAAGCAAGAAATAAGAAGCATAAAAGGGTGGCCAAGGGGCTAAAAAAATAAGAGACATGGGTAAATGTCACTCATACTAGAAAGAAAACATACAAGGCATGTTCAAATACTATATACATATACCATAAAAACAAGAAAGATTGGCACAAGGGCCATAGGCACATAGAAGAGTACAATCAAGGGACATTGGAAAATGTCCAAAGGTAAACACATATGAATAGAAGCAAAGGACATTGGTAAATATCTGAAGGCACACATAGGAGACAAGCAAGAACTAGAAATATAATCCAAGTTATACTAAGCAAGAAGAGAAAGCATGTAATAACTGGAAAGATAGAATCACATCTAACTAATCAAAGCAAGAGTGAAAGTATGCAAGACATGTTTAGTACAAGACTAGGTATATGCTAAAGAGATACACAAGTGTTAGATACTAGTGAAATGGTGATATAGTAATCTATGTAATCTAGTTAGTAATGTATAATAGTATGATAACTTGGAGTGTGTAGTTTAATAATGACATAATCTAGATGGTGTAGTCATATAGATGATGCCCCTAATGGGTATGTATAACGATGTGTGTCTCAAATGTATAAGTAGGATGCCCCCTCAATGGGTAGAGTGAAGCAGTCAAGGATATAGATGTCACTGCACACACTCAAAGAAGATCAAGTGAAGCATGTTAATGTAGATAAATTGACAAATAATAGTATGAAATAGAAAATTTAAGTCCTAGCATAGTATTAGCAATGTAAATCATAGATGATGCATACAATCAAAATGTTTTTGTGTTTTTGGATATATTTGAATTTTTTTCAATTTTTGAAATAATTTGTGTATAGGAAAGATTGAAAAGAAATGATACTAATCGATGAGTCTCAGATGAGACTCCCTATCATGGTGTCCTATATCAAACAAAGGTATTGTGCATGACCATGAAGCATGATGGAAAGGTTGAGATTGTGATTCTAAAAGTCGTGTGTGTTGTAACTATTCTAATATATCTAAAATAGAAACTAACTATGGGGTCCCTTTATATCTTTGAGAAGTGGATGCAACTATAAGGCTCTTAGGGACCCATCTAGAAGTAGGAAAAACTCTCTAAACATGTACTTTATGTGTAGAAACATGAGATCTCAATGAAACTACTCTACACATGAATATTATAGCTAGAAGCTATCTAGAATCCAAAAGTTGTGGAGGTGTATTAACCCTTTGTACTAGCGATGGATGCCTCAACTGTGTCTGAATCTGTACCAAAGGAAGAACTATAACTGGTGGGGAAACTAAAATTAGTGGAGAATCTAGAACTGATGACTACAAAGGAGATATCTCTAAAGTGGGTAGTGGTAACTCATATGGAACTCCACCAAATATAATAACATGATTAACATTAATGAATTTCATCCGTCTATGAATTGCATATGGTACTACTTGAATTTTTCGAATCCATGGGTGACTAAGTAACATATCAAAACCTCCTACATTGGGAACTATGGTAAAATGTGTGGTCATATGTGTTGGCCCATTATATAAAGAAAGTATAATCTAAACTAATGAACTATGTATGTGCCCACTAAATCCACTGATAGCTGTATTTGTTAGGCTAATATCCTACTCTGAATAGCCCAAATGCTACAATAATGTAATGGTGTACATGTTAACATTGGAACCATTATCGATGAGAATACTATGAATGGGTTGATTATGAATATGTGCTCTGATAAAGAGTGCATTATAATCTAAATTATCCTTAACAATCTCTTGATTTGAGAAGAATATCTAAGGTCTAGTTGGAACCCTGGACTCATACACACCTATCATAATACACAAAGGATGTGACTCAATTGAAGGTGCCTATTATGTAGCTGGTGGAAGATGTGCATGGTATGTGTGGTGAACACATTATGTATCCCCTTTCTATTGTTTACAATGTTATTTAATGTATCTAATAATATTTTCAAAGTTTTATCTTATATTGGCTTTACCTTTGGAGGCTAAACCGAAGTACGAAGTCAAGTAGGTTGTCATATATCAAGTCTTGTATCTTATGTCTCAAAATAATGCATCTTTTTATAGTGTGGCCTAGTGCCCTAATAAAATCACAAAATGCATGTTGATCATATCCCTATGGAAGAGGATTTTTTGGGTCAACTTCTCAAATAAGAGGGAGAGTGATGATGTTACATTCTAATAACTACTGTAAAACTTTGGCTGAAGAAATTGGTAAATGCATGCTGAGGAGGTGCTGATAAAACCACATGCTGAGGAAGTTCTAAAGCTACATTAACTATTGGTTGATTTTGATTCTTGTTATCATTGACTTTGACCTTGTATGAGACTTTGCTATTACTCTTATTTGTTATGTTTGGGATTCTTGTATACTTGAGTTTGCCCATTGAAATGAGTTCTACTTGTATTTCCTTTAGTGTATGACACAATTCAGTGAAGTAAGAGAATATTTTAAACATAATAGATTCATGCAATGCTAGTAGAAGACTCTATTTTAAGAGATCCTATAACTCTTGATCTACCATGGGACTAGTCATCTTAGCCAAGATGGTCTTATATCAAAGCACATAGTCTATGAGATACTCATTTGATTTTTGGTTTTTTTATGGAATTTGTGAATAAGATACCTTATCACTAAATGTTGATACTAAAATGTGCTAGGAACATGTCAACTAAAGGATTAAATTCATTGATCGACTGAATCAGTAGACTATAAACCATTATAAAGCTTAATCCTTTAGGCTCCATGGAAATAGCTTGGTAAGTAGCCAATCATTTGGTAAATCATAAAGAGTAAGCTATGTGAAAATATCTCAAATGTGTCTCTGGATCACCCTTGCCATCATAAATATCAATCTTAGGTTGAACAAAACCTTATGTTAAGGGTGTAGAAGCAATTTGATGTATCAATGGTGTATGCAAAAGAGTAAAAGAATGTAAAGCATGTGTAGGTCTAGTGTCACCTTACTCAAGATGTAGTACCTTGGATTGAAGAGATATTATATCTTACATAAGGGCTTCCACATTAGGAGATAGGGATTTACTAGCTATAACTAGTGGCATAGAGGTAGGTTGGGCTGCTATAGAGAGTTGTTAAGACATAGTTGCCCCTGTAGTGTCATTTTCAACTAGTTGTTCTATGGTTTGAGAAGATTAACCATTATTTTCTCTTTTTTGTTCCTCTTTTAATATTTTAACCATGTCAGGGTATTTGGTTAAGAGTTCTTGAAGTTCTCTCTTATCAGTTTCATCACAACCAGTGTATTGGGCCATTGTTAAAGTAGGAAAATAATTTGAGGAGTGTTTGAATTTTTTGCAATAATTTGTTATAGTATAAGTGCTATAAAAGGAAAATACTAAATATAAAAAATGTAAAATCCTAAAAATAATTAACTGGAAATTGCATGAAAAGGATACGAATTGTGTAAACATGTAAGGTGATACCTCAAGAAGCAAAATAAGAGCTAGTATATACAACTAGGGATTTTTCAAAATATTTTGTGCAAAATACTATTAATTTTTGAAATTGTAATTGAATTTCTAAATTAAATATGCAACAAAAAATTTATAAATTTTTGGGAAAGTTCTTGATTTAATGGGACCTAGTACATGCAACTGGGGTTTTGAGAAAAATTTAAAAAAATAAAATTACTATGAATTTTTGAAATTTGAAGTGATTTTCTAATTCTAATATGAAACTAAAAATTCAAAAAATGATTGGAAAATTATTGGGAGGTAGTTGATGCAACTAGGGTTTGAAATAAATTTATTTTAAATTTTATTAAAAAATTTTAAAATTTGAGAGGAATTTCTATTTTTAATATTGAAGAAAAAATTCAAAAAATAATAAGAAAAATTAGCTAGGAATTTACCCTAGGGTTTCTGGGGTTTTTATGCAAAATTTGAAGTCGGGTTCACTAAATGATTTATTATTTTTGAGAAATTAGATGTTTAATTCCTAAATAATAAATGGGTATGAGTAGATAAAATTAGTAAATAATATGCAATAATTAAGTCACTGATTTGTGTAAATAAATAGTATTTTTGCCTTTTCTAAAAATAATAATGAGATAAAAAATATGACTTAGCTTATTTTGGGTTGTTATGGCTGAGACAAAGTCTGATACTAGAGGAAAAAGATTGGGACATTATTGTAAACTGATATCTGGAGTTCGTTTCTTGATTGGATAGGACCACCAAAAATTAGACACCCTATTTTTTGGCACTATAGTCTTGGTCTTGTTGCTATTTTCCAAACTACTCATAGAGATATGATTTTTATAAATTTTGTTCTCAACATCTATGTGAGCCTGTGTACCAAATGTCAGATCCTCACTATCAATGAAACTCCTTATAGAGTTGATTTTTCATGTGCTTATGTCTTTTATACAATTAAATAAAACTTTGGCAAATAGGGAAAAGGGGTTAGTGTGTAAAGGATACACTAGACACACTTCACACCCCATGTGTGGGCATGTTTCCTACATTCCAATACTCTTAGGAGGGATCAAGCTATATGTATTTATCCCATTGAAGTGCTTGGTGCAATAGTGTGATGAAAATGCAAGTAAATGCATAATATGGTGTACCTGAAATGACTAGGGACAAGTGTAGAGGTTTGAATAAGCTTGAAATATTGTTGGATGGTTGTATGTAGAGAATAGGGAATAGTGCTTGAGTAGTCTTGCTTGTATTCTTGTTTCTCTCTTGTAAATGAGTGCCCACCTTTCTAAATGGACTTTGAATGGCCTTTTATAGGGGAATTAATGATCATGGGTTAAATTAATTTGCATTAAGCCAACATGAATTAGGATAAGTATTTCTTAAACCAAATTTGTACTTAGACAATAGCACCAATAATATGACACCCTGAGTTTTAGTGTTGTAGTCCAAGTTTGGGCACTATTGTCCTGAGGGTAGGAGACTTGGGGGAATGGATTTGTCATGGGAAGATTAGCCTATGTCAATAAGGGTTCAGTATAGAAGGCTATAGATGATTGGAAAACTGTCAAAACATGCCTAAGAGGGTCAAGAGAGCAAGCAAATTAGACCTATGAATTGGGTGTCATTAGCCATAATCAAGTTACCAAATTTTTCATTTTATATGACTACATAGGGCTATGTGAAAGAGGTTTTTTTGCTATTTTGTGAATGTGTTTATGTTTTGGATTGTGTTTACCTTTTGGGATGCTTCTTTTGTCTCTATTCCTTCTTTGTTTTTGATGTACTCCTATGGTTTAGGGACCCTAGCTCAAAAAAACCCCCCCTTTAACCTCAATAAAAAAAAATATTTAATAATCATATTCCAATTGACAAATTGTGACTAATTATTTACAACATAAAGTAATGGCTCTTATGATAACTTCCCCTGTTAATATATTTCATTTATTGAAGGTGCATTGAATTGGAAGAAAAGAGATGAGGTGTGGTTTATATAAATTTATTATCCATATAACTATAAAAAAAGACAACTATTTATTTCATTCATTGTTAGTCGAACATAAAATGGTTGGGATAGTGTTAAACATGAAATGCATTTTAAAGAATGTATTAGGTATTCAAGTGGAGGAAATAAATAACAATCAACACTCATGCCAAACTATTAAAATAGTGATAGAGGATTCATTACTTATAAAAATGGCATGGTTCATTCAAAAAAACATCAAAAATATTCTTTGTATTATTAAAATTAAAAATTAGAACTATATATGGATGGACACATGATTAGAATGGAAAATAGTTAAAGTATTTGTATTAGAATAACAATAGCATTTAAAATAATTTATCACTCTATATTCAATTAATCTCTCACTCGCCACCTAAATATGGATAAAGAATTGGGGGGGCGGTCATTTTATACATATATGAGGAGGAAAATATTGTCCAAGCTAGAAAAAATACTTTAGTATCACATTTCCAAGAGCTACAAGCATTTACAAGGGAGAAATTTATATTGAATCAAGCTAAAAAATAATATAAGAAAAGTGAATATTCAACATCTTAAGAGATTAAACTTTTCCTACTCGATGAAAAATCATTTAAGAGTGTTTTTTAATGCTACAACCAAGTTCCTTCTAAATATTAGTATTAATCCCTTGATTCAGCCAGTGTTGATCAACTAGTTAGCTCTATGTTATGTAATGTTTGCCTCTTAAACATGCTGCAACATTGTTTCCCTTATAAAAACCAACTAGTGATATCTTTGACATAGAGTTTGAGCATGAACTTTTGGATTTTGAGACTAAATTATACAATATTGATGGATAACATACCATTGTAGCTTACAAAATTATCCTAGTAAATCATGAGTTTATTTCTATTCATGACAGAATTAAAAAAAATGTATACTTATATTCTTTATTTCAAATCAAAAATAGAGCAAATAATCAGTATCTAAAAACAACAAAATATGAATAATAAGACATGGGTTCAAATAAGCTTTATTGAGTAGTTGTGCAAAGCCAGATGCGATGTGGATCATGGAAGGAACACTACAATGATTTGTTTTTTTTTCATGATAAGAGAAAAATAAAATTTATTTGAAATACTTAGATCATTTCAACTAACAATAAAAAATAAAAAAATAAAATTTTCATTCAATTATTGTATATTTTTTTATTAATGTAAACATTTTTTATGTCTATATACAAGTATTTTAAAAATTGATTTCGATTATTTATAAAAAAATAAAAATTAGATAGCCTTAGTGATAAGATATCATTTCTTATTTTTATTGATGAAATATGGGTAAAATAGGTTTTGAGTTTTTATCTATACATAAATGGCTAGGTGCCTTATTGTCTCAAGAAAAATAATGATAAGGATTTCAAGATAAATACATTGGTTGGTCTTAGAATAGGTTCCTTCAAAGACACAAGAGGTATGTTTGTATATTAATTGTATGGACATAAAGATAGATTTATCATTAGATAAGTTTGGCTATGAATGACTCTTGAACATGGTGTGACAGCATAAACTTTAAATTCTTATTCAAAAAAGATTAAAAGAGAACAGAGCCTCAATGGTGAAAATTATGGACTATTTGAAATCACAATTGTTGAAAATTTTCCTTTTATAGGATGCGCTACATTAATGTGATAAAAAAAATCATTCATGATACTCAATTTATTTAAATTTTTGAGGAATTCAGAGATAAAAAGGGAATAATTAAAAAATCAAATAAGGCAAGGATGATGGAGAAAAATAAAAGATGACACAAAAATATGAAATA
Source organism: Torreya grandis (assembly GCA_037957365.1). Classification (NCBI taxonomy): domain Eukaryota; kingdom Viridiplantae; phylum Streptophyta; class Pinopsida; order Cupressales; family Taxaceae; genus Torreya; species Torreya grandis. Next base: position 6,051,781 of record JARHVA010000269.1, read on the forward strand.
TTTCCATCGACATAATAGAACTACATGTATCATCAATTAATAAACATTCTAAAATAAAGGATAAATATAATTATGAGTTCACAATCCAATGTGTTTTTCATTTTCTATTAGGCTAAACATTGGCAGTACTAAAGAACTATCTTTCTCCTTAGAGTCTAGAGGTGGTTAATGTTAATTTTTACAACATTATAGCTAATATCTCACAAATTAATATTATAGATATGATCTCCTACATTGGTTCTAATGCAATGAATTTCATGTGCATATTTATTGTTCTAGTATTCAAAGTTTGCTTATTTCATAATTTTTGTATGCATCAACATAGAAAATACTAAATACACGAATGAAATCATTTTTCAAGGATGTTACAAGATTATGAATGGGTAAGGTGTGTTCAAGGCACGTATATGATTTTTAACATTTATGGTGTCCATAATTCAAAAATAAACCTCAATGAAGAACTAGGAATAGGACTTGATTAGTCACACATCAAGCCTTTGGATATTGTAAGGCCAAATAATATTGGGATTGTATCATCATAACATTTGTTTAATATGATCTTCTAGATCTATAAGTTTTTGGGAGCACATTATCATAATATGCACCACATACTCGTCTCCTTTTTTAATAATTTATGGAGGCACAAATAAAATACAAACAGCCAAAAATTTAAATATGACTCCACTAATAGGTATAATATAAAATCCAAAGTAGGAGATGATGCTTAAACATTACTAAAAATATATCACCATGCCTCCAAGTAAGTACATTATTTTTATAATATCTCAAAATTTATGTATGCTAAATTATTTTTGTTGTTAAATTAAATACATTGGATCACCACATATACTAATATAAATTATCGACATTTAGTTTTTTCTTATAATGGACAACCACATGTTCTTAGATGTTATACTTCTCCATGTATTCGAGAACAGGGCACTGCCCATTCTAAAAAAAATTGAATTTATATTCTAAACTCGTATGCTTCATTTTGGTATGAATTTTTAAGCCATTACAAATAATTATGAATGCATATGGGTAATTGAATAATGAGGTCCAATTAAATCAAAGTGAAACTTTACTTTCACCCTTTAACAGCACATTGAACACACGACTAAATAGCTAGATGACACATACAACAAATGCTATAAACTTAGTATAACATAAAATTGGCTATGTTAAACACAATAACTACATCAAAACATGCACCTCCAATTGTAACAATTAACTTGAAAACATGTATTAAATATTTTAATTGTCAATTATTGAAAACTTATTTATTTTTTGATGTTGGTTTAAATCTATTTATTAAGAATTACATTATTTTTATTTTTATTTTTTAATGTAGATTTGACTAGAGATGGTGTACAATCTATGGAAATTTATAGGAATGTGGGTAAAACATTAACTAACATATTACTATTACATTCAAAAATAAATGCAATGTAAAATTAAATCTTTGTATTATTATTTTTTGTATTACCTCAAAAAATAATATTTGCTTGTTCTCAACTTAGAATTTTTGTTAATTCAAAAATATTCTTCAAAAAACAATAACACATTCCAAATCAATAACGAACACATATAGACAAGAGGATATTTGAACCAATTTTTAAAGGTTGCGTCAGCATAGTTTTAAATATTATTTTTTATCTAAATTTGATATAGATGTTAATGTAGAAGCAAATGAAATGAAAATACTACTAATTTCTAAAGTGGAGGTATGTCCTTTTATAATTAAGGTTCTAATAATTGCAATAAAAAAGAGGATTTATTAATAATTTAAACATGATTTAAAAGGAACCTAGAATTCCTTTAAATTATGAAAGTGTTATTCTATTCAATCTACTAAACAAATGTGTACTTGAAGAAAATTTTATCATTTCAATGAAGGTTTCTTCTGAAAAATAATTCATAAATATAAATTAGCTTATGGAAACATTATTTATACAACTAGCCTTGATTAGGGATGAAGATTATGTAAGGAAAGTTTTTAAATAATGTAGTTTATCTGTGATCAGTGTTGAACAAGGCAATAAATAAAATTGATTTTACATTACTTATATAAAAATTACTTTTTGAGAAATTTTCAAATTGCATTATTATATAATGTTATTGAGAGTTATATGTCTTCATTGATAAATACAATTATATTTCAAATTTAAATAAAATTTGTTTTTTCTACTTTTTCAACATTTTTCAATGTTTTAAGTTTTTCTCAATTATTTTTGACTTATCATGGTTTTTTTGAAAATCACATATACTTTTGAAGAAATGATTTTTACCCCCAAATGGTTTTTGTTAATATGAGTTTCTCATAGATAACTTAATCTTTAAGCTTCATTCTTATTTTTTGGCATAAAATATCACAAAGATAGCATTGGCAACCTGATTTTGATAAATATTACTCCCCTTATTGAAAATTTATTATTGTATTGATTAAATATTTTAGATATTGTTTCACTTCAAATTATTTTTTTATATTAGAGTAAAAGTATTGATGTTTAGAGTTATAAGGATTACTACATTTATATTATTGACCAAACATCTATATTTTTCATAATCGTGTTATCAATACTTTAATCGCGCATTTAGTTATGACTTATTGAAAAATGCAAGGAAACATTTTGATATTGGGTTGTGGTTTACTTACTTGAAATCAAGAGTATAATATTATTTAAATCAACACTTTTAATGGCTATGGAATTTTTATTTTGTTTTCACTTAAGGGATATCACAATGCAAAATTAGTGACAAATTTATAAAATCAAACAAAGTAATTATTATGCCAGTATACATAAAAAAACTTACAAAAATTTATAGACAAGTACAGACACTTATATGGAATAGAAAACATATCATTCATAGGTGAGAAAACATGTTTTGTTTTCAATTAAAAAAAAATCCATTTTTTTGGATTACCTCTTAACTGACAATTTGATAGCACAATAACTTTCAATATAAAAATATTCACACTCTTATGTATGTGGTTAGATTATGCGAGGCCACACCCAAATATGCATTACTCTTTCAAAATATAAAAAATAATAATTAGTTACTTTTATTGAGTTATCTTAATACTTTTGCATTGTATTTGTTACAATTTGTATAAACAAATATAATCTAGCTAACTTTTATGGTGATGTGAAATTATTTTAACTTAAAAAAGTGATTGGTATTTATAAAATATTATTGAATTTCATATTTATATAGAATTTGATTAATTTTATATTCAGTTGAAATTATATATATATATATAAGCAATTGTTTTTTATAGATATAAACAAGGAAATTCGATTAAATTTTATAGTGATAATTGGAATTACTTTTTCATAATAATTGATTATTTATAATATATTACTCTTGCATATTTAAAAGGAAAATAATTATTTTAATAGTCAATATAAATTATATTTTTTATTATGCAATTGATTATTAAGAAAACATAGCTTCAAAAATTTAAATGTAAGTTGATTATTTCAAAGAAAGTTTTAGTGTAACCTCTATTTATAAATTGATTAGAATAATAATTTACTCAAACTAAATCTTCAAAAACCATATATATTTTCCAGTCACATGAATGGAAATTTGTGAGAATTTCATATATTTTATTGATGTTGACATGATAATCCTATTGAATGAGTGGTGTGTGTGTGTGTGTGTGTATATATATATATATATATATATATATATATATATATATATATATATATATATATATATGCGCCCAAAGGCATAGTTACAATAACTTAGTAAAACATTCAAGAAAATAGATTGGATATTAGAACTACAATTGATTTGATGCATGCCAAAAAAGGGTCACAAATACTCTTAATTAAGTTCTAATATTTTGATTTAAGTTCATGTGTATTAATTATAAAATATGGCTTGAATTTGATTGATATAGAGTGGTCATCCATATTTCTCATTTTGCAAAATATTATAAATTGAGAATGACAATGTGCCTCATTCACATGCCACACACTAGTTACTTATCAATCTAGGTTCACATCATGCCCTTGATCTATCAATGTCTTATTGAGTTGTCCCAACCATAATAACCTCCTTTAGACATATTTTTGACATAAAATATGGAATGGCTAGCTATAGATAATTTTATGTTAGATAGGTTAAATTTAGTTAGAATAATGTATCGCAAGGGTTATTATTGGGTTACATACTGATTATTAACTTAAAAAAATTAGTGCTTATAATTACAGTAAATCATACACAATACACATAGCACAGGAATTTCCTACTCTAACTCATTATTCTCTTATAACATAGGTTACTTTTCTCAATAAACTTTATACAACTCTCTATATTCACCTTGATTCTCTTTGTTTCCTACCTATTTATAATGTTGTTGTATAAATATCGATCCAATGCAACATCAATCAATGGTCACATTTGTACAAGACGTGCCCTTTTTCCAATCATGTTATCATTTGTCTCTATGAATCCTTCTTTATCACTACATCCCCAGTTGGTATAATCTTCTATTATGTCATCCTGGGAGAGTGTTTTACTATTACAGTACCAAAATCAATCATATGGTACCTACGATTTAGTTCTTCGATTGGTAGAGAATCCTTACAACATTTCCCTATCTTTTATATCATTGGCTCATCCTCGAGACAACTAAATTTTTGGATAGTTATCAAGAACAATTCTCAAAATATCCCTAAGTGTAACAAAATTATGGGGATTGTCATAGTACATGGTTGGGAATCATGGTGTGGGTGCCCCATCTTTAGGTAGGTACTAATGATACTTATTTATCATTGCATAAGTGAAAATTCCCCATTATTATGCTCATATTATTCTTATCTTGTTAATAATTGACCCATTTTGAACAAGATAGAAATAATATGAACATCAGAGGCCAATATTATTATCTTGTCTTGAATGGGCACATGCCCATTTTAAACAAAATAATATTTAAGGCATTTGATTCTCATTGTCAGGGATGCGAAACACCGGAAGCATATAATTGATTACCAAATACCAAGCAACTATAATATGCGAAAATAACCAGATTCACCAAGTAACTAGAATTCAGAATAACACAGCATATGAGAGACAATACACAACTTGTATTAACACTTTATACAGAAAAGAATACAATAAAGAAGATGCCACTTCTTCTCCACCACCTTACAGAGGTTTCCCACACCTCAAGTGAACAGTAATTCTTCTCCCCAAAGCTCTCCCTCTCACAGGTCCCAACACCCAACTCAAATACAGAGTTGGTGTTCACCTCCCGTGCTCCACGCACACCACAAGTGCTCCACGCACTCCACAAGCACTCCACGCACTCCACAAGCACTCCACGTGCTCCACAAGTACTCAAGGTACTTCAAGTAGATCTCCCATGAATCTGCAACAACCTGCAATTCAACAGACCATACTTATGGAAGGAACTCCCTTGCCTTCCTCTTGCTCTATTCGACTACACACCTGTACTCCAAGTAGATCCTGCCTGATACTGCTCCCTATTGTGTTGCTGTCTATATGACCTTGCACACCTGCAAATCAAACAACGATTCTGCTCACCTGTGAACCTCGACCTTGCACACACATACACCTATAGATCAACGATCTTACTTATCATGTAGATCTCCTATATAGGCCATGCAATTGTGACTAAGATCCTACACTCCTGAAGAATCCATCTGACTCTCCAAACCAGCACCAACACACCTGGTACTGAGGCACTAGGAGGAACACACCATTGCTCTACCTCACACACAGAAGGAGCTTATAATTATGCTCTCTTACTCCCTAGCACACTTTTCCAATACAACCATGAGTCTATTATATAGATCTCATCCAAACAATAATTAGACATCTAATTACAATAATTAGATCCGCAACTATGAGTCTAAAATTAGATCTCTTCATGCAAACACTTGGTTCGTTAGCTAACTGCCCGTAATAAGCACAGTCCGAACCACACAGGTGACCGACGTCGGTCCCTGTCCGCCTGGGGGTCACCGACGCCAACCGATCTCTGACCGACGTCGGTTGCCTTCCTGCCCTATCCTGTCGACGTCGGTTGGCTTGACCGACGCCAGTGTCTCTGACACTCAGCAATTCTCCTGCAACCTCCTTTGTGTCTGCATCAGTGAAGCTTTTAGCTCCACAATCCTAACAATCTCCCACTTGGAGATAAATAGCTGCACTGTACCTATACCTGTACTCTGTCTAATCTATTTCCTGGTTTGTATCCCTCTTCAAGCTCCCACCTGAAGACAACACACCACACAACCTGTGATGTACCACCTGTCATCCGAGTATCCTGCCACATCCAAACCTACAACACCTATAGTGAAGTCCTGACCCTGCATAGCAACACCTGCTGCCAGTCCCTCTCAAAAACCTGAGAACCCACTTCCCCGAATTGGCTCCTAACTCTGACAGCTCCCACTACATGGGAATACTCAGGTCTATATCAGACCTCATGTGATTTCGAACACCGTACCTATCCAGCCCTTAGTGTGCTCCAGTTCTGCATCCCGAACCTCGCCAACACCTGATTCACATCAGCTCCCACTCGAGACAAAATCAACCTGTGATCTCCATGCCTCCCATGTCAAAGAATTTCGCTGCTCAAAACTCCTCCTGACATGCCACTAAACTAATCTTACCCTTAGCTCAGTAGAACCCTGTATGTACTAACCCTGCTAGCAAATATATCATCCACATACAGCAATAGAATGATGTCATGACTCATCATCCACCTGGTAAGACAAACCACAGTAGATACCCTAACATTGACTGAAGCCATGCTTCGTCCTCCACCTGTCAAAACCTGTACCACTATCCTGCAACTTCCTCAAGACCATATGCCTGGTCTTCCATCTCACGTATCCGTTCTCTCTATTCTTCTACTAAGGCATCCATTCGTCTCTGTGTATTCATCTAGCTGACAAACCTACCAAAACTCCCATCTAGTTCTGCATCATATACCTGCCTAGCTCACACCTATTTCCTGGATCCTTCCTGCTCTATAATTAGCAACAAGTATGAAGAAGAGGAACATGAATTTAAGGGCCTACTTACGCCTTCAGTCCTCCGTATGGGTGTTTGAGACTCCTTGACAGCTTGTTGTCCACCCAAAATTTGTTACAGTGACCGATCTTGGTCACCCCATAGTCTGCATCTGACCGACATCGGTTCCATGCGTCTGTACCTGACTACCAGCCTGCCAGCATTGGTGTCCCTGCTGCCGACGTCGGTCCTCCTAACCGACATCGGTCTTACATTCTGCCGACATCGGTCCCATGACCGACGTCGGTCTTACTCTGCCCGACATCGTCGGCTTCGGTCTACACATGACCGACATCGACACCTGTCTGTTCGACGCCGGTTCCTCCTGACCGATGCCGGTGTCTGTGTTCGCCTGTGAGTGATGACTTTTTACCCGCGAGCTCCTTTGGATCAAAACACATGTCCAAACTGCTCTACTCAGAAGTATCCAGCCTCATCCACTGAACTTTGTCTGCCATCTCCTCCAAGAACACCAAGGCTTTCCAGTTCTTAAGCCTGTCAAATATATCTATCTTCCGCTTAAGAACATGCATCTCCTTCCTGCTCATGTGACCAAGCCTACGAAGCCACGTCTCCGCAACAAAAGAAGAATCAGTAACATAAACAAGTAGATAAAGAATACCTATTTTCTTACCACTAGCTAATTCAAGTGCTACCGCTGTGAGAGTTCTTGTGCATCTCTCATCACCCAATCTTTCTGAATAAATTAGCCATATCTCCAAACCTGGGACCTGCATGACCTTCATCAACACCTGTGTGTTGGCCGCCTGCAATTTCAGCTTCACTTCCCCTTTGCCAATTCTTTGGCAAGGCTTACCAGCTCCTCTACCTGGGGCTGCATGGAAAGAGGCAACCAAATCTTTTATCCAAGATTCAACTTTATCCAAGAAACCTGCAAACACATCCTGTGCAACAACACCTGCTACATCTATATCTTCAGTTTCTTCATGCTGATCTGTTACTAACCAACAATGTTCTTTTACCTGCTCTTTCTTTCCATCAGACCGTGAGTAACCGTCTGTGCTTTTCAAATCCTCCATTCTTAGCTTACTTTCATATGCCGTTGCTCTACTCCCACTCGATCAGAAACCCCTGAGAGTGCCCTGTAACCAAAACACAACCTGCTTCCTGCAACCTTAGCTCTGATACCACCTGTTGGTATCAAGCTCAAGAACCTACAACCAAGGCTCTGATACCACTTGTCAGGGATGCAAAACACCGGAAGCATACAATTGATTACCAAATACCAAGCAACTATAATATGCGGAAATAACCAGATTCACCAAGTAACTAGAATTCAGAATAACACAGCATATGAGAGACAATACACAACTTGTATTAACACTTTATACAGAAAAGAATACAATAAAGAAGATGCCACTTCTTCTCCACCACCTTACAGAGGTTTCCCACACCTCAAGTGAACAGTAATTCTTCTCCCCAAAGCTCTCCCTCTCACAGGTCCCAACACCCAACTCAAATACAGAGTTGGTGTTCACCTCCCATGCTCCACGCACACCACAAGTGCTCCACGCACTCCACAAGCACTCCACGTGCTCCACAAGTACTCAAGGTACTTCAAGTAGATCTCCCATGAATCTGCAACAACCTGCAATTCAACAGACCATACTTATGGAAGGAACTCCCTTGCCTTCCTCTTGCTCTATCCGAGTACACAACTGTACTCCAAGTAGATCCTGCCTGATACTGCTCCCTGTTGTGTTGCTGTCTATATGACCTTGCACACTTGCAAATCAAACAACGGTTCTGCTCACCTGTGAACCTCGACCTTGCACACACATACACCTACAGATCAATGATCTTACTTATCATGTAGATCTCTTATATAGGCCATGCAACTGTGACCAAGATCCTACACTCCTGAAGAATCCAGCTGACTCTCCAAACCAGCACCAACACACCTGGTACTGAGGCACTAGGAGGAACGCACCATTGCTCTACCTCACACACAGAAGGAGCTTATAATTATGCTCTCTTACTCCCTAGCACACTTTTCCAATACAACCATGAGTCTATTATATAGATCTCATCCAAACAATAATTAGACATCTAATTACAATAATTAGATCCACAGCTATGAGTCTAAAATTAGATCTCTTCATGCAAACACTTGGTTCATTAGCTAACTGCCCGTAATAAGCGCAGTTTGAACCACACAGGTGACCGACGTCGGTCCCTGTCCGCCTGGGGGTCGTCGACGCCGACCGATCTCTGACCGACGTCGGTTGCCTTCCTGCCCTATCCTGTCGACGTCGGTTGGCCTGACTGACGCCGGTGTCTCTGACACTCAGCAACTCTCCTGCAACCTCCTCTGTGTCTGCATCAGTGAAGCTTTTAGCTCCACAATCCTAACACTCATATTATTTCTATCTTGATAATTTCTCAAAGGCCAATATTCTATCATTAATTATCAATTAATAAGTCAATATTCTTATCTTGTGTGGAATAGCCAATATTCTTATCTTGTTTAGAATGGGTAGCTACCCATTCTAAACAAGATAATAATAATTACCTTTGAGAAATAATCAAGATAGGAATAATATGGGAATAAAAATATAATATTATTATCTTCTTTATATTGGACATATGACCTACCCATGTTAAACAAGATAATAATTTGGCCTCTAAAAAATATTCAAGGTAAGAATAACGTGAGAGTTAAAGGATAATATATTTATTTTGTTTAGAATGGGCATGTTACAATTCTATAAAAGATAAAGATATTAACCTATTAATTTCATATTATTATTATCTTATTTAAAATTGGAACCTTCCCATTCTACATAAGATAGAAATATTATCAATAGAGGCCAATATAGATGTTATTGTTCTTCTATCAACCCTATGAGAATTTGCAGGTTATAATTTTAACTATCCATTTAAATTTATGTTGTGTGACTATTATGTATAAATAATTTGTGTGTACATAGTTTAAAAACATGATTTAAACATATAGATAATCTTCAAAAATCATTTTTCAATTGACAAATTGTGACTGTTTATTTACAATAGAAAATAATGGCTCTTGTGGGAACTTCCCCCTATCAACATGTTTCATTTATTAAAGGTGCATTGAATTGGAATAAAAGAGATGAGGTGTGGTTTATATAAATTTATTGTCCATATAACTATTAAAAAAAAAAAAAAAAATCATTCATTGTTAGTGGAACATCAAATGGTTGAGATAGTGTTAAACATGGGATGCATTTTAAAGAATGTATTAAGTGTTCAGGTGGAGAAAATAAATAACAATCAACACTCATGCCAAATTATTAAAATAGGACTAGAGGTTTCATTACTTATAAAAATGGCATGGTTCGTTTGGAAAAAAATCAAAAATATTCTTTCTATTATTAAAATTAAAAATTAGAACTATATGTTATGGTCCTAGTGGGCGGACTTCATTAACACCTCGAGGTTTTGGTGTAGTGGTTTGTTATATGTGGTATCAGAGCTACGATTTGTGCAATCTTGTGGGCGAAACACTAAATATTTAAATTTTGTGATATATAAAAAATAGTTGCGAATGTCTCTGAAAATTTTTTACTAGAGGTGAGAAATAATCAAATTAAGCTTCCGTTAAAATTTCAGCTCATTTGGATCTGTTTTTCAAAAGTTATTGCTATTTTATGGTTTTTCATAAAATTGCTCTATAGTACGCAATTCAAAGAATTTTTCTGAGTTGTTTACATTTTTGGAAAGCTTAGAAAAATTTGGATACGGTCTATTCTTTGTATATTTTTATTTGAGGCCGAAATTATTCCAAAATCACTTGGTCAAAGTTGGGTTAAAAGTGTCAATTAGGGTCGACATCGTAAAACCCTTTTATGGCAGGTCCACAAACTCAGGGCCAAGGAAAGGGTGTTGAAACTCCAGGTAAAACTCCTAACAAGGATGAGATGGATTCAAAAGGGGGATGTAATAGACCCTTTGTACCAAGATTTTTTGACATAGATCACAAAGTGAGTCAGCTTGACTATAGTGTGTAAGGCATTCAGAGTGAGGTGTAAGACATACAATCTAATATGCAATCCATACAAGATAGTTTGGGAGATATCATGAAGGATTTCAACATTAATCAGTCAAATCATCAAGCTAACTCTATTTCACAGACCCACCAGGGTGGTTCTCCTAACCAATCTACTTTAAATCCAACTCCATGGCCACAGAGGAACCTATTACCAAAGGTGGATATGTGCAAATTTGATGGAAAAGATCCACTCAATTGGCTCAACCAAATGGAGATTTTTTTTGACCTACATCAGATTCCAAGTGGATAGAAGGTTACCATGGCATCCTTGTATCTTGAACCTGATCAATTCATTTGGTATTGATGGTTGTGTGCTTAAAAGAAAAAGATGACTATCAATGTCACCTGGTTAGTTTTTACAGAGGAGCTACAATTACACTATGGCAATAGTGTGATAGATAATTACTTCAGCCAACTGGCAAAATTGCAACAAACTAGCTCCGTTAAGGATTATATTCATCATTTTTAGAACCTATCCTTACGTGTGGAGACAATTTATGAAGCAAACTTGAATGACCTATTTTTGGGTGGACTCAAGGACCACATTCAACATGAGGTACGCATGTTTAATCCACTTAATATTTCTAAATCTATTATCCTAGCACGTAGAGCTAAGGAAAAATTCATAGCCAACAAGAAGCAGCCATTCACTCACTTCAAAGATCATAGCATATCGTCACCAACATTTCCTCCACCTACTAGATTGACCCCTCAGCGAATTGAAGAGAAGAGTGCAAAAGGATTATGTTTTGGTTGTGATAGCAAGTGGAGTAAAGGACATATATGTGCTGAGAAGAAGTTATTCTACATTGAGGGACCAAATGAAGATGAAGAAGCAGATGATGCCTCCAATGATGATGAGGAAGATATAGAGGAGGTACCTAAAGATTCCCAACCTACAATCTCTTGTCATGCACTTGCAGGTATTAGCACTCCACAAACTCTTAAGGTGGTGGGTTTCCTCAAGAAATAAAAGGTGATAGTGTTGATTGATTCAGGGATCACACATAAATTTATAAACCATAAGTTGGCCACTTGATTGAATTGTTTCATCTACCCAGCACTAGAATTTTAGGTCATGATTGTAGATGGTGGCATAATTAATTGTTCAAGCAAATTCCATAGTATTAAGCTTACTATGGATGGGTACAATCTCAACTCTCCTATGTTTGCTATTCCCATGGGTAACACAAACATTGTTTTGGGAGTCCAATGGCTCAGAACCTTAGGTACCATTGAGATGAACTTCCAAGAACTATTCATGCACTTTCATTCTCAAGGTAAGAAAATTGAACTACATGGATTACATGCAAAATCTCCACAATTGGTTAGTTCACATCAGATGACTAAGATGCTAAAAAAGGGGGCAGAGGGAATTATTGCACGATTATGCTCCATAGAAGTTTAACCCACATAGGTATCTACACATCCTGATCTACAAATAATTCTTGAAGACCACTCATTTATGGGCAGACCTCACTAACGCCTCGAGGTTTTGGTGTAGTGGTTCGTTACACTATATATGGATGGATACATGACTAGAATGGAAAATAGTCAAAGTATTTGTATTAGAATTACAATAGCATTTAAAATAATTTATCAATTTTCATTCGAGTAATCTCTCACTCGTCGCTTGAATATGGATAAAGAATCAAGGGAAAACATAATTTCATACATATATGAGGATAAAAATATTGTTCAAGCTAGAAAAAATACTTTAGTATCACACTTCCAAGAGCTATGGGCATTTACAAGGGAGAAATTTATATTGAAGCAAGCTGAAAAATAATATAAGAAAAGTGAATCTTCAACATCTTAGGAGATTAAACTTTTCCTACTCAATGAAAAATCATTTAAGATTATTGTTGAATGCTACAACCAAGTTCCTTCTAAATATCAGTATTGATCACTTGATTCAACTAGTGTTGATCAACTATTTAACTCTATGCTATGTAATGTTTGCCTCTTAAACATGTTGCAACATTATTTCCATTATAAAAACCAACTGGTGATATCTTTGACATAGAGTTTGAGCATGAATTTTTGGATTCTGAGACAAAAGTATACAATATTAATGGACAACATACCATTGTAGCTTACAAAATTATCCTAGTAAATCATGAGTTTATTTATATTCATGACAGAATTAAAAAATGTATACTTGTATTATTTCTTTCAAATCTAAAATAGATAAAATAATCAGTATTTTCAAACAACAAAATATGAATAATAAGACATGTATTCAAATAAACTTTATTGAGTAGTTATGCAAAGCCAAATGTGATACAAACCATGGAAGGAACACTACAATGCTTTGATTTATTCCATGATAAGAGAGATAACTAAAATTTATTTGAAATACTTATATCATTTTAACTAAAAATAAAAAAATAAAAAATAAATTTTTTGTTTAATTATTGTATATTTTTTATTAATGTAAACATTTTTTATGTCTGTATACATGTATTTTAAATATTTTTAAAAAAATAAAAATTAGATAGCCTTAATGATAAGATATAATTTCTCATTATTATCGATAAAATATGGGGAAAATAGGTTTTGATTTTTTATCTATACACAAATGGTCAGGTACCTTGTTTCCTTAAGAAAAATAATGATAAGGATTTCAAGATAAATTCATTGGTTGGTCTTAAAATAGGTTCCTTCAAAGACACAAGAGGCATGTTTGTATATTAATTGTATGGACTTTAAGAAAGATTTATCATTAGATAAGTTTTGTTGTGAATGACTCTTGAACCCAATGTGAAGGCATAAATTTTAAGTTCTTATTCAAAAAAGACTAAAAGAGAACAAAGTCTCAATGATGAAAATTATGGACTATTTGAAATCACAAGTTCTTGAATAATTTCCTTTTATGGGATCTGTTACATTAAATGTGATAAAAAAAAATCATTCATGAAACTCAATTTGTTTAATTTTTTGAGAAATTCAAAGATGAAAAGGGAATAAGAAAAAAAATCAAATAGGGTAAGGAAGATGGAGAAAAATAAAAGATGACACAAAAATATGAAACAATTCCTTCAACATCATAGAACTACATGTATCATCAGTTAAAAAACATTCTCAAACAAAGGATAAATATAATTATGAGTTCACACTCTAATGTGTTATTTTATATTAGGTTGAACATTGGTAGCACTAAAGAACTATCTCTCTCCTCTTAGTTTGGAGGTGGTTATTGCTAATTTTTACAACATTATAACTAATATCTCACAAATTAATATTATAGATATGCTCTCCTATATTGGTTATAGTTTAATGAGTTTCATGTGCATTTTATTGTTCTAGTATTCAAAGTTTACTTATTTCATAATTTTTGTATGCATCAACATAGAAAAGACTAAATACAAGAATGAAATCATTTTTCAAGGATGTTACAAGATTATGAATGGGTAAGGTGTGTTCAAGACAAGTATCCATAATTTTTGACATTTATGGTGTCCATAATTCAAAAAGAAACCTCAATGAAGAAGTGGGAATAGAACTTGATTAGTCACACAACAAGCCCTTGGATATTGTAAGGCCAAATAATATTGGGATTGTATCATCATAACATTTGTTTAAGTATAATCTTCTAGATCTATAATTTTTTTGGGAGCACATGATCATAAGATGCACCACATACTCGTCTCCTTTTTTAATAATTTATGAAGTAACAAATAAAATAAAAACAACTAAATATTTAAATATGACTCCACTAATAGGTATAATATAAAATCCAACGTAGGATATGATGCTTAAACACTACTACAAATATCTCACCATGCCTCCAAGTAAGTACATTAATTTTATAATATCTCAAAATTTATGTATGATAAATTATTTTTGTAGTTAAATTCAATACATTGGATCATCACATGTACTAACATAAATTATCTACATTTAATTTTTTCTTATAATGGACAACCACATGTTCTTAGATGTTATACTTCTCCATGTATTCAAGAATAGGGTTCTGCCTATTCTAAAAAAAATTGAATTTATATTCTAAATTCGTATGCTTCATGTTGGTATGAATTTTTAATCCATTACAAATAATGATGAACACATATGACGAATTGAATAATGAGGTCCAAGTAAATCAAAGTGAAACTTCAGCTTTCACCCTTTAACAGCACATTGAACACACAACTAAATAGCTAGATGACACATATAACAAATGCTATAAACTTAGTATAACATAAAATTGGCTATGTTAAACACAATAAATACATCAAAACATGCAACTCCAATTATCACAATTAACTTGCAAACATGTATTAAATATTTTAATTATCAATTATTGAAAACTTATTTACTTTTCAATGTTGGTCTGAATCTACTTATTAAGAATTACATTATTCTTATTTTAAATTATTAATGTAGATTTGACTAGAGATGACATACATTCTATAGAAATTTATAGGAATATGGGTAAAACATTAACCATCATATTACTATCACATTCAAAAATAAATGCAATGTAAAATTAAATCTCTATATTATTATTTTTTGTATTACCTCAAAAAATAATAATTGCTTGTTCTCAACTTAGAAGTTTTGTTAATTCAAAAATATTCTTCAAAAAATAATAACATATTCCAAATCAATAACCAACACATATAAACGAGGACATTTGAACCAATTTTTAATGGTTGCATCAGTGTACTTTCAAATAGTATGTTTTGTCTGCATTTGATATAGATGTCAATGTAGAAGCAAATGAAATGAAAATATTGCTAATATCTAAAGTGGAGGTATGTCCTTTTTTTATTGGGGTTTTGAGCATTATAATAAAAATGAGGATTTGTTAAGAATTTAAACATGATTTAAAAGGAACCTAGAATTCTTTTAAATTTTGAAAGTGTTATTCTATTCAATCAACTAAACAAATGTATACTTGAAGAAAAGTTTATCATTTCAACGAAGGTTTCTTCTTAAAAATAATTCATAAATAGAAATTATCTTATGGAAACATTATTTATACAATTAGCCTTGATTAGGGATGAAGATTATGTAAGGAAATTTTTAAAATAATATAGTTTATTTGTGATCAGTGTTGGATAAGGCAATAAATAAAATTGATTTTATATTACTTATATAAAAATTACTTTTTGAAAAATTTTCAAATTGCATTATTATCTAATGTTATTGATAGTTAGATGTCTTCATTAATAAATACAATTATATTTCATATTTAAATAAATTTTATGTTTTCTACTTTTTCAATGGTTTTATGTTTTTCCCAATTGTTTTTGACTTATCATGGTTTTTTAAACATCACATATACTTTTGAAAAAAAGATTTTTACCCCAAATGTTTTTTGTTAATTGTGTTTCTCTTAGATAATTTAATCTTTAAACTTCATTCTTCATTGTTTAGAATAAAATATCACAACGATAGCATTGGCAACCTGATTTTAATAAATATTACTCCCCTTATTGAAAAGTTATTATTGTATTGGTTAAATATTTTAGATATTGTTTCACTTCAAATGATTTTTTCATATTGGAGTAGAAGTATTGATGATAAGAGTTATAAGGATTACTACATTTATATTATTGACCAAAAATCTAGATTTTTCATAATCATGTTATCAATACTTTAATCATGCATTTAGTTATGACTTATTGAAGAATGCAAGGAAACATTTTGATATTGGTTGTGGTTTACTTACTTGAAATCAAGAGTACAGTATTATTTAATTCAACACTTTTAATGGCTATGAAATGTTGATTTTGTTTTCACTTAAGGGATATCACAGTGTAAAATTAGTGGCAAATTTATAAAATCAAAGTAATTATTATACCAGTATACATTAAAAACTTACAAAAAGTTATAGACAAGTACACACACTTATATGGAATAGAAAACATGTCATTCATAGGTGAGAAAACATGCTTTGTTTTTAATAAAAAAAAGAAGCCATTTTTTTGGATTACCTCTTAACTGACAATTTTAAGGCACAGTAACTTCCAATATAAAAATATTCACACACTTAAGTATGTGGTTACATTATGTGAGGCCACACCCAAATATGCATCACTCTTTGGAAATATAAAAAAGAATAATTGATTACTTTTATTGAGTTATCTTAATACTATTGCATTGTATTTGTTACAATTTGTATAAATAAATATAATTTAGCTAAATTTTATGGTGATATGAAATTATTTTAACTTAAAAAAGTGATTGGTAGTTATAAAATATTATTGAATTACATAGTTATATATAAGTTGATTAATTTTATATTCAATTGAAATTGTTTATATATATATAAACAAAAACAATTATTTTTTATAGATATAAACAAAGGAAATTTGATTAAATTTTATAGTGGTAATTAAAATTATTTTTGTATATATAATTGATTATTTATAAAATATTACTCTTGCATATTTAAATAGAAAATGATTATTTTAATAGTCAATTTAAATTATATTTTTTATTATACAATTGATTATTAAGAAAACATAGCTTTCAAAATTTAAATGTAAGTTGACTATTTCAAAGAAATTTATATTATAACCTCTATTTATAAATTGATTAGAATAATAATTTACTCAAACTAAATCTTCAAAAACCATATGCATTTTCCAATCACATGAATGGAAATTCATGAGAATTTCATATATTTTATTGATGTTGACATGATACTCCTATTGAATGAGTGATCAAAATAAAAAGTATATACATAAGCCCAAAGGCATAGTTACAATAACTTTGTAAAACATTCAAGCAAAAATAATGGATATTGGAACTATTACTTATTCGATGCATGCCAAAAAAGGCTCACATATGCTCTTCATTCAATTCTAAGATTTTGATTCAAGTTCATGTGCATTAATTATAAAATATGGCCTGAATTTGATTGAGATAAAGTGGTCATCCATATTTTCTCATTCTATAAAATATTATGAATTGATAATGACAATGTGCCTCATTCACATGCCACACATTAGTTACTTATCAATATAGGTTCACATCATGCCCTTGATCTATCAATGTTCTTTTGATGTGTCCCAACCATAATAACCTCTTTTAGACACATTGTTGACATAAAATATAGAATGGTTAGCTATAGCTAATTTTATGTTAGATAGGTTAACTTTAGTTAGAATAATGTATTTCAAGGGTTATTATTGGGTTACATACTAATTATTAACTTAAAAAAAGTAGTGCTTATATTTGTAGTAAATCATACAAAATACACATAACACAAGAATTTCCTACTCTAACTCCTTATTCTCTTATATATTAATAAAATTGACAAATACAATAGTTTACATGCTCTTTACTCTATACCACTGATACAATTACATAGGTTAAATTTCTCAATAACCTTTATACAACTATCTATATTCACCTCTATTCTCTTTGTTTCCTACATATTCATAATATTTTAGTATAAATACTCATCCAATTCAACATCAATCAATGGTCACATTTGTGTGAGACGTGCCCTTTCTCTAATCATGTTGTCCTTTTTCTCTATGAATCCTTCTTTTACACTATAACCCTAGTTGGTATAATCCTATGTTATGTCAGTTCTACTATTGTTGTATTGAAATCAATCCTATGGTACCTACAATTTAGTTCTTTGACTGGTAGAGAATCGTACCAACATTTTCCCAATTTTTATATCATTGGCTCATCCTTGAGACATCTCAATTTACGGTTAGTTACCAAAAACAATTCTCAAAATATGCCTAAGTGTAACAAAATTATGGGGATTGATATAGTACATGGTTGGGGATCATGGTGTAGGTGCCCCATCTTTAGGTAGGTACTAATGATATTTATTTATCATTACTTAAGTGAAAATTTCCCAATCTAATATGAAATTCTTTACTTATACTATCATATTTTCAATGGCCATATATCATTGGTTGCCAAAATAATGTCATTTAGAACAGAGGCTTTGTGTAATAAATACAAGTAATAAGTATGTACCTTTAACCAGACCTCCATCTTCTCTATTTGTCTACTTAAGAGTTTACCATAGTCCTCTATTTCCTCATAAATAGATACCTGCTCTTATTTCTTTCCCTTGTAGTGTTCATGTAGAGATATCATTTTTTCCCTTTAAACCATGGAGAGTATGTGTTGAGATCCAAACCTAGTTGAATTTTCGCTCAACTATCTTTCTATTTCTTCCAAATCAACCTTATTTTATGATGTCCATAGGGGCCAATTGAGTGAATAATAAAATTAGGTATCATCATCTTCCAATTTTTACTGCATGTTCCCTACTTACTCTCTATATGCTATCATATTCACCTAGTTTTCCCTCTTAAGTGGCCCTAACAAATCTTATTTGTATTCATCCCAAGCCTTCATTTAGATTAGGGATTTGTCCCTTGTACTTGAGAATGCATGATGAAATTATCCATTATTTTTAATAATTATTGTTTAATAGGTAGAGTGGTATTTGGATGAAATTATGGTCTAGCAGTGGTTAATGTAGATAAACATTTCTTCATTACCTCCTCTACATAACACATGATATCATCCAATCTCCTATGGCATTATGAATTAGCATTTGTCCCACCATTTCTTTATCTATCAGAGTTAAGCATTGTAGTGCCACTTCACATTTCCCTCTCTCAGCTGGTTGGAGAAAACTAGATGGTACTAAGATGGTGGATGTCTTCTATTTATGTTTGGTTAATTTGGCCTTTATCAAAGTTATCTAATCCATAGGGGTTTTAGGGAATCCTTGGTTTTCCCCTAATATACCCAAAGTGCATGTTGTGGTGTCTTAGTTATTAGCCTTGGTGTTTGTGTTCATTTCCTTTTCCTTCCCCTTCTCATATGGAACCATTGTTTGTTTTAATTATTTTTTGTCTAGTTCATGTTTACGTGGTTCCTCTTCTTTCTTCTTTTTTAGTTCTACCACCTTTTTCTTATTTTTATCCTCCAATATTTTTTTAGTTTTTTGTTTCATCTTTCTGCCTTTCTATTCTTCTTCTATTGTATTTTCATATTCCTTCTTTTTTTCTTCTTCGGTAATAAGCTTTTTAATTTTTCTTCCTCAATCTTATTTTCCTCTTGTTCTTACTTTTTATTTTTTTATCCATTCTTTGAGCCTTAAGTTTATCAGCTTATATTTTTCTCCTTGTTTATTTATCCTATTTTAATTTCATTCTTTTTATTTCCTTCTTTTTCACTTCTTATTTTTCTTTTTCCAACAGTTGTTTTACTTGTTAGGTAGCTAATGTTGCAATCTCCTAAATTTTCTTATCTTCTTCCTCAAGATCCTACTCTAGTTGTCTGCATTTTTGAATCATATCTTCCTCTAAGGATTTATCCTTTTCTAATTGCCTCTTGTTTTCTAGGGCTTCAATAACTAGGTTTAATTTTTTATTAGACCTCAACTTCATCTTTTGGAGTTATCATAGTTGATTTTGGTCATTAGGGAACATAGAGGATTCTATAGTAGTGTTCCTTAGGGCTTATTCTTTGTATTTGTTGATAGTATCTTTAGCCTCAATTTTGTCCCTAGTATTAATGAGTATGTAATACAACTACTCTAAGACTCTATTTATAATATCATCTAATTCATATGGACTAAGTGCCACATAATCTATAATAATCCTTATCACCCTATTCTACTTAGTAGTATTAGTGTTCCTATATAATCTACCCACATTTCTCATTCCCCCTTTTGTGTGACACATACCTAAAACAGTGTTCATATCTAGGACCTCCATAATCACCTCTTTATTTATATCCTCTTCCATTTCTATAGTATCCCATTTCTCTGAAGGGTCTACCTTTGACTCAATTAGCATGTTCTTAGATTCAGACTTTACTGATTTATATTTTTCTTTCCTTTAAGTTTGTCTGGTGGGGACTCGCTTATTCTTCTTTTCTTCCTACTCATATAGATTAAGGTTTTTCCTAATGTTAGAGATGCAATGGTAGATGCCTCAAGGTCTTATATAGTGGGGAGTTTTCTATTTGATTATGAGGGTAGGTCATCCTCTCATGAATTTGTCCTTTTCTTGAGAGTATAGGGTGGATTTCCCCTCTCTGCCATCTCCTCTTCCCCTAATTATTCATTTGTATTATAGTACTTAACAATAAATGAGGTTGTGTCCTCTTCTTCCTCTTCCTTTCCCTCATTAAAATCATCCAAATCTACCACTTACTTCCTTGGTCTTGAATATCTATGAATGTTGGGGATCAACCAACAATGTTGATTACATTTATGAAAGCAATAAAATGCGGAATTAACCAGAAAGATAAGTAACTAGAATCAGAAAATAGCAAACAATAAGAGATACAAGAAACCACCCTAAAAACTTGTATTTAACTCTTTACAGAAGGAATACAATTGAAGAAACTCCTTTTCTTCCACACCTCTCTCAGATGTACAGATCTCTCTCTAGATCTCTTTCCCTCAAGAGCTCTCTCTCTCAAGTACAATCAACTCCAACAACCTGGAATGATTCACATATACAATTCTATACTATTCTTCAACATTCTACAATACAATAAGCTAAGAAGATCTATCTTATTATATAATAATTAGGAAACATGAGCATGCATTTACAACCAATAGTTATGCCTCTTAAACAAGGGCTCTAAAATAGTCTTACTAAAGATAGAGACGCAGACTTAAGACTATGACTTAATTCTAACATCCAAACACTCGATTCTATCCACGAAAATAGCTTTTTGGATGCACAGGTAACTGACATCGGTTCCTGCATGTTTGCCTGTGACCAACGTTGGCTGATCTCTACCAACGCCAGCATCTCCTGAACTACTCCTAATCGACATCGATCGCTCCTGATCGACACCAATGACTGTGTGACTCCTACAACTTTGCAAAATGCTTCTTTGGTGAAGATTTTAGCTCCACACCTTAGCAATCTCCCACTTGGAGATAAACAGTTGCACCAGTACCTGTACAGCAACATCTTCTAGCTCCTCCATCTTCAACTCAATCATGAAGACCAACTGAAGTTGAATGAAGATTCAACTTCTCCTTTGTAACCGGCTTGGTTAACATATCAGCAAGGTTCTTATCTATATGGATCTTCTCCAGCTTCAACTCACCATCCTCCAATACCTATCTTATGAAGTGGTACCTAAGCTGTATATGCTTTGTTCTTGAATGAAAGGCTGAATTCTTAGCCAATTGAATTGTACTCTAACTATCACTGTATAATATGTAACTCTCTTGCTCCTTTCCAAGCTCTTCCATGAACCGTGTCATTCATATCATCTCTTTGCTAGCCTCTTTGACTGCAATATATTCTGCTTCTGTAGTTGACAAGGCAACAACCTTCTGCAACTTTGATATCCAGCTAACCGCCATTCCACCAACAGTGAAAACATATCCTATGGTGCTCCTTCTACCATCCAAATCACCTGCCATATCTGAATCTACATAACCATGTAGAGAAGTATCTAAACCTCCATAACACAAATGCCTACTGCTGGTTCCTCTCAGATATCTAAGGATCCACTGAACTGCTTTCTAGTGTTCCTTTCCTAGATTGGCCATATACTTACTTATAACTCCCACTGCTTGGGCAATATCTGGTCTAGTACACACCATTGCATACATTAAACTCCCTACTACGAAAGAATATGGAACTCTACTCATGTACTCTACCTCATCATGTGAATTAGGACATTGTTCTTTACTCAACTTAAAATGTCCAGCCAAAGGTGTGCTTACCAGTTTTGCATCATGCATATTGAACCATTTCAACACCTTGTTCACATAATCCTCTTGAGACAAAATCAACCTGTGATTTTTCCTATCTCTCCTAATGCTCATGCCAAGGATTTTCTTTATTGCTCCCAAATCCTTCATGCAAATGTGTGAGCTAATTTCACCTTAAGCTCAGAGATATCTTGCATGTGTGATCCTGCAACTAGTATATCATCTACGTACAACAATAGAATAATATATCTACCATTATTCAATCTCTTAAAATACACACAATGGTCAGATTGACACCTACTATAGCCATGCTCAATCATAAACCTGTCAAATCTCGAATACCACTGTCTAGGAACTTGCTTGAGGCCATACAAGCTTTTCTTTAATCTGCACACTAACTTCTCCTTACTTTGACCTCAAATCCTTCCAGATGTTCCATATATATTTTCTCATCCAAATCTCCATGAAGAAATGTTGTCTTAACATCAAGCTGCTCAAGATGCAAATCCTCAATAGCAACTAAAGACAATACAATCTATATAGAAGTCATTTTAACAACAGGAGAAAAAATCTCACCAAAATCAATACCTAGTTTTTGTGTAAATCCTTTCACTACCAATCTGGGCTTATATCTCATATGTCCGTTCTCACCTTCCTTCAATCTGTAGGTCCATCTTTCTTCAGTGTCCTCTTACCAGCTGGCAACTCAACCAAATCCCATGTTTGGTTCTCTCTCAAGGACTCCATCTCCTCAACCATGTCAAGCTCCCACTGCTTCTTGGATTCTACCTGTATTACTTATTCAAAACTCTCTGGTTCTCCACCATCAGTTAGCAATAAATAGAATAATGAAGGAGAATATTGAATTGGAGGTTTACTTACCCTTTCTGACCTCCTGATGGGCATCTGAGACTCATTCACAACACGTTGTCTGCCCAAATTCTCTGATAGTGACCAACCTCGGTCACTTCTAGGCCTGTAACTGGCTAACGTCAATTCCTATCCTATCGACGTCGATCACTATATGACCAACATCAATTTCTGTTCTATCGACATCGGTTCCTGCCTGGCTGACGTCGGTCTCTATTTTTTCCTTTATTTGATTAATTTTTCCCACAAGCTCATTTTGGACCGTCACCTCATCTAATTCTTCATTGCTCTGCCTAGATTGATTCAACTTCTTGAGCTGATCAATATACTTTACTTTTTCATTGAAAACAATATCATGGCTCCTAATTATCTTGTTAGTTCCTAGATTACAAAACTTGAATCTGAAATCATCAGAGCCATAGCCAATAAATGTGCACCTCAT
Organism: Torreya grandis; assembly: GCA_037957365.1. Classification (NCBI taxonomy): domain Eukaryota; kingdom Viridiplantae; phylum Streptophyta; class Pinopsida; order Cupressales; family Taxaceae; genus Torreya; species Torreya grandis. The sequence continues at coordinate 6,075,883 of JARHVA010000269.1, forward strand.
AGACTTAGCATCCAGCTTCTTTCTATTTTCCTTATCAATGTGCACAAAGGCTTCACAACCAAAAACTTTGAGAAATGAGAGATCTACCTTTTTACCTATCCATGCCTCTTCTAGAATTCCACCATCCAGAGCTGTAGAGGGTCCTCTGTTAATCAGGTACACTGTAGTATCAACAGCTTCTACCCAAAACTCTAAGGGCAAACCAGCATGCAATCTCATACATCTTGCACACTCCATTATTGTTATATTCATCCTTTCAGCAACTCTATTTTGTTGAGGTGTCCTTGAAACCATCCTTTGCCTATGGATTCCATGCATATAACAATACCAATTGAACTTATAGCTGCAAAACTCACCACCATTGTTAGATCTCAGTCACTTCAATCTTCTGCCTATTTCATTCTCAACCATAGCTTTCCAAATCTTAAAAGTCTCAAATACATCAGATTTCTTCTTAATACAATAGACCCATACCTTTCTTGTAGCATCATCTATGAATGAAACATAGTACTGTGATCCTCTAATAGAAGCAACCTAAGCTGGTCCCCACACGTTTGTGTGAACAAGCTGCAACTTATGCTTCTTCTTTGTTGACCCAATCTTGAGAAAACTCACTCTCTTCTATTTTCCAAAAACACAGTGCTCACAAAAATATAGATCTATGCTTTTCAAATCTAAAAGCTTACCTTTTGACTTAAGAATGGACATTCTCTTCTCACTCATGTGGCCAAGCCTTAAGTGCCACAATTTTGCATCCACATCTGAAGTAGATAATACAGAAGGAGAATTGTTAGTAACACAATTACATAAATAGAGATTACCTACTCTCTTACCTCTAGCCAATACAAGTGCACCCTTGGTCACCTTCCAAGATTCAGCTGTGAGAGTTACTGTACAACCCTCATCCCCTAACTTTCCTATAGAAATCAAATTCCTCTTCAAGCTAGGAACATGCATAACATCTCTCAACACCCATGTGTTGCCATTCTACATTTTCAGCTGCACTTTTTCTTTGCCAATAATTTTACAAGGCTCATCATCCCGTAAATACACTATTCCAAAATCTCCATGGACATAGTCACTAAAATATTCTCTATTAGGGGTAGCATGAAAAGATGCACCAGAATCTAAAACCCAAGATTCTATATTATTATGCAAAGAGAATATTAAAGCATCTTGTGCAATACCTGCAACCTTTGCTTCTTCTTTTTCTTCATGTTGATTGTCCTCCTTAGGCTTTGACCAGCAATCTCTGCTTATGTGCCCCATCTTTCCACAATTCCAGCATTGTGGCTTCCTGCCATTTCTGGATTTGGATCTACCTCTCACCTTTGACTTAGACCTTGATCTCCCTTTCTTGCTCTTCTCTTTTTGCCTTCCCCTGCTCTCAAAACTTAAAGCATTCCCTGATGTTTCCTCTGTGCTTTTCCTGCGAATTTCTTCATTCAAGATCACACTAACAACATCCTCTACTTTTAAAATATTTGAAGTAGATGCAGTATTACTAACTGCCATTACTAAGCTATGCCAGCTTTCAGGCAAAGAACATAATATTAAATGAGCTTTAATTTCATCATCAAACACTATTTTGATTGAACTTAATTGATTTACAATTCCATGGAAATCATTTAGATGATTAGATACATATCCACCTTCCTGCATACGCAAATTAAATAACTGCTTCATAAGATATACCTTATTAAAAGCTGAGGGTTTTTCATACAAATTTGCTAAAGTAGTCATTAACTCTATCGTTGTCTTTGCCTGTGATAAATTAGATATCACAGTAGATGCCAGACTCAGTCTTATAGACCCCAGAGCCTTTCTATCAAGAACTTTCCATTCTTCATCATCCATGTCTGTGGGCTTCTTTGCAATCCCACCTAATGGTAAGTATGGATATTTTTGATACAGATAATCCTCTATCTGCATTCTCTAATGTTGATAATTTTTGCCATTAAACTTCTCCATTCTCAGTTTACTTTCTTCTGCCATTGCTTCTCCCACTCAAACAGAAATCCCTGCAAAACCCCTGTGAGTACCCTGTAATCAATACACACTACACAAATTTGAACCACCTGTTAGTGAACCTGAGCTCTGATACCACTTGTTGGGGATCAACCAACAATGTTGATTACACTTATGAAAGTAATAAAATGTGGAATTAACCAAAAAGATAAGTAACTAGAATCAAAAAATAGCAAACAATAAGAGATACAAGAAACCACCCTGAAAACTTGTATTAAACTCTTTACAGAAGGAATACAATTGAAGAAAGTCCTTTTCTTCCACACCTCTCTCAGATGTATAGATCTCTCTCTAGATCTCTTTCCCTCAAGAGCTCTCTCTCTCTCAAGTACAATCAACTCCAACAACCTGGAATGATTCACATATACAATTCTATACTATTCTTCAACATTCTACAATACAATAAGCTAAGAAGATCTATCCTATTATATAATAATTAGGAAACATGAGCATGCATTTACAACCAATAGTTATGCCTCTTAAACAAGGGCTCTAAAACAGTCTTACTAAAGATAGAGACGCAGACTTAAGACTATGACTTAATCCTAACATGCAAACACTCGGTTCTATCCATGAAAATAGCTTTCTGGATGCACAGGTAACCAACATCGGTTCCTACCTGTTTGCCTGTGACCGACGTTGGTCAATCTCTACCAACGCCAGCATCTCCTGAACTGCTCTCGATCGACGTCGGTCACTCCTGACCGACGCCGGTGACTGTGTGACTCCTGCAACTTTGCAAAACACTCCTTTGGTGAAGCTTTTAGCTCCACACCTTAACAATGAATACCTAACTAGTTCTCAAGTACACCTATTCCTCCTAATGGTATTGGGTCCTTACTACCCTTATCCTCTTCCTTATATTCTTACTCTTCTTGGTGAAAACCTCACACCATCTCACTAAAAATTATTGTGTCCTAGGGTCTGATGGGAGACTCCTGGCCCCAATAATCATTGTCTCAATTTGTTCATCTATAACCTCATAGGGAAAAGGTGGGAGACATATGATTTTATTAATGAAGGGATCAATGAATAGGTTATAGATATCCACTAAAAAAGTACCTCTATAAAATACTTATGGACAATTTCCATTGATACTCTAAACCTCCCTTCTACCATACTCTTGATTTCCCTTTCCTAGTTTAGGAAGTGTTTTGCTTATCTCAGTACATGGATGCCTCTCATTACTTCAAGGATTTGAGATCCTATGGGTATGTTATATTTATAATTTATGCTCTCCTCATGCCCCAAAATAGTATGGGTAAAGTAAATGGAAAGTAATAATAGTAAAGAACCATAGAAAAAGTCTTGAATGGTTTTACCTTTATTTATCTTGCACAAGTTCTTGATAAATTACTCATACATTATGGTTGCCAAGTCATACTACATACTAGTGGAGATCTATTTTCACACTCTTTGTTGTTAAAAAATCATGTATGTTGGTGTAGTAGACTTTATAGGTGATAGATTTTGTATCAAATGTGATTCTTACATCCTTCATGCTCTGAATAGATACAACCCTATTGATATTTTTTCCCATCATCGAGGCCCGATAACTAATGCTAAATTTAGCCTTCACATCATATTTATGGGTAGAATTCCCTCCATGAAAGAGGTTAGTAACTATTTGAAGCACCTCAGGGGTGATGTGGTATTTCTAGTTGAGATATAATATATCTTCATGTGCCCTACTGAGTAATACCTTAGTTGTACTTATCATCAACCCAAAATATGAAAATTGACACCATACATCCAATTTATGTCTTAGAATAATCTAGTATTATATTTTATATTCTAACTATTGAATTTGAATATTCACCTGCATCATGTTAATCATCTCTGCTTCCAACTTTGTGTGGTCTATTTATGTTAAGTGTGCCTTGATGTATTCATAGATGTCATCTACATGTGTGTCCAAATTAAGGACTTTCAAAAATGCTCATGTTGGGTCTGGTGTCTCTGACTTAGTGGAATGTTTCTTATATTTAGGCTATTTAATATGTTCAGTCATGAATACTTGAGGAATTTACATTATGGGCACTAAATAATTTCTAATAGTAACTTGGGGGTATAAACTTTGAGCTGAAATTTCTACAGAGTTTGGGTTCTCAAAGGATTTTGTAATTCTTATAATTACCCAAACCCTTGATTTATATCTCTCTTGATGAGTCCATTAATCACGTTGATTTTTTTAATGCACTAAGTCATATTTATTATCATCATTCATCCCTTATTTCACTTGGTTTTCCATGAATTAACCATATCATCATGCATTTATTTCATTCAAGTTCCTTTATTCACTGATTTTATATATATATATATATATATATATATATATATCTCACAGTACCTAGTTCCCACCACAACATTGTTTGATATTATTTGTAAATTAGCATGCCTTATTTAAATCAAATTATCATTCCTAGAGGATATATGTACCATTTTTAGTATTCTCATACTTAGCTATGTTACCTTTGATTTGTTGTTTCTTCCATAGCTATATATTTAATATAATATTCTTATTTATGTAACTACGAAGATTAATTCAAGTTTCCTTGATCCTATAATCTCCTCTTTCCTTACCACTATATCCTATTTTTCACCGCATAGTTGACATTTTAATGTACATATTTCTTATTTTTACATGGCTTTTGTCCATGAAACATCTTTACTTCATAGTTACTCTTTGAACTTGCAGAGGTGAATAAATGACTATTTTGATCTTGTAAGAAGATTTTAAACTATTAGTGTGTCATAATTCATATCATAGTTCATAATTTTTTCTCTTTTATTTATATCTATACCTCTACTTTATGATGGTATATTTTATTTTTTAGTAACTAATACTAAACTGTGGTGACTATTATGTTTATCCATAGTCCTTATTTTCCATACTTAACTACCACAATATAATAATGTTCATCATGACTTCGTATTTTTGTATTAATCATTTTGTCACTCCATGAAAGGAAATAAGACTAGATTAGTTCCTTGTTTTTTCTAGCCTCTTATCATAGTTAAAAATAAAGTACCATAGACTCATATATTCTTGTCCTTTTTCTTCCTCATCTTTTAGTTCTACTAGCAGTTATGGCCTTCTTATCTATTGATTGTATTTTGTGTTTGTGGTTAACAATGTTGACTTATTTAGATGTCTAATAATATTTTGGATTACTACTATCCATCAGAATCTACCGCAACCTTATGAATTTTTATTTTTAATTTTGTCTTCCTGCATAATGAATTTCTATTATTTTCCTTATTAGTTTTATTTTGCACCTTACTACTTTGTATATTTAGTTAATGCAGTCTTACTATTTTCTTTTTATTATTTCTTCTTTTCACTTCCTATCTATTATATGGTACAATTATCCCACTAGTATGTGGTGGTAGCATCAGACAACCAAATGCCAATAAATTTTTCTTCTGGGCACCACAATAGCCTTTTTCAGCTTCCTTGGATTGGAGGAAAATCCTATCCTAGTGGGGAGGTGACACGACCTATGAATAAAAACTTAAGAACCTATTTTAGGGTACCATGGTACTTTCTACCAAAAATTCAACCAACTAAAAAGATAGTACCACCTCTTAAGTTATTTATGTGATGTTTCTACCTCCCTACAACATAGTTATCTATGGTGTAGAGTTTCCATTTGGTGTCATTAACAAAGCCTTGTCTTATGTTCCCTATGAGTGTTTTTAGTTTTATTACGCTTAAGTTTAATATACTTTACACTTTATATGGTCCAAGCCATATTATTTTTAACTTTCCTATATTTTTATATTTATTGTCATTGAGTAACACCTTGTCTCCCACCTAAAATTCTTTTAGTTTTATGTTCCTATCATGCTATGCTTTTTAGTTCCTCTTTTCTTATTTTTTATTATATGTTGCTAAAAGCCTTTTTTCATCTAGTTTTTTTATTCCATCAAACCTTATTGAATAGAGTCCTTATCATTCATCCATAATATGATTGCAATCCTTAAACTTGGTAGTAAATATTCCTTGGCATTAAAACCTCTAATTTGTAAACTAACTAAAATGGGTAGTATTTGGTTAATCATTTGTAGGTGGTATGGTAAGCCCATAAGACTATTTGTATATTTGTATCCTAGTCCACTATCTTGATGTTACATATTTTTTTTAGTACTTTCTCTAATACCTTATTGAATGCATCAACAGTACCATTGGCTTGTGGATGGTAGGGGGTGCTTTTGTGATGTTGGATTAGGAAATGTTTGAGTAATTATGTAATGGCTTTGTTAACAAAGTATTTTCCTTGATCTCTCATTATGCTTAAAGGGAATTTAAACCTTGTGATTATGTTCTCATATAAGAATTTTGTATCATTCTTCATGGTATAATATTTCATTAGAATATCTTTAACCCACCTTTTAAGATATTCTATTCCAATGATAATGAATCTAGCATTGCTTTTTATTATCATAGGCTTGACATGATTGATAAAATCAATTACCCTTTTTTCAAATGGGGCTACTTCTAAAACTGGGTGGATGTATATCTCATCCCTAGTATTAGGTTTACCAACCCTTTGAAAAATATCATAAAGTTTTCCATACTTATGTTCAGATTTGAATAGTGATGGCCACCATAGGCCTGCTAATAGTATCTTCTTCCCTATGGCTTCTCCCGAGTTGTGTCCTTTGGTAACTCCATCATGTGCCTCACTTAATATATTATGTATTTCATGTGGTAATGTTACCTACAATAGCATTTCATATCTTCCTTTCTTCTACAATACCCATTCAATCAACATAAATGGAAATGCCTGAATCACCAATCTTTTATTTTGTAATGTATTATATGCCTTTGGAAACTCTCCACTAGATATAAATTATGCAATGCCTTTCATATCCTTAGGTACTACTTCTATGTGGAAGATATGAACTCCAAGAAATGAATCCTTAATTGGTCTTACATCTTATCCTATCATTATTCTATATAAATAATCAGGTCCATGATTAGCCTTCCCAAGTTTCACCATAATATTGAAGTCAAATTCTTGGAACAACATGAGCCAACAACAAATCCTTGTTTGTATCATTGGTCTATTTACTATATATTAAAGTGGATCATGATCTATAAATAATGTAAATGGGGTTTCTAATAAATAATGTCTAAATGTTTGTACCATGTAGACCATAGTAAGTGCTTCCCTCTCTGTTATGGAATAATTTCTTTTTTCTCTTGCTAATTTTTTGCTAGCAAAGGAAATTGGGTGGTCTATATTTCCCCATGGTTGTGCTAGTACTACCCCTATTGAAATGCATGATGCATCGATATGTACATGAAATGGACTCTTCCAATATGTAAATACTAATATTAGAGCATCCACAATCGTATTCTTGAGTGTATCAAAATATTCCTACCATCATTTTGACCAATCTAATGTTTGACTATGCCACATTTTTAACAATTCTTCGATGGGACCATTGATAGTTATATAATTCCTTATAAATTGGTGGTGATATATGGTATATATTAGTATTTTTCAAACCTCATTTTGTGACTTGGGTGGTGGTAGATTAATTATTATGGTGGTTTTGAGTGGATCTACCACCATAGTTCTTTACATATGATGTGTGCCAACAAGGTTCCAAAAAGGGTATCAAAAAATGCATTTCTTAATATTGAATGAAAAGTTCAAATACCTACATCTCTGGAACATCATTGTTAGTGCTTGTATAAGATCTATAATTAACCCATAGATTGTCCAGTCATCCAAGTATACTTCCAAAAATCCATGAATGAAGTCTCTAAAAGCATTCACCATTATGCAACTAAATATTGATGGTGTGTTCTTTAATCTAAATGGCATTACTATATACATGAAATATTCCCATTATATGGCAAATGTAGTTTTTGGCCTATCTTTTGGTGCTATCCTGACCTGATGGTGTCCCAAAAATCCATTGGTAAAGGAATAGACATCTATGCCCACAACTTTCTCTGACATTTCTTTAGTAAATAGAGTTGGGAATGGGTCATGCAAGTAAGCCTTATTGAGTTCCCTATAGTCAACACATATTCATATCTCACCATTTTTCTTATTTTATATTACCATAGGATTTATCCATTCAGTATCTTTTAATGGTGTTATAATTCTTCCAATTAGCCATTTTTCCAACTTGGCTTTAACTTTTGCCTTGACATTAGGGTTTAGCATGTATGGCCATTTATACAGTGGTTTATTATCTTCCTTTAAATGAATATTCATGATACCTACATCTTATTTCTGCCTTTGAGTTCATTTAATGTTAATGGAAATAAATATTTGAATTTCCTTAGTTATTCAATGACTTTCTCTACCTCCTCTTTAGCCCAATAATTCCCTATTTTCACCAATTTTGGTTTTCCTTTTGTGGAAATATTTTCCTCCATAATTTTGAGTAGTTGGTAGAAGTACTATGTTTTATCCTCTACAATCTCAAGGAGTTACCTCTCTCCTTCTACAACATCTATTTTTATATTCTCTAGTTTTTCCTCATCATCCTCTTCATGTTTGGTAATTTTACAGCAATATGCTATTTGCTCTTGTTCTATTATTTTTTTATTTCTTGCTATGATGTTTGGTAATTCTTGTACAATTATTCCAATTTTTTACCAACCATCCAAATGGACTCCTAGTGTTTTTTTTCTAGTTTTATCCTAGAGAATTATTGTTTTATTGTTGAATCTTCCATAAATAAGAACATCTTGATCTTTTGTAGTTTCCTACATACCCTAGTGTCTGGGTCCCAAAAGTTAAAAGTCTTACAGAAATCCATTCTTAAATTTTCCCATGTATTTGTTCCTTTCCAAATTTATTGGTGTAAGTACCATGTTTTTGAGATTGCATTCAATGTCTAGAAGAAGAAATGTTTCCATAGGTGTTTATTAGTCTATCCTCTTGATTTTCATACTTTTTCACATGTTTCAATATGTCCCCATGGGTTTGTATTCCCCATATATCATGTTATCTCTGGGAAGTAATTTTATAATTACACAAATCTTGATTAGATTAGTACACATAAAATATTCCAATTGTGAAAGGTGGTTTTGTGAGTATGCCACCACCTTGCAGCAATAATGGAGTGCATCATCAATCTCTTTCATCCATGCTTCCTCCTACATAAATACTCTAATCATTTATTGTAGATATCTATTGACTAACCCTATGCCTATAAAATTTGGTAGTTTATTATGGGAAGCTCGTTTAATGCAGTGAGATCTCTTTCTCTGGGGTGATGGATTTTTTAGTGTGGTGATAATTTTCCCTTTGTAAGGTATTTTTATGATATAACAAACTTTATGCATTATGATTTTTGGCTCCCCATATATAAATGCTTCAATATCATCCCTTATGGTGTCTCATATTCTTCTTATTTGATGATCAAATCCCCATCATCGTTAGGTTTTGGGTCATATTATGTCTTAAGAATCTTTTTCAAAGTGTTCACCCCAACAAGATTATCAAATTTGTTATCCTTATCCTTTGGCCATAATTCTTCTGACCTTGTTGCTACCATTATTACCTCCAGTGGGGAGTAAATTACTAACCCCTTTTCTTAAAATTTGATTTCTTCTTCTTTCGAGTCTAATGATCCATTCCATTCTACAAACCATTCTAGGTTTAGTAGCACTAAATAACTGGTTCCATACATGTTCATAACTTCAAAGTTGATCCTTTCCTTTATTCCTATAAATTTAACCTCTAAATTTTGTACGATGCCAATAGGTGACTGTGGAGTGTTGTCAACCATGGTAATGTCATCTATTACCATATGTAGCTACAATTTTCCTAATGGTTCCCAAGTGCTCTTTGGTAGTATGTTTGTATCCAAACTAAGATCTAATAGTGTTTTTCTTACTTCTTGTCCATATATTTCAATATCTAGTAGAATGGCATTTTTATTCCATTTTTGGTTTGAGTGGAATACATTTTTCTATGTCTTTTCTCTTTTATTTGTTCCACTCAGTGTGCTCGATGTTCCCTCTATTGTTTATTCCAATACTTACAAAAATGATTAATTTTGGTGAGGAGGTATTATTTCTCAACTAGTTTTATTAGCCTTCTTAAATCTCCAACCTCTTCTTTGTCAAAATAAGTTAGTTTAAGCTTATCCTTTTCTTGTTTTACCATTATTTTATTTTATTTTTCAACAATTATATCATGTTCATTAATGTTAGGTTTATGTCCTTCCTTTTCTATGTTTGATTCCATACTAGAATCAATTATTACTTATTTTCCTTTATTGTCTTTCATGCCACTTCTAATGGTGATTACTACTCATGGTTGTAAATTATCATTCATAATGGAGAGAACCTTCTTCTACGATCTCTCTTTTTGATCCTTCATAATTTCTTGGCAATGTCTAATATACTTCTCCATAGTTGTTTTTTAGGATGAATTGCCTAATTTTTATATTATCTTATCTATTTATTTTCCATGGTGAATTTTATTACACCATCCTTTCATATCTTGCCCCTTGGTTATTTTTCATAGATGTTTATCTCCTTTTCTAGTTGGGGATTTTGCCAGTTCCTCAATTTTTATTCTATCATTTTTGTATAATTGTGCTACTTTTGGGCATGAAAATGAATCATGGGTTACCTTTTCATGTTAAAACCCACACTCTTTCTATGACTCTTCTTCACAATTCCTAACAATATGTCTAATATTGCCACATTTTCAACATGTTAGGGGAGGTATCTCCTAGTTATAGTTCTGAGTATATCCTTTATCTCCTTGATAGTTTCCTCCTCTGTGGTATCCTCCTCTATAACCACCCTAAATACCCCCTCTATATCCCCCTTGGTTGTTATTATAGTATTGGGTTAAAGTGTTTTGAATTATTGGGTTTGTTTGATAAACCTGACCAGGATGTGGTATGTTGATTGGTTATGGGTAACTATATTGGAGGTGTTTGTTGTAATGTTATGACTCCTTTCTAAATATGTCTAATATTTCCACATTTTTAGCATGTTAGGGGAGGTATCTCCTGGTTATAGTTCTGAGTATATCCTCTATCTCCTTGATAGTTTTTTCCTTCATGGTATCCTCCTCTATAACCACCCTGAATACCCCCTCTATATCCCCCTTGGTTGTTATTATAGTATTAAGGTAAAGTGTTTTGAATTATTGGGTTTGTTTGATAAACCTGACCAGGATGTGGTATGTTGATTGATTATGGGTAACTATATTAGAGGTGTTTGTTGTAATTTTATGACTCCTTTCTAAATAGTATCTTGGACATCCTCTAGTGCATCAATAGTAGGGCATCTATGGTGATTATTATTAAATAAACCATAATTATTAAAATGCATAATTTTATTTGTAGGAGGTGTTACTTTCATTATTGGACATAGATGATGGGGATGTTGATCGTATACCCTACATATTTTGCAATATATTTTTTCCCCATATATCACTTTTTGGAGAGGTGGGGTCATGCCCAAAGGTGGTTTTGTAGACATTATCATTGTTTTTCTTCTCACCATGTCATTTTGTGGGTATTCTACTTAAAAATGGCCCTCTGCATAGTATTTAGTATAATAAGTTCATGTCCACAATTATGTATGTTTAGTTTATGGTACTATGAACTCATATCCTTTCATTTGTATTTGATGTTTTAGTCATAGTTTTTCCAATTCTAACTATAATATTTTGACATTATCCTTCAACAAGGTATTTGTGTCTCTTTTCCAAGACTACACTTCTAATCTTGATTCCATCTCCAATGTTTCTATGAAGGTATTAATAATATTACCATTGATGTTGGCATGAAGTCATGAAAGTAAACCTGATGTAAACCATTCAATCCGTTATTTTTTATTGAGAGAATCCTATAGTTTTATTACTATAGAATTAAATCATTGATCATAATCCTTCATAGATTATTTCTCCTTCTAAATTAATTCTCACATCTTGCTAATGCTCTCCATTGGTATATTTGGGTAATGAAAGTCTCCTTTAAACACTTTTTTAACATTAGCCCATATAGGGGATTGTCTTAAGTATGTCTTCATATACCAATTTAGGGCATCTTCTCTTCATGTCCTAATAAAATAAAATATCATCACACATTCATCATTAATTTTGTGGCTTCTCTAGTATGATTAGATTTTCTTTTGTGTCCTTTGTGTCTTTGCTAAATAATGAAAACTTCATTCTAACTTGTGTTATTTTAGGGTTTGTTTGATGATTTATAAGTACCACTACTTGGGTTAGTACTACTATGTGTCATATTTCCTGAAGTACTTATGCTTGTATTATAGACACTAAAAAACCACACATGATGGTTCTAGATGTCAAAATGCCTCAGGATACCTTAAGGACCACTTGACTCTTCTTAACCCACTGACCAACCTATCAAACCTTAGGTCTAGTTATATACTTAGCTAACTAAACTCAATAACTTACTAACAAACTATAACCCACTCCTTTTAACTTACCTTGACCCTTTGCCTCTAGACACTCGACTTCCAAAAGTTAGCTTAACCATCAACGGTTATCCTAACCATCGATGGTCAGGTCCTCACCCTTCTAACACATCACTAGCTGTGTGTGAACTAATGAGGCAAAATTAAATTTGTTTGCCTTATTCAGTGCTAACAAACTCCCAAACATCAAAATCATAAATCCAACCTACTATGGAACATTTTATCCTCCATCTCTCTTTGCTTATAAAAAGAGAGGAGTAGGAGTTGAAAAAGGGGATCACAAGCATTCTGGCACATAGGTATTCAAGCTTTCCAACCACCTAGTCTTCTTCCAGTGATTTAATAAAAACAACAAAGATCCAAACCTCTACCAAAATTTCTCTTAGGGAAAATTACCATTACTCTACCAAAATTGCTCCAGCCATCAACCTTCAACCATTTAGCAAGCAACAAGTACATTTGTACTTCTATTTTGTTATTTTGGTTTTTGACTTCTAGACCTAAATTAGACCCTTTTTTACCTATCTTCCAACCTCCCATTTTTTACCAAACCCTTAAATAGACCCTTACCTGATCATTGATCTAGTCTGTAACTCTTTTTGAAACACTTCCAAAAATATATAGACAACTGACGTAATAGTTGACAATCACCCCCAACCGTTGATGGTTACCCAACCACTGATAGTCAGCCCAACTATTGATGGTCAATGTGGCATGAAATAATAGCAAGTTATTTTTGGCCCCTTACCTCCAACCAAACCTGACTTTTTATGTCTCTTCTTGTTCACAGACTCTTGCTTAATTTTTTGAATTAGACCCCATCCATTTTAGCACTATTATTGACCCACTTTTATTATATTTAGTCATTTTTTCTATCAAGCATTCATCTAATTCTTGTATTTCATATAATTACTTTTTTTTATTTGATGCAATTATCTTTCTTTTATCATTTCCAACTTAATTATTATCAAAGAGTGGATTGATATCTTTTTAGCAAGCTCACGCTTCTTGGATCTAGCTCACACTAGGTAGTCAATATAACTATCTTGTTGATAACCCCTTTTGTTAGTGTTTTCTTATCTACAATTTATTCCTTCCAAAATAAAGAAGAGCTCTCCATACTCATCTAGATTACGTGTGCATCAACAACCAAGTATTTCTACCACACCCTTATTACTAGTTTCTTATCTTCTTCCAAAATTAAGAAATGAGTATAAATTAAGAGAAACATGTACTACTATTGGAATTCTATTGTTTTTTATCTTTATGTTATGTAACCAACTTTTGATTACATCCTTTATCTCCTTTTAATTCTACCTAAAAGTATTTTATCCATAATACTTCCCCTTAATTTTTCACAAATTTTCATCTTCTCTAAATATCTTATTTATGACTTTCGAATTTATCTTCTACTTCTTGACCACTAAATATATAAAAATTAAATGTCTGCATCTATTATGAAGTAGCACAAAGGAGGATAATTGGTCCAAAGGGTTCATTTCCTCTTGGGGTCTCTTGCAGTTGGGGTTTGGAGGGTTGTATCACTTTGATTTTCATTTTCCTAATATTATATATCTAATTAGACTTCTTATCCCATGTTTATATTTATGTTTTATAACCAACTTTTGATTACATCCTTTGTCTCTTTTTAATTCTACCTAAAAGTATTTTCTCCCTAATACTTCCCCCTAATTTTTCACAAATTCTCATTTACTCTAAATCTCTTATTTATGACTTTTGAATTTATCTTCTACTTCTTGAAAACTAAATATATCATTATTAAAAATTAAATGTCCATGTCTATTTTGAAGTGACATAAGGGAGGAGGACTGGTCCAAAGGGTTCATTTTCCCTCAAAGTCTCTTGTAGTTGGGGTTTGGGGGGTCATGTCACTTTGATTTTAATTTAACTAATATTCTATCTCTCTAAGTGTACTTATTATCCCATGTTAAATTTACCTCTTCCTCATCTTGATACCTTTTTTCTATGCTATGACTACCAATAATAATCTCCAACTCATCGTTCTCCTTCATATCTTCCTCTACTTATAATTTTATGTTATCTATGACACTTTCATCCTTACTAATTATTGTTGGGCTTATTTCAATGGGTAAAAACTCTATCCTTGTATCTAATATATACTCCATATTTATATCTTAATTATCATTTCTTCACTTCTTCTATTACTATTTATGCCTCGTCTACTATGGAGCACACTATCCACAAGTTGTTGGTCTTCCACACCCAGGGTGGGGAATAGTTTAGGTATTCCATATGGTACAACTAACTCTATTAATTCCTCTTTCATGTCATTCATCACCTTCACTAATTTATTATATAAGATCACTCTTCTATCCTATTTATTTCACTTGCCTTATATGTGCCTTTCTACAGTGTGAATACTAACTTGTCCATTTATGATAGAAGGATAGTATCAAGATTTTCAATAATGGGACATCTACTAGGTGAAGCTAAGTTATATTGTTCTACTATTATATTTATTATCCTCATTCTATCTTTTATATCTTTTCTTTTTATCTGTTTCTTCCTATCTGATTGCCTCTTTGCATTTTGTAACATAATCCTTATCTCTTCATCCAACATCTTTCTCTTAGTTATCTAATTTATCTTATATCTACTTATCTCTTTTCTTTGTAATTAATTTATGTTTACTTAATACTAATTTCCATAATAATATATCATATTTAACCTCCCCCAACCATTTAGACTAGATATTATGAGTAGTCACATCTTTTGAGTATACCCCTTCTTTCCACCCATCATCCCTTAGGTTCTTGGCCCTAAAATAACTTCTTACCTTCTATTATGAGTCCTCGTTACATGAATAGCTTATATAAGAGGACCTACATTGTAGTCAAGAATCTTTGTCATGCTCCTTCAAAAAAATTAGATTTTTTATCATCAAAACTTGTCCAACCCTATATATCCCAAACTATGATGAATGAATTGAGAGTGGTCTTGAACCAGTGATCAATAGCCCAGGTGAATGGAGTATCAAGGTTTTAGAGTTCATCAAATTTATCTACATTCCACTGGATAGGTCTTTTAATATGAATGTGGAGATCTTATATATTTTTTACTTGTTGTAGAATCCAAGGTCACAATAAGTGTGGAAAAGTAACCCAAAATTCTTCTTCCTATGTTTGGAATAATACTTCCTTTACTGCTAGTAATGTTTCCCCTATTCTTTTGACTTTGATGTGAAAAAAATTGTAGTGTTTCATCCCACCACTTTTTAATTTCTGTTAGTGTAGGCTTACAAAGCTCCAAATGATACTTCCCCTTGGGTATTAGTCTACTAAAGTCCATGTGACACCACCAAACATTGATATAAAATCTGGAGCAATTAGCTATAAATAGTTTTATGTTAGATAGGTTAACTTTAGTTATACTAATGTATTGCAAAGGTTAATATTGGGATAGATCCCTATTATTAACTTAAAAATAAGTAGTGCCTATAATTACAATAAATCATACATAGTACATAAAACACATGTATTTCCTACTCTAGCTCCTTCTCTTATATATTAATAAAATAATTGAATACAATAGTTTATATGCTCTTTAATCTATATTTATAATATAATGACATTGGTTACTTTTCTCAATAACCTTTCTAAAACTCTTTGTATTCACCTCTATACTCTCTATCTCCTACCTATTTATAATGCTATGATATAAATACCAAGCCAATACAACATCAATCAATGGTCATGTCTATGTGAGACATGCCCTTTCTCCAATCCTATTAGCCTTTGTCTCTATTAAGCATGTGGAGTGCACGTTATGAGTAAACAAGATTATTATATGTGGAATCATCTCACATTATTACATTTTGAAATTTTGAATCGATACATGTGTAGTGTGTGGTTATGATTTACTAAGATTGTTATATGGTACCAACTTTTTGTCTCATAATGCCTATGCAAATAAGTGAGTAAGTAAAAAAGTGACAGGATTGGACTTGATATTGAAATTAAAAAAATTGTGAATATGTGTGAACAAATAAAAGTGTTTAAAGAGTGAATAATTTTAAAATATGAAAGTTACAAGGACTACGAGAGATGCGAACAATGAAAATGTGACAAGTGACATCATCTCACATTAACATCATGTCCATGCACTATACTATGAAGCCCTATGAATAAAAATTTAATAATTTTGAAAGTTATAAATATAATACTGATGCATTAAAATTCTAAAGATAAATAAAGTTTTCCATAGTCTTATCTTGTGTAGAATGGGTACATTCCCATTCTACACAAGATAAGAATATTATCACTTAATAAGTTAGGAAGCAATTATTCTTATCTTATGTAGAATGGGCCTATACCCATTCTACACAAGATAATTTTATATTTTTAATATGGTAAAGAGGGTTATGTTGGGACCCTCACCCATGATAAATATATTGATTACTTAATGTTCCCATTTTACACAAGATAGGGATTTATTTTTTTGATATGGTAAAAAAGGTTTTGTTGGGGTCCTCAACCATGTTAAATATATTAATAAATTAATACATACATTCCCATTCTACGCAAGATGAGAACTTTTTTATATGGGTAAAAAATGGTCATATTGAATCCCTTACGCATGCTAAATATATTAAAAACTTAATGCATTAATTTTTTTATATGAAAGGAAAGAGAGAGAGTATATTAGAATAAATGTCAGGAAGGAAGACAGAATAAGGTATGTAGTATAAGCAATGATTTTTTTTAAAGTAGATAGATCAGTAACATGGAGGATCCTTAATAGGGAGCTGAAGGATGACTCAAAACTATGAAAACTAGGTGGTAGGTCCCAAGCCCCATCATTGTGTCCTAAAGTAACATAAATATTACAATGTATGAAGTTTAACTTTTCTTTTCTTTTTCAGCTATAATATAATATTGGTTCTAAAATGCATTCATTTGAGAGTAGAATTCACCTGTTGTGTCCCTACCCATGATAATCTAACTAACCTATTAAGAAAAAACCACTCGCATGTTGTACTCTAAGATTAGTTGATCCATTGTCAATTTTGAGCTTGAGAGAATGGTTTGGATTGAAGGTAGACCTATAGGGTGACCAACATGATCAATCATCTAGAAATGTCTATCAAGAAGGCTGACATGTATATTTTTCTTACCTTTTTTCCTTGTAGCACTTCCAACCATTGAAATGACATCAAAGGGGATTATGTCTTCAGCCAAAGTTTAGATGGGAACATGTATACACTTGAAATCCTTCTTGTAATGTTGGCCCAATGGTTTATTTAGCTTTACTTCAAGGGATTCAAGGTGGGGAGAATCTAGGAGGGGGTATCATTCTCATCTTTCCTTTTGAACATCTTGGATCTTGGATTGGTGTTTTGTCTACCTTTCATAGCTCAATAGGACTTTATTTACTTATTTATCAGGTTGGTAGCACTCCCAAATTTCCTTTGATCTTTTTAGACCATGAGTCTATTCTTCTCCCATCATCTATCTTAAAATGAATTTGAGAGTGTTAAAAATTGGCAGCATTGGGGAAAGAGTAGTGATTACGTCATTACTCAGCTTACCTTTCATGAAGGGTGGGTCGACTATTACTCCAAATAATGATAGTGCCTGATAAATCAGTATTTTGAAGATGATATCATAATCAAAATAGATGCAATTAACTTAAAAAGATAGAAAATTCCAAAGAGCAAAGTGAGGGAAAGATGACATGTTTTCAATGAGCAAGGACATGGTTTATAGTGGAAGGATCTTTTTTAATCAATGAAGATGAAGAAATGGAGAAAGGACTTTAATAAATATGAATGTTTTTTATGGCCATCCCATTCGATCTAGAGAGGACTATCACAACTACTTGATATGATTTTCAAATTCCTTTTTGAACATGGGAGAGTCAATACTCTCTTTTTTTAAATGATGATTGAGGCCACCAAAGTCTGCTACATCTTTAATTTCAAAAATATTAAAAATTTCTAAATGCACCCCCAAATTTGTTATGATATTAACAGCTTGATTATCCTCCCTTAAAAATGATAGATTTTAGTTTCATTGAATGAATTTTGGGAGTAAAGATAAGATTGGTTTTAAAATTACATTCAACAATTTAATAACTATCTACTTATTTAACATTGATTTCCACAAAGCTTTAAATTATAATCTATAAAATATGATATCTAACTTTAATAAACTCTAAATTGGAATTAGATAATAGCAAAACTAGATTCTAATATTTGATATATTAAAATTTCAATAATAACAATTTTGGTTTTTAATATAAACTAAAATATATTCAAATTTAATGAAATGATGGTTTTGTGGTAAAAATGATACTATTATTTCACCCTCTTGGTGGGATTATTATGCACCAGAAATAATAAATACTAGTGTTTAGATAGCTACTTCTAATGGGGAGTTTTCCTTCCTTTGGCTTTTATCTTTGGTAGGGACGATGAAAAGAATTGTTGTAAGGTTCTTGATCCCCCTCAATGATATCCTCTACTTGGGGCTCTCTTCCTTTGAAGGATAGTTGACCTCCTTCTCTTAATATGGTTACACTAAATTAACTTTGCTTTGATATTTTTGATAATTTTATAATATAAATTGGATACTTATATTTTACCATTCTCATTTGATAAGTCATGATTATTACCAATCACCTTATTTTAAAGCATCCCCTATACTCTTTATTATGATAATAGGCATTATACAATTAGGCAATCCAACCTAATATTTTTTTCTATTTTCATATTTCATTGGCTATCAAACACATTTAAACTATTCATTATCTTAACATTATATACTATGTAGGGAGATTTTGTAAAGATTTAACATCAATAATTGTTATTTATTATTTTATATATATTTTTTTTACAAATTTGATTTTAATAATCATAACATTCATAATAGCCATTGATACATTATTTGCAACATATATGTATATTTAACCCAACATTTACATAATAAAAACTTATATAAAATACAAATGATACTTATATCTATCCATCTTTATGACCTAATTCATCGGATTCAAACTAATTTTATGCAAGATAACATTTACCTACACCTTTGGAAAATTTATTTATAAAAATTATAATTTTAAAAGTTGAAAAATATTATTAACTATGCACATGTCATTTATTTATTTTTCTTATTTGATTTCTATTCAAATTTTTTTTTAAAGCATACAAAATATTTATTGTTTTTACTCCTTGCCCTTATATCCAAACTTATCACCTTGCATGTTGTAAAATGTGTTTGTTTGGGGATGTTTTAGTCAAAGATAAACTACCTTGATAAATTTTGTTTTGTTAGATATGTGTGTGTTGGGGGTGGGGGGTGATAGTTTTAAGATAACATGCACCAACTTAGTAATTTTAGATATCCGTATTGTTTAGGGAATGGTAATTTGAAAAGATTAATAGGACATGTCAATTTTTCCAAGAGGGGGTGGCATGAAGTTTTCAGGGCATTATGTATGTGATGGTTAACTTTTAAGATGATTTTTGAGTTGGGTAGATTTTTTATTATTATTATTTTTTTTAAGTTAAATATGGTTGTAACAAATTAAGGTTCTCTCGCTAATCACTACTTGTTTATGATATTTTATGCTTTTTTTCTTAATTTCGATGAAGAAAAAGAAGTTGAGTTGTATCATATTTTCAATTGATGTGTTAAACATAATGCTATAGATTTACTTGAATTTATTAGGAACATTTCACTGCAAAGAGATCATTATAAGCAATTATATACACCGAATATTACAAAATTTTCTTTATAATATAAGAGAGACAAATGAAGTAGTTTGGCTTTATTGTAGTAGAGTTTAAAGCCATATTATTTTGTAGCACAGATGTGCATGAAAATACATTGACAAATGATGAAATTAAAGAAAATATTGTACCATTTATAAGGGTTGACCATAACATCAACAACATTACGATAATATTTTTGTTAAATTTGTTTCTATCAATTTAAAATGTTGGTTGGTAATGTGGATAGGTTTATGTTTTTATTATTTTTTCATTTATATTTGCAACAATAAAGATATAAAAACAAATACAATATTTTTTATTGTTAACTCATAATATATTTATTTGTAACATTTTTATTAAATTCTTATTAAAACCAATTATTATTACATAAATCCAATATCATAATGATCATGGGAATCTTAGCCCCATTAAAGTCTAATTAATTTAAAATGGACCAACGAAGTAGATCTAAAATAGATATATTTGTAAGACATTTTGACTCAATACATGGAATAATTAAATTAAGAACAGTAGAACTATCATTAACTTTTGGTTTGTCTTCTTATTTTTAGATTATAAATATGATTAAATAAATTTAAATATTATATAAATTCTTATGAACATAATTCTTAAATATAAATAAATAAAATATTTATAAGTTCATATTTGTGTGTGTATATTATATGCCTTTCCAAATAAAAAAAGAGGCCATCAAAGTATCATTCCTATATAAAATCCAATATATTTAATGAGACAAGTCGAAAGGGGACAATTTACACATATGTCCAAGCGAATTGAGCTCATCCTTACGATGGCTCAAATCTTTCTTAGGATGTTCTTAATTAATTTATTTGCTAATAATCATAGAATATAGCTCTAAGAAAATTAATATCTTAAATGAGTGAATATAATATTAGTAGTGAGGAAAATATGTTGTCCTTTGTGCATGTACATAATGCACAAGTTGTGATAGCACAAATATGTCTATTGCTTTGACTATAGTTTACATAGGGATTAAAAAACTTTTGGAATCTCACTAATCTTGTCATGTCAAGGAAAAACATTTAAATGTATAAGTTTTAAAGGAAAAATATATATTTAAATGGATAAAAAATATGTTTTATTGATAATGTTTTCAAATAAGTTTTAAATAAAAAATTGGGATACATATATTTTTATATAATTTTAGATATTGATTTAATATTTTTTATATTAATTTATTTTTAAATTAAAATAAATAAGACAAATTTTTATTACAATTAACTAATTAATTTGAAATATAAATGGGAGGTTCAAATTCTCTTACAAATTATATATAATTATCTTAATATTATTAAATTTATTATAAATGATTATAATTAAACTAACATATTTAACGAAATTTGAATCAAAATACAACTAAATCTCTTAACTAATACATCAATATCTCATTAACAAATATATTAATTTTATTTTAGTTAATTATAATTTTATCTCAATTAATTATAATTTTAAATATTAATTTTATAATATCATCCTAACAAAAACAATCAAATATTACAATCAACAAAAATGTCCCATTTAAAAAGTCAACCACGTCGTTTTTTTTGATACACTATTGAATATAATGTAATCAAAGGCATTGTTAATACACTGAATCTCCTTGACAAAATTGGCAATGATGATGTCTTCGTAGTTTACCAAAAGTAATATGAGAGTTTAATTCAAATTAGTCAAAATTATATGTCAAACTAGCATCTATCCAAACTACCCTCATATTTTGTTCATATAAAATATATATTATTATATAATTTTCATATACATGGTTGGTGTTATTATAATTCTTTTTCTTTAATTGTGGTTTCAATTTTTATTTGGAATTAATGGAATTAGTTTGAAATATAAATAGGAGGTCCAAGTTCCTTTACATCAAATGTTAATATTATTTAAATTGTCATCCGTTATTATGGGCCAACATAAATCAACTATCAATTTATCATATTATAATAGAATTTAAACTTCGGTAAGATAAGACATAACTAAGCTTCTTAATCAATGCACCCACATCCCATCAATCGATTTCAACCCTTATTAATTATATAATAAATGTAAAACCAATAACATTATATATAATATAATGTGTGATATTTATGTAAGTTGTTTATGGTCTCAATATAAGTATCTCATCACACCACAAATCAAGTATAATGAAACATTATGATTGGTTCATTTAGCTGGAAACATAACGAGTCTATCTTTTTCAATGATATTATTGTGAAATAAGATATTAATTAATTATTAGATAAGTTCATTATTTAAAGGGTGAGGACGTGATCGAATTGATGTGAAGGCGAATCATGAAGTGTAGTGTTAGGTTAATGATCTTGGTGTTATACATTATCGGCTCGATTCACCCTGGTTTATCCCAAACCTTTTTATCCATGAAATGTGAATGTATTGGTTAAGAGACTTGGTTGTATCAAACCCCACACATATTCAAAATATGATATAATATAATAAGTTGGTAATGATCGCTAATAACTTAAGTTAATCGATATAATTAATGATAATTTAAATAAAATTAATATTCAATATAAGGAAGACTGAACCTCCATTTATATCCCAAAATAATTTTATTAAGTCCAATCAAAATCTAACCCATTTACCTAATTAAATAAATAAATAACAATAAATATATTAAATTGTTCATGTTATCAGTTTTATCACTAAGCATAAGAAGTGGAGGAGAGAGGCGTATAAGTCACATGAGGAAGGATTTTCTTTAAATTACTAAGGATTGTATCTATTACCTACTTTAGGATTATAATAGTTTTATTTTGTTATAATATGAATAAATTAGTAAACCACCATCACGCTTCTCACGAATGTTCAATAAACGCAGACAAATTTTATTTATCTTGTTAAACTAAATATATTGCATCCAACATTGGGATCATATGGTGATACTCGTCTTAATATGTACTTAGCAAGTTGAGAATTAGGATAAATTTTAGTGCTTTATATAGAAATGAATTTGTTTTTTTGGGGTGAATTTTTAAGTATGTGTTTTAAAAGTTTGACGAAAGTTAATAGATAATATTTATGCGTATAGATGAATAGACATATAAAATGTAATTTGTCATAAAATGTATGTTGATGTACAATTATATGAAAAACTCATAAACAAATGGTAGTTATGTTGATATGTTTTAAAAATTTAGTTATTGAATGATTATATATTACATACAATGGTGAATAAGCTCATATTAACTTTCGAGAGAGGAATTATATTTATATGTATGAAATTTATTTTAAATATTAAATGAGTTAACTTGAGAAACTAACTTGCAATCAAATAATTTAAACAAATCCACATTATTCACCATTTAATAAAATAATTAAATGAAAATTTATAAAACTAAAATATTCATGAATTAACAAAGAATAACTTCTAAAATTTACCCTACCAAAAATAATAATAAATGATAGTAAAAAAGACAAAATAAAAAATTAGCTAATAACATGTGTTATAATGAGAATGCAATAGAATGTGTTATGGAAAACCATTAAAATTTTGTGTAAGCAATGACATATATAATTATGAAATGAATTAGAAGTTGAAAAATGATAACTATGTATGTTGTGTTCTCATTAGAATAATTATGATTAATTAAAGTTGTGAGGAACTTGTATTATGCCTAAAATAGGGATTTAATATTATAATGATTTTATATATAGATAAAAGTAAAAGACTATTTTAAATCCAACATAAAAAAGATATTAGTCTACAAAGTGGTATAATCTTATAAATAAGAGTCGTTTACACAAATAATTTATAAGTTGACAAAGGGTAGAGGAAAATACTAATCTAGGGTTTAAATAATTCTTTATTATTTTAATTCTTCTTATTTTATCTTTCTATTATGTATGAGCTATGTTTCAATTTTTTTTTTATCCTAGTTAAATCAAATCATAATATGGTATTTATTAGTGTAGGATTTTATTTTTCCCTATTATTTAATTAGGGAATTATATATTTGTGCTTACATGGATTTTTCCTACATTCGTGGGATAGGCTAGCTTATGTGGAGATGTGTGTCATAGATATGTCATAGGTGTCATAAGAATGTCATAAGTAACTCCCTAACCAGCTATTCTGGGTATGGGAGTTACTTCTCTATCTTTAGCACCTTGTCACCACCTTTCATACAGGAGTTACAGTCTATTCTTGGGGTGCCTTGACCACCTTTTGTGGAGGAGTTACTCACGTGTTGATCCAGACAACCATTCAAATCCAGGCAACCATTCAAATCCAAGCAATCATTCAAGGTGACCATTCGGTGGCAGTTAGGTGGCAGTCAACTCCTCGACTGTTGTATTGTTTTCATTACGTTTTGTCCTCAGTGGCAGTTAAGGTGGCAGTCAGTGCCTCGACTATTGTATTGTTTTCATTCTATTTTGGTCCTCGAGCGATCATATCCTCGAGCATTGTATTAATTCAATGCTGCGAGTGATTATATCCTCGAGCATGGTATTGTTTTAATGCTGCAAGCGATTGTATCCTCAAGCGTTGTATTGTTCAGTCGTCACCATTAATTCCTCGAGCCACGCATTCTCCTGAGGTGGCCTTCAAAAATATGTATAAATGTATTGTAACCCGAAAGGGGAGGATAGACATCTCTTCTCAGAGATAAGCGTATGTTTTGGCAAGACATCTCTTCTCAGAGATAAGCGTATGTTTGTATTGCGAGCCATAAGTAATACGACATCTCTTCCAAGAGAGTTCATTGTTATTGTGTTGTTTATGTGCTATTGCAATCTTCGTCAGACCAAAACTTCTGAGTTTTGGATCAGTGGTATCAGAGCGGTTTGTCTTGAGAAGTGTATGTTCCCAAAGAAGATGAGGTCAGGATATAGAAAACTTGGGTGGGAAGCGACAGAGCTTCCAGACGCTCCCCCTATGTGCCCCAAATGACCTCAAATGGCGGATGACACTGAGACATCCGATCCTTTCAAGGAAATGGTGAATGAAGCCCTCCAGTGGCAACAAGCGCAGATGCTCCAACAATTTGCTCAAATTCTTCAAACACTTTCGATGGAAAATTTTGGCTCTGCGGCTACACAGCCGAGCTCCTCATCAAGGGAGTTTCCTTTCAATGCCCCAACACCCTTCAAGGTTCAGGTAAATTTTGATATTCCCATATTTGAAGGCAAAATCAATGCTGATGCGGTGGAAAATTGGTTGGACCAACTGTTGTCCTACTTCTCGGTAAATAAGTTCACCGATGGAGAAAAGATCACTTTTGCTCTTCTGAAATCATCATTGCCTGTGAAAAACTAGTGGGAAGTGTACAAAAAGAGGTTCAATTTGGATATCATTGGCCTTAGGGTGGAACCCACCTAGGATGATTTTACGGAAGCAGTAAAAGAAGAATACTATCCCCTCGGCGCGTATGATGATCTGTACATACAGTGGCAACAACACCGCCAAGGCAAGGACCAATCTGTGTAAGATTACACAGACGCTTTTAATTCTTTGTCTACAAGAATGGGCATTGAAGACAGTGAGAAACATAAAACTCTCAAATATCGTGGTGGACTACAATGGTACATCCGGAGGGAGATGGAGCTCTTCAATTTGGAAACCATTGGTGAGGCATACAAGTTCGTAGTAAAGATTGAGCAGAAGCATGGAAGAATGGATATAAAGAATCAGTCTGCAAAATGGAAAAGTGATAAAGAAGGTCAAAATTGGAAGCAAAAGGAAGGAAAGACCAGGAAGTGGTGTGGTTATCACAAATTTGGAACTCACTCCAAAGAAGAATGTCGAGCTATCAAGTCACTGCTTTCTGAGTCACCATCCTCAACATCTACTGCTCTACCTCATACAGACCCTGTAGTCGAAGAGGTTGAGGAAGAAATTATAGATACTGATCCTGAAGCCATTGTAGCTTCATCACAGACACACGACGAGATGCTAGATGACAAGGAAAGGTTGTTTCACTCTAAGTTATGGGTAAAAGGTAAGCCCCTGCATTTCATTCTTGATAGCGGAAGTCAAAAGAATTTAATCTCTACTAATGTTGTGAAAAGCCTAAATTTGTCCATGAAGCCTCACCCAAAACCATATAGTATTGGATGGTTGAGCCCAGGGAGAGACCTCCGTGTCACCCACCAATGTCTTCTCTCATATGCAATACAACCTTTCCAAGATGAGGTCTTATGTGATGTGGTTAATCTAGATATTTGTGATGTACTCTTTGGTCAGCCATTCATGTATGATCGACATGGTATATATGAATCAAGAACTAGACGGATCACTCTCACTCTTGGAACACGGCGCTATAGGGTACCAGAAGTACCACCTTCCACATCTGTCTCTCTGCTTAGCGCCAAGAAATTTGTTTTCATGGTGGTCAAGCCACAGGAATCCATTGCAGAGGCTGAATCTTTTTGTGTGGGCCTACAAGCCATAACCAAACCATATCACCCACCTCTATTGGACACTTCAGTTGTGGCAGAACAACTAGACATTAATGAGCTTAATCCACAGAGTCTTGCTCTAGTAGAAGAGGATCAAATTGTGGATACTTGGATGAAGACAACAAGAGGATGCTCTATTCCACTGTATCGAGTGGTCAGAAGAGGCCAGCTTAGCCACCAAGGTGAATGGCTCACAGCGAATCACATCAAGACACAGCTACCCCACCTGACGGGGATTCTTGATGTAATGGAGACCATTACTTTTCAAGGAGGGAGGAATGATCCAGGCAACCATTCGAATCCAAGAAACCATTCGAGGTGACCATTCGGTGGCAGTTAGGTGGCAGTAAACTCCTCGACTGTTATATTGTTTTCATTACGTTTTGTCCTCGGTGGCAGTTAAGGTGGCAGTCAGTGCCTCGACTGTTGTATTATTTTCATTCTATTTTGGTCCTCGAGCGATCATATCCTCGAGCATTGTATTAATTCAATGCTGCGAGCGATTATATCCTTGAGCATGGTATTGTTTTAATGCTGCGACTGATTATATCCTCGAGCATTGTATTGTTCAGTCGTCACCATTAATTCCTTGAGCCACGCAATCTCCTGAGGTGGCCTTCAAGAATATGTATAAATGTATTGTAACCCAAAAGTGGAGGACAGACATTTCTTCTCAGAGATAAGCGTATGTTTTGGCAAGACATCTCTTCTCAAAGATAAGCATATGTTTTGGCAAGACATCTCTTCTCAGAGATAAGCCGATATTTGTATTGTGAGCCGTAAGTAATACGACGTCTCTTCCAAGAGAGTTCATTGTTATTGTGTTGTTTTTGTGCTATTGCAATCTTCGTCAGACCAGAACTTTTGAGTTTTGGATCACGTGCTCTCCTATATGTATTCTTCACTTTCGCCATCTTATGTTAATCAGATATTGGGTTTTCTCCTATTTGTCTTGTGCAATTTATCTTCTTGTATAATTTCAAATTGCTTTAGCATCTATGTGATGTGCACTAGCTTCATCTCATGTGATCACGTCTCCATTGCATTCACATTATCCGGATTTTGGAAACAAATCCGATATGGTATCAGAGCAACCCCGGTAATCGTGTGTCTGGTTATGCTATTAGTTTATTCTGAAATTCTTACTTTGCTTTCTTAGTAGTTTTTTTTAACTCGGTTGCATTTGAGAGTTTTGGTAGAGTTTCTTGAAAACTCAGGCAAATCCATATGGAAACCTGTTAAAAAAAAATTACTTCTGTTGAGTTTCATTCAGATCTACCCTTTAGATATCTAAGTTAAAATTTGTCAAGACATCTTGTATAGATCTGTTGTGGCTTTAGCAAAGGCGGTGGAATTCCTTTTTTTTGTCATTCTGTAGGGAAAGAGAGATCTCTACACATCTGGTTTCTGTTCTTGGATGCTACTTTCAGCTTGGGGCAGCTCTGTCAGGATGCGAAACACCGGAAGCATACAATTGATTACCAAATACCAAGCAACTATAATATGCGAAAATAACCAGATTCACCAAGTAACTAGAATTCAGAATAACACAGCATATGAGAGACAATACACCACTTGTATTAATAACTCTTACAGAAGGAAATACAACAAAGAAGACTGCCATAGTTCTTCTTCCTTACACACCTCTAGGGCTCACACACCTCTAGATGATAAACAGTAAATCTTCCCTCAAAGCTCTCTCTCCTCAGGTCCCAACACCCAACTCAAACACAGAGTTGGTGTTCACCTCCTGTGCTCCACGCACACCAGAAGTGCTCCACACACTCCACAAGTACTCAATGTACTTCAAGTAGATCTCCCATGAACTTGCAATAACCTGCACCTCAACAGACCATACTTATGGAAGGAACTCCCTTGCCTTCCTCTTTGCTCTATCCGAGTACACACCTGTACTCCAAGTAGATCCTGCCTGATACTGCTCCCTGTTGTGTTGCTGTCTATATGATCTTGCACACTTGCAAATCAAACACGATTCTGCACACTTGTGAACCTTGACCTTGCACACACATACACCTGCAGATCAACGATCTTACTTACCATGTAGATCACTCTACACCCTGAAGAACCCTTGTCCTTGCCTCACCAAGTCCTTATGATTCTCCAACCAGTACCAAGCTTGGCACTGATAGGGAACTAGGAGGAACACCCTTACTCACTTCACACACAGAGGGAGCAAACTTTGCTCAACTCAAACTAGAACACTTTTCCAATACAACCATGAGTCTATTATATAGATCTCATCCAAACAATAATTAGACATCTAATTACAATAATTAGATCCGCCGCTATGAGTCTAAAATTAGCACTCATCATGCAAACACTTGGTTCGTCAACCAACTGCCCGTAATTAACTCGCAGTCGAACCACACAGGCGACCAACGTCGGTCCCTGTCTGCCTGGAGGTGACCGACGTCGGCCGATATATGACCGACGTCGGTTGCTTCTCTCTGCTATCCTACTGACGTCGGCTGATCAGACTGACCCCAGCTTCTCTGTAACTCAGTAACCTTCAGCAACCTCATCTCCTGTTTGCATCAGTGAAGCTTTTAGCTCCACAACCTAACAATCTCCCACTTGGAGATAAATAGTTGCACTGTACCTGTACATGTACCTATACCTCATCTAATCTATTTCCTGGTTTGTATCCCTCTTCAAGCTCCTACCTGAAGACAACCCACCACACATCCCGTGGTGTACCACCTGTCATCTGAGTACCCTGCCACATCCGAACCTACAGCACCTGTAGTGAAGTCCTGACCCTGCATAGCAACACCTGCTACCGGTCCCTCTCAAAAACTTGAAAACCCACTTCCCCGAATTGGCTCCTAACTCTGACAGCTCCCATTGCATGGGAATACTCAGGTCTATACCAGACCTCATGTGATTTCAGACACTATACCTGTCCAGCCCTTAGTGTGCTCCGGCTCTGCATCCCGAACCTCGCCAACACCTGATTCACATCAGCTCCCACTGGAGACAAAATCTACCCGTGATCTCCATGCCTCCCATGTCAAAGAATTCCATTGCTCCAAACTCCTCATGACATGCCACTGAAACTAATCTTACCCTTAACTCAGCAAAACCCTGTATGTACAAACCTGCTATAGCAAAACATACCATCCACATGCAGTAACAGAATGATGTCATGACCATCATCCTCCTGGTAAGACAAACCACAATAGTTACCCTGACATTGACTGAAGCCGTGCTTCGTCCTCCACCTGTCAAAACCTGTACCACTGTCCTGCAGCTCCTCAAGACCATATGACCTGGTCTTCCGTCTCACATATCCGTTCTCTCTATTCTTCTACTAAGGCATCCATTCATCTCTATGCTTTCATCCAGCTGGCAAACCTACCAAATCTCTCGCTTGGTTCTGCATCATAATCCTGCCGTGCTCCCACCTGTTTCCTGGATCCTTCCTGCTCTATAATCAGCAACAAGTATAAAGAAGAGGAACACGAATTTGAGGGCCTACTTACGTCTTCAGTCCTCCGTATGGGTGTTTGAGACTCCTTGACAACATGTTGTCCACCCAAAATTCGTTACAGTGACTGACCTCGGCCACCCCATAGTCTGCATCCGACCGACGTCGGTTCCCATGCGTTTGTCCCTAACTACCAACCTGCCAGCGCTGGTGTCCCTGCTGCCGACGTCGGTCCTCCTGACTGACATCAGTCTTACCTACTGTCGACGTCGGTCCCCCTGACCGACGTCGGTCTTACTCTGCCCAACACTGTCGGCTTCGGTCTGCACATGACCGACATCGGCACCTGTCTGTTCGATGCCGGTTCCTCCTGACCGACATCGGTATCTGTGTTCGCCTGTGAGTGATGAATTTTTACCCGCGAGCTCTTTTGAATCAAAACCCATGTCCAAACTGCTCTTGCTCAGAAGTATCCAACCCATCCGTTGATTTCTGTCTGCCATCTCCTCCAAGAACACCAAGGCTTTCCAGTTCTTAAGCCTATCAAATATATCCGTCTTTCACTTAAGAACATTCATCTCCTTCCTGCTCATGTGACCAAGCCTACGAAGCCATGTCTCCGCAACAGAAGAAGAATCAGTAATATAAACAAGTAGATAAAGAGTACCTGTCTTCTTACCACCAGCTAATTCAAGTGCTACCGCTGTGAGAGTTCTTGTGCATCTCTCATCACCCAATCTTTCTGAAGAAATTAGCCAAATCTACAAACCTGGGACCCGCATGACCTTCATCAACACCTGTGTGTTGGCCGCCTGCAATTTCAGCTTCACTTCCCCTTTGCCAATCCTTTGGCAAGGCTCACCAGCTCCTCTACCTGGGGCTGCATGGAAAGAGGCAACCGAATCTTTTATCCAAGATTCAAATTTATCCAAGAAACCTCCCAGAGCATCCTGTGCAACAACACCTACAACATCTGCTTCTTCAGTTTCTTCATGCTGATCTGCTGCCAACCAACAATATCCTTTTACCTACTCTTTCTTTCCATCGGACCGTGAGTGACCGTCTGTGCTTTTCAACTCCTCCATCCTTAGTTTACTTTGATCTACCGTTGCTCTACTCCCACTCGATCAAAAACCTCTGAGAGTGACCTGTAACCAAACACAACACCTGCTTCCTGCAACCTCGGCTCTGATACCACTTGTCAGGATGCGAAACACCGGAAGCATACAATTGATTACCAAATACCAAGCAACTATAATATGCGGAAATAACCAGATTCACCAAGTAACTAGAATTCAAAATAACACAGCATATGAGAGACAATACACCACTTGTATTAATAACTCTTACAGAAGGAAATACAACAAAGAAGACTGCCACAGTTCTTCTTCCTTACACACCTCTAGGGCTCACACACCTCTAAATGATAAACAGTAAATCTTCCCTCAAAGCTCTCTCTCCTTAGGTCCCAACACCCAACTCAAACACAGAGTTGGTGTTCACCTCCTATGCTCCACGCACACCACAAGTGCTCCACGCACTCCACAAGTACTCAATGTACTTCAAGTAGATCTCCCATGAACCTGCAATAACATGCACCTCAACAGACCATACTTATGGAAGGAACTCCCTTGCCTTCCTCTTTGCTCTATCCGAGTACACACCTGTACTCCAAGTAGATCCTGCCTGATACTGCTCCCTGTTGTGTTGCTGTCTATATGATCTTGCACACCTACAAATCAAACATAGTTCTGCACACCTGTGAACCTTGACCTTGCACACACATACACCTGCAGATCAACGATCTTACTTACCATGTAGATCACTCTACACCCTGAAGAACCCTTGTCCTTGCCTCACCAAGTCCTTATGATTCTCCAACCAGTACCAAGCTTGGCACTGATAGGGAACTAGGAGGAACACCCTTACTCACTTCACACACAGAAGGAGCAAACTTTGCTCAACTCAAACTAGAACACTTTTCCAATACAACCATGAGTCTATTATATAGATCTCATCCAAACAATAATTAGATCTGCAGCTATGAGTCTAAAATTAGCACTCATCATGCAAACACTTGGTTCGTCAACCAACTGCCCGTAATTAACTCACAGTCGAACCACACAGGCGACCGACGTCGGTCCCTGTCTGCCTGGAGGTGACCGACGTCGGCCGATATATGACCGACGTCGGTTGCTTCTCTCTGCTATCCTGACCGACCCCAGCTTCTCTGCAACTCAGCAACCTTCAGCAACCTCCTCTCCTGTTTGCATCAGTGAAGCTTTTAGCTCCACAACCTAACAAGCTCTCCAGGAAGTGCATCTGCATGTGGAGGTCCATGTGGGGCATCTGGTAGGGTGAGATATGCGTGGAGTAGGACTCCAACAGGGCGAAATGGAGCTGTACGGTGTCCAACGCGCAAGAGGTGCGTAGTGAGGTTGTGTTTGCAACTACCTGTTGTGCGTTGAGATTGAAACTTTGTCTCTTCCCTATTGTGGTTGAAACTTGTCTCTTCTCTTCTGTGATTGCCACTTGCTGCTGTGCATTGAGATCTGTGAGGTCTGCAAATTCAATATCTCTATTTTTTTCCTAGGAAAATCAGAACTATTCTTTTTTTGAAAATGGCGCTCCTTTTCCTTGTTTGGTGTCCCATGTGGACCCTTAAACACTTGGCCATCCATTAAATTGTCTTTTATTTTATTATTTTCAGTTAAAATTGAGTTGTTCAAAAAAAAATCAGTCAATTTGACTGAGTATTAAGTATTCTAGACAATTTGATAATTTGGGGGTTTTTATTTAAACTTGTATCTTCGCCTGTCGAAGACGAAGGGTGAGGCCCGAGTTGGCAGGAGGCCATTTCTCCCTCACAAAGACCTCCTTTGGATTCCTTGCTCCATGCTGAGTCCAACAAGTGGTTGGAAGGCCACTTTCTCTCTCAAAACAGGCATTTTTTTAATGTTTTAGTGCTATTTTTTTGTAAAAACACTAGTTTACGAGAAATTGAATCTTTAATATCTTGAAAACGGTAAATCGGATTCAGGGGCCATTTTTTACAAAAGTGTTTTTATTTCAATTCTCCACAGTGTAGGCTTGTTATTTGTTAAAAATGCACTAGTTTATAAAGTGCCTAAATTTGGGTCACCTGAGACACATTTTCGGCTGAGTCCGACGTCCTGTTTGCTTAAAGTCTTGCACTGATTGATCTAAGACACATTATCGGATGAGCCTGACATATTTTGAGCATGAACTTGCATATTTAGGGGGGGCTCAACATTTCGGGGGGGGTGTGATTGCTTTTCAGCACTTGTAATTTTTGTTTTCATTCTCTTTTCTACATAATTTCACAACTTGCAATCAACACAACTTCACCTAAATTCAGCTTAAAATAGATTATTTTCAACTTAAACCCTTGACACCCTTCAACTATCATGAATGGAAGGTTAAAATGTCAATCATTCTTAGAAGCAAAGGGTTGTATAGGATCACCATGGGTACTGAAGTAGAACCCAGCACTGATGTTGAAAAGGTCAAGTGGTACAACTGTAGTGATGAAGCCTATGGATTACTGAGCTTGTCCATGTCTCCAAAACTTCTCTTCCATTTAGAAACCTCCAAGACTCCCAAAGACATATGGGACACCCTGTAAACCTTATTTGGAAAACTTGATGAAATGAGAAGTCATGAACTCGAAAACAAACTCATAAGTCTAAGTCCTAGCAACTTTGACACCCTACAGGACTTCTTCACTAAGTTTAAGGCCCTTATATTGCAATTGAAAGAATGCAAGATAGAGAATAAATATGATCAACTCATCCTTTCTATTCTCGCAAAGTTAGGTCCAAGCTATTCAGTCTTTGTCTCCACTTTCCATGCCACAAAAAGTGCCCTTGGCACTACATGGAAAATGCCTTATTTGGATTCATCCATTGCTGACTTGACTAGGGAGCAAGATAAGCTAATTCAAATGGGCACAATGAATTCTATTCAACCCCAAGCTTTGATAGCTCGAAATGGTAAGGATAAGACTTCAACAAAGGAGAAGAAGAAAAAGAACAAGGACCGAGAGAAGAAGAAGAAGAAAGAAAACAACAATCTTACCAAAAACAACACTGAGTCTTCCTCTTCCAATGCTAAACCTAAGAAGGAGAAGGTTAAGTGTGCCTATTGTAAGAAGACAGGGCATGACGAACACAAATGCATGAAGAAACAAATAGATCACCTAACTCATCTTCTAGAGAAGCACAACATAGGTGTTCCTGAGTCCATCAAGTAGAATTCATCTACCCAAAATTCTACCAAGGCAAAAGGCAAGGGTAAGGAGAAATAAAAGGGCAAGGCCCTTGTAGCAACTGCAGCTTCTACAACATCATGGGTCATTGATTCGGGTGCTTCTCACCACATGGTCTCTTCACTAGTTGAGTTTTCATCTTTAGAGCCTTGTAGCATGACTTCAATTAGTTTGGGTGATGACACATCAGTTTTTGTTGCAGGGAAAGGGTCAGTTGAAATGGAAAGAGCATCATTCAATAATGTTATAAGTGTTTTTTCTCTTTCAATCAATCTCCTATCAGTGTACCAAATCACTCACATTGGTCGGGGCATGAGAGTTGAGTTTTCACTAGATTCGGTGGCTATCAGGGATTTGCATAGTGATACTACAGTGGCAGTGGGTAGGGCAGATCACCAAGTAGGGTTATACACATTTTCACATTTTGCACCTGATTCTTCTCCAATAGCATTGTTGACTCATTCAGATGGATTTAGCAAACTATGGCATGAGTGGTTTGGCCACCTTAACTACCACTACCTTGAACAACTTTGCAAAAATGACATGGTCATTGGTTTGCCTCGTGTCCAATTCTCAAAAGGACTTTGTGAGGGGTGCTCCCTTAGGAAGCATCTTAAAGCAAAATTTGACAAAAGCAAAGCTTGGAGGGCTTCACAACCTTTGGAGTTAGTCCACAGTGATATATCGGGACCTTTTCCCAAACCATCTTTCACAAGGGCCAAGTACATCCTCACTTTCATTGATGATTTCTCTAGGTACACTTGGATATATTTTCTCAAACAAAAGTCTGAAGTGTTTGAAAATTTTCTAGACTTCAAGGCTCTTGTTGAGAAACAGAGTGAGAAATCCATCAAGGTTCTTTGAACTGATAATGGAGGGGGGTATGTCAGCATCAGGTTTGAGCAGTTTTGCACCACAGAGGGGATTGATTTGCACAACACAGTCACTTACAGTCCTTCACAGAATGGGGTTGTAGAATGCAAAAATAGGTTCTTGAAAGAGATGGGTAGCTATATGATTCACTCTAAATCCTTAGCACCATAGTACTGGGCCGAAGCCATCAATTGTACTTGCTACATTCAAAACAGGGTTCCTCACAAAGCTTTAAAAGGGATAACACCCTTTAAAGCTTGACATAAAAGGAAACCTGATGTTGAGCACCTTAGGGTTTTCAAATCCCCAGCCATGGCCCGCATACTGAATAAGAAACGTAAAGCTATGGAACGTCAATCCAAGCCTTGCATCTTTATAGGATATCTGGATGGTATTAAGGGGTATCACCTTCTAGATCTGACCACTCATGAGTTGTTCATTGAGAGAAGTGTCCACTTTTAGGAGAGTCCTAGAGACTCAACACTTGACACTTCTTCTCCCTGATCGAATCTACTTCATGATGATTCCTCATCAGATTTAGATTAGCCACAGCAGATTCTTGAGCCAGAGACATCTTCTTCTTCTTTGAGTTCAAATAGCGAGGACAGTGATGCAGAGTCATCCACCTCTAGTCAGTCAGAGGATGAGGAGTTAACACCTGACTCGCCCACTTTCGGGCCAGTTTGGGCCAGACAGACACTTGAGAGTGTTGGCACATAGGCAGGAGATCCTACAGATGACAGACGCACTAGGGGGGATTTTCAAAGAGATCCACATGCCTTCTTTGCTTCAATTTTGGATCCATAGACTTTTTGAGAGGCATCAAGGGTACCTGAGTGGGATAATGCTATGGAGGAAGAATATTCATCCTTAATCAAAAATCACACTTGGGACTTGACTTCACTTCCTAAGGGAAGGAAGATGGTTTGATGTAGGTGGATATATCAGACCAAGTTTGTAGTAGATGGGTCAGTTGATAAGTACAAGGCACGACTGGTCACTAAGGGTTTCTCACAGGTGGCAGGCATTGACTACTCAGAGACCTTTGCACTCATTACAAAGATGACTTCTATCTCACTCACCTTGGCTATCACTGCAGCACATGGTTGGGATGTGCACCAAATGGATGTGAAGAGTGTCTTTCTTCACAAAGACCTAGATGAGGAGATCTACATGGAGCAACTGCCAAAATTTGTTCAAGATTCTTTCTTAGTATGTAGACTTAGGAAATCTATCTATGGCCTCAAATAGGCCCCTCAGGCTTGGTATGCCAAGATGGATTCTTTCCTTCTCATAGCGAGTTTCACTAGGTGCCATTCTGACCCCAATGTCTACTTCTTGCAGTAGGATGATTCGCTCTTGATTTTGGTTCTATATGTTGATGACCTTTTGATCACCAAGAGTTCTTCATCAGCTATTGCAGCGGTGAAGGCATCTCTCCAAGATGGGTTTGACATGACAGACTTGGGTTTGTTGCACTACCTCCTTGGCATCGAGATCTCATAGTTAGATTCAAGGATTTCTCTTGCACAGCCTAAGTATGCTCTTGACTTATTGGCTCAGTTTCACATGTTGATTGCAAGCCATCTCTGACTCCCTTCCTATCAGGAGTCAAGCTTGAGTCTGACTGTTCTTCACCATTGGTTGATGCCACTCGGTATCGACAACTTGTTGGTAGTCTTATCTACTTGACTCACATTAGGCTCAACATGTCATATGTAGTGGGACTTGTCTCCAGATTTATGCAGGAACCTCATGAGCTGCATTGGAAAGCAGCTAAGAGGATTTTGCATTACATATAGGGTTCACATAGATACAGGATTCATTATAGATTTGGCATAGAGGTTGACTTGGTTGGGTATATAGATTTAGACTGGGTTGGCAATTCACAGACTCATAAGTCCACTTTTGGTTACAGTTTCTCTCTAGGTTATGGTCCTATCAATTGATCTAACAAGAAGCAGAATGCTATTGTTATATCATCCACAGAGGCAGAGTACAGGGGAGCTTTTAATGTAGCTACTGAGGCTATTTGGCTTTAGGGGATTCTTTCTGAGTTTGGTATTCCTATCAGGTAGCCCACCATCATTTATTGTGACAACCAGAGTACCATTCATATTTGCAATAATCTGGTTCAGCACCAGCGGACCAAGCACATAGAGATTCACATGCATTTCATTCAGGAGCTTATTCATAGTCAAGTCATTGACTTAATCTTTTTCTAGTCTTCAGAGTAGGTTGCAGACATCTTCACCAAACCTTTCACCGAGAGCAAGTTCATTCATCTACGAGCTCTTTTTGGGGTGCGGTCTACATCTGCAGTAGCATCATCTTTAATGGGGGCCTTCTAGCCTCTTCATTTCTTTTATGTCTCTCTTTTGGGGGGAGTTTTTTCCTACAAGTTTTCTCCTTTTATCTATCTTATGGGAGATTGCATTTGTACATGGGTACCTCATCAAGCCTAGTTGTCGGGACCCATTTTATATTTCCACACTGCCCACCTAAGTTGCGCTTATGGGGGGGTATTAGTGTAGGATTTTATTTTGACCTATTATTTAATTAGGGAATTATATATTTGTGCTTACATGGAGTTTTCCTACATTCGTGGGATAGGCTAGTTTATGTGGAGATGTGTGTCATAGATATATCATAGGTGTCATAAGAATGTCATAACTCCCTGACCGGCTATTCTGCGTATGGGAGTTACTTCTATATTCTTAGCACCTTGTCACCACCTTTCATGGAGGAGTTACAGTCTATTTGGGGTGCCTTAACCACCTTTTGTGGAGAAGTTACTCACGTGCTCTCCTATATGTATTCTTCACTTTAGCCATCTTATGTTAATCAGATATTGGGTTTTCTCCTATTTTTCTTATACAATTTATCTATTTGTATAATTTCAAATTGCTTTAGCATCTATGTAATGTGCACTAGCTTCATCTCGTGTGATCACGTCTCCATTGCATTCGCATTATCTAGATTCTGGCAACAACTCCAATAGTATCAAAGTTATTCAAGGTTATTTTCATAGTTTAAAATTGTTAGGTGTGGATCCTGATTGTCTTTCAAGATCAAAGGTTAAAATTTTGATATTATTTTAGTCAAGTTTTAGATCTCATTATTTATATCCCTGATGGTATGGGGGGTTGAAACGGAGGTAACCCCCCTTGCGGGGTCTGGGGGAATGACCCCCTTGATAATGGGTTTGGGGGCTACATGCCCTAGTGGGGATTCAGGGGTAACACCCCCAAAGTGAAAAGTTTATTAAAATTGCTTTGTAAAATTGTAATTTCAAAGTCAATTTGGGCCATTGATTAAAGGTTTCTATATCGAACAGTAGAGATTATGTTTAGGTTTTTTTTGCCCTAGAATGTATTGATACATTATTGAGATGAAAAAAAATGATATTGTACACAAAGAGAGGAGGCAAAAAAGGTAGAGAGGTGTAACAGGTTTTGTTGTAGAATTTGTTTCTTCCTTATATTGTTGGAAATAATATACTAGACAAGTTTGGTAGACGTAGCACATCTTGGGTGAACCACATTAAATCTAGTGTCTCCTATTTTAAGCATGTTTATGATTATTTTATGTATGTTTAATTGATTTATTTCATAATTTCTCTTATATGCAATTTGGAGATAAATCTATGTTATATTTTATCCTAACAAAATTTTATTTTTAAGGCATTTTTTAGAAACAATATTTTTCTTTGACATCTTAAATTCGACACTATAAGCTCATTTACTAAGCCATACAAATTGTGTTCTGCATAGATTTGAAAATTTTATAGGGGTAAAAATAAACCAACTAGGAGGAAAATAACTTTTTCAACTCATATAACATGTTTTTAGAACCATAGTTTGTACTTTTTTAATTTAGCTATAATATTTATTTATGAATTAGATATAAGTCTGTTGATTATGCATTTTGTTTTGGAGGATTTCGTGCATGACATTTTTATTGCACTTAAAGGTGAAATTTTTGTCTTTGTGGACCCTACTGAGGACATTGTTTTTACATTTAGAAAATGTAATTATGCATTTCTTGTGCTTTTTGGCACATTATTTTAGATATCATTTTGTCAAATAATGAGAGTGGGATGTGGTCTAACAAGGTATTAGACCCACCCACAATAATATTTTTACAATTTTTTCTCTTTCCTATCTTCTACAAGCCATTGGCTTTGAAAATGTATTTATTTTTTCTATCATCTTTTGAATGGTATTTAACATGTATTCATTTTTAGGACCATATTGAGGAAATTTTAATC
This sequence comes from Torreya grandis, assembly GCA_037957365.1. Classification (NCBI taxonomy): domain Eukaryota; kingdom Viridiplantae; phylum Streptophyta; class Pinopsida; order Cupressales; family Taxaceae; genus Torreya; species Torreya grandis. The sequence continues at coordinate 6,115,452 of JARHVA010000269.1, forward strand.
TCCTTTTATATGGCACCTTTTTAGAAAGACTCTTATATTTCTTAACACATTATTCAAGTAATGGATTTTGGGCCACTTATGCAGACAATTTTTTAATTTATTTTATTTTAAAACACTTTGACATGATGATCATTCTTTGTGACTTTTGGCATCCCTAACATCACTCAATTTATATGTTTGAAGTAGTGAATTTTGGACCACTCATGTATAACAATTTTTATATTTTTGTAATTTTATGTGTCATATTAAATAGTTCATGGTTAGCTTACCCCATCACTTCCACTCATGACATTTATTTTGAGACAATTGATGTCATTTTCTATGTACTTCATTGTATTTTATAGGAGATATTCATTCTTATATGTATAGTGTGAAATTTAGAATGTAAATAATAAGATAAAAATTATGAAATCTTGCCTAAAATACACTAACCTCTTGATAGAACATCAATAATAATAAAAAGTTAACTATTGAAATATTTACAAAGTATACAATGCATATTCATCACCTTCTTCATTGTGTGATCAATGGTAGATTTATTCTTTTTTGCATGTTGTGGGTGTTCAACTCTTCTCCAAATAAAGGGAATTGGGTAGCATGTGGTTTCAAATGGATTTGATCTCAATGGATTCACAAGGATAATTTGATATAGTTTCAATAACTTAAAAGTGGATAATTTGAGTGGAGGATTACATGTCAATATATAGGCTTAAGGGTGATGAAATGAATGGTTAAGAATAATCTAAATTTTTTGAATTATTAAAATAATCAACAGCTAAATTTGAGTCCTCATCTCAATAGATGATGACTAATTCCCATCTGTTGAGAAAAAATAGGAGAGTTAGTTGGTAGTTGAGTGACTTAGCATGAATGGGTAAAGATAGTTGAAAATTCAAGGGATGACTCACAAGTTGGTTGAAATATTCTAAAATAACTCATAAAGTGGTTGAGGAAGGTGGTTAGATGAGTCAACATTTGGTTGTGACAAATGTGGAGGATGTCTTTATGAGGTGGAAAATCTAGATTAGTTTACGATGAAATAGGAGTGCACGACTTAATTAATTAATTATAAATTGATCAATTATTCAAAATTTGGAGGGAAATGTTGTTAATATGAATTTGAATTATGGATGATGAAGGATGAGGATGTCGAATTTAATTTTGGTACTAATTGAAGAAATCTAAGTGTCTACATTTTTCCCTTTTTGAAATGGTGTTGTGAAGTAATGTCATTTCAAATAATAAAAAACAAAGTAGAGCGTTGATGATTGTGAATTAAAAAAAATTCCAAGTAACTAGAAATGAACGTGATGATTTCCCCTCAAGTGTTTGTGCAAAATAATATATGAATGCTCAAAATATGTGTAGGGAAGATAATGAGATTGTTATCATCAATAATGGAGATAATTGTATCAATACAAATGCTCACAATATTATAGGGAGTTCATGTAATATTATCTACCCCTAGCTATTAAAAATTAGAGAAATAGATTGGAAAAAAAATATTGTTCATTTGTAGACTACATGCTTGGATGGTGTTCAAGGAATCAATGTTCTCAAGAGTAGATGTGTAAATGATATATCTTGATGGTGGTAAGCTGCGGGCCATAAAATGAAAAAATATAGACTCTCCAATTTGTGATAAAATTTTACAAAATTGATAGTTGCAAAAATTAATAAATATGTGTATCACTTTAATTAAATGACGATATAAAATGTGAATGATAGAGGCGGTTAAGGATGGGAAAATATAAAATGGGAAGATAAGACTGAAGTGATGGGGGGTAAATATATAGGGGTTTGGGGGTAATTTTAAATTTATTTGTGTAATTTCATTTGAAAACATTGATTTTTATAGTCATATGGAGTGTTGAATTTTGTTTTAGATTGTGAGGAGAAGATGGATGATATTCTAGATGATAGGCATCGTAGCGAGTGGGTGTGAGTCTACTAGAGGCCTGAGGGGAGTGGTGATACGATAAGTGATGTTTTTGTTTTTATGTTTAATAACATTTAATTCTTAGTAAAAATGACATAAAATAATTTATTATTTCCTAAATGGTGAATTCAACATTGATTGTGGTGAATTTGTCAAGGGAAATGATGAAATCATCAAAAATTAGGGTTAGTTTAATTTCAGTGAATTCATCAAAGTTCATAACAAATTCATTGATAAGTGCAACATATTCATAAAAAATAATTTCAAATTTATCATTACCAATGGTGAAATTGTCAGATGCATTAGTAAAATTATTAGGGTTTTTGGCAAAATTGTTAGAAACTTTGTCAAAATCATCCAAAGTAGTGGGAAAATCATCTAAAGGGGATAAAATATATAATGACATGTTGTGTAATGATTAAAAATAATTATAAATGTGAGTGTAATATGATTATCTAGTTGAATAGGATTAATATAGTGCTAGTTTTGTTACATGCGGGAGAGATTAACAATATTATGCAAAAGGGAAAGGCAATCTAGAGCACTAGAGTTGATGGACATATTTAAAGATTATAACACTAGGGTACTAGAGGCTATGAGGTTATCATACATGGTAGAGATTCCTAAGATAAGAGTAGTTATGGATTACCTAATGGCATTCGCACAATGTTGTCATAGTGAGACCAACACATTTCACCTGCTAATATGTGAGATGAATGTGACACTAGAGGATGTATGGAGGATTTTAAGGATTCCCATATGAGTCACACAAGCGTATTGGAATGAGGGTAGACATTTGGTGACCCTATAAAAAAATTTCAAAGAGGATCTAATACCTATGATGAGTGGAGGTATTGATATTGATTAGTACATTGGTTTAGATATAGATGCATTGATGGTGGTATCGATGGTTATTAGTGGCATTGTGCTACCTGATAAGAGTAGAAGGCTATTCCTAATAGGTCTATTAGATGTGATTGGACACATGTGGAAGAATGACACATAGTTTGCATGGGGGCCATGTGTATTGACACATTTATATAAGGATTTACACCATGTGGTGTATATAGGTGGGTTGTCTATAAGATATTATACATTGTTGCAGTAGGGGCATGAGATCACCTAGAGATTGATTTCCCTATAGTTTATTTAAGGATGAGGATGATGGAGGAGCCATTTTCATATAGGTGGCATGTGATTATATTAGTACACAGGACACACTTAGGTGATGTTGATTTTTAGTATATAGGTGGGGTGTCTATAGGATATTATACACTATTATAGTGGGACCATGGGATCACCTAGTGATTGAGTTCCCTATAATTTAGTTGAGGATGAAGATAATGGAGGAGCTATTTTCATATAGGTGGCATGTGATTATACAAGTACACAAGACACACTTAGGTGATTTTGATTTTTATAGGAGGGTGATAGATGAGATAGGGGCTGAGTAGGTTACATGGAGGCCTTATAGAGAGTATGATACACACTTGAGATAGGATACAAGACACATTGATTATGTGATAATACAATGTTATATTATTGGATATCATGAGCATATCATTACGTGATACAAATCAGATAGATTGATGAGGTAGATTGGTATCATGCAGGGTATTCTAGTAGGTCTTCTTGTATTCTATCGAGAAATATGGGAGATATCATAGTGGGGCATAGGGACTGATCCTAGCATTGCAATGTAGATTTGGTCATACTTGCAAATAGTGACTTTTCATCCTAGGAGGGATGTATTTTGATGTAGGGAATACAAATGATTATGATGAATGGTAGGATCAAAGGAGACCACTGAGGCTAATAGAGCCATACATATCACCTAGGACATGGAGGCAAAGATTATAGACTATGTTCAGGGCACACCCATAGATTAGGAGCTTACAGTTAGGTATTATGAGAGTTTCTCAAGCACAAAGTGGTGAAGGTTAGACAAGTGACACGGATGGTGACCAGATGCATGACATAAAGATAAGAAAGGTTGGATGGGATTAGTGGTAGGATACAAAGATGAGAAAGGCCAAAGGAGATGGAGGAGGAAAGATGCCACTCCTTGTGATCGATAGTGAGGGAGAGGGATATGGAGATAGAGGGGATATAATGATGAGACCTTCACCATATATATATATATATATATATATATATATATATATATATATATATATATATATATAGTTAGAGGTGATGGAGTAGGGCCATCACCTCTTGTGAGGTTAGTAGAAGATAAGGACTTGATTGTTAGACTATATGAGGATATTAGAGAATGGGACATTAAGATATTAGGCTTACATGGAGATAGAGGTGATAGAGATAGGCATGGTGATATGATACCTACTAAGATTTATAGATTATGGGTCGAGGTAGATAGGTTGTAGGTGGAAATTGATAGCATGAAATCCAAGGTGTATGGGGGAGATAGAGGTATATTGACATAGAATGATTTCACATAGACTCTAGATGATTGTAGATTAGCATATAGGTACAAGAGGAAGAGGGATTCATTACAGATATAGATGGCAAAGGCAAAGGAATTATTTACAGTGCTTAGTTAGATTACAACTTTAGATAGTGTGATGAGAGCGATGGATCAGTGTACCTATTATAGGAGTCTTTATGAGTAGGCAGTGTCAATGGAGCATTGATCACCATCAATTAGAGAGTACTCATCTAGGAAGACAACATCTGCTAGGATAATATAGACCTTGGCTTCAGAGAGATCTATGAGATAGATAGATCAACATGTCATGGGTCTTCTAAAGAATACACAATAGTGGCATGTTTGATCACATTAAAAATTTCCCTATCTGAGGGCTAGGGAGAGACTTGAGATATGACATGATGTATATATATGTTTTGAGATGCATCATTGTATTGATGTATTGTGACACATTCAATATGTATGTATGTATGTATGTATATGTATGTTTGTGTGTGTCTATATATATATATATATATATATATATATATATGCACATGATATTTTTGACCTTTGGCTTTTTTTATGGATATGTGAGGACTTATGGATGTTTTAATTTTAGATATATGTTAGATTATTATATTAATAGACATGTCTTGTATATGCAATTATTTCTCCTATTTTGATATGTTTTAGCAAATTTTAATCCTTTTAGCATTTATTATGGTATAAATGGAATATAATGATGTGTATATGAATGATTTAGATATCTACCTTTGTGTAATTACTTTTTTTGGAGTTCCAAAAATAATTCCAACATTAATAATTGATTAAAATCTAATCAAACCTTGTTTGATATAGCATAAGAAAATATGCACCAATGGTATGTAAATAACACAATGACTTTTGTGTTATATACATAAGGACTTATAGACTCATTTTTTCAAGACTTAGTGCATCATGATATGGAAGACCATAATAACACTGTTTGTGATGCACATAATGATCTTGACACATACAATGTAATAATAAATAAATAAAAACATTTGAAACAAATAAAACCATGTAATCAAGATGAAAACGGAAGGAAACAATAATTGCATAAGTAACTAAATAAAATCATAATACACAAAATAAAATTACACATGAAAGATAATTAAATGACTAAATACATAAAAGTGAACTGAGGACAAGGGAAATGCACAAGAAGTAAAATGACTAAGTAATAAAATTATTAAACACAAAAAAAAATTAATTAATTGGATTTATAGAAATCTATTTATCACCCTTTTACTTATTCATTTCTATATTCTTAACCCTAACCCCACTTCCAAACAGTGTAAAATTTTGAGAGAGGTGGCCTTCATCCTTCTAAAAATAAAAATTTTACTACTTTAAACAAAAATTTCAAAACTTCAACAGTAACAATTTTATCACAGGGTAAGGCACCTACCAACTCATCAAAATCTCAGCTGGCTAGGGTTGTCCTAAGCATATAAAATAGTAGTGGTCATGGGGATCTACCACGTGGCATTTTATTTTTCTATTTAGAGCTCAAATTTTTAAAAGGATCAAAGTACAAATGAATTAAAATTTGTATTCAAAACATTTAATATATAACTTTTATAAAAACTTCAAATGCACATATCTTGAGCACTGGTTTTTTGAATTCAAAATCATGAGTTGTGTTGGGATCTAGGAAATAATCCCTTTCACATTATACCAATTTGGAAATATTTAAATAAATGCCAAAAAACACCTAATATTTTTACTTACACAAATACATTATTCCAAATTACAAGTGTTACCAAAATAATGTTTCATTTCTATGTACCAACACTACTAGGGTAAAATTAGTTACTATACACTTAGATACATGACATTATCATGTATTCCTTTCATGATGAAGTCACTAGCAGATTCTATTTTGCCTCCTCCAAAAGGAGGGAATATTAGTGGGGGCATGCCATAGAGACATGGCTTCCACATGTTCATTATTTCAAATTCAGTGGGGGGTATGTAATTAGAATAGGTCTTCCACATTTAATCAGTATTCACCATATCCATATTATAATGGGGGCATGTTTTGGAAACATGTCCTCCACATTTGTACATAATTATCAATTTATCCAAATCATAGTGGGGGCATGTCATGGAAACATGTCCTCCACACTTATGTCATGTTAAAACTCGTCAGACCTCTCTCACATTATATGATTTAGATATACATTTAGGTCAGCATTCTATACATTGTTATTACCATTATACATTGATTACATAATGACATTTTTTATGTTAAACCAAAAGGAATAATCTACATAAACTACTTTATCCACACCAGATATGGCATGGGGCATGAACAAGGGTTCATTCCTTCTATTTATTCAAACATTGATATGTCTTTGATATTCACCAAATTATCATGGATTTGTATCACATTATGGACTATTATATTATATCATGGACTCTATCACATCATGAACTGACACAATGGTTGGATTGTTATGGACAATTATTTGAGCCTTATCCATCTATAGAATTTGGTTTTATTTATATAGTGGAGTGATTAAATCATCTGATATCATTAGGTTATGCACTTGAGTTGTATTGGTTGGGAAATGATACTTTCAACAGTCAAAGCGCCACTCTTCCTATTCTTATTTGGGTGTATGATCACCTTCCAACTCTCCCCACTCTAGATACAACACCACTAAGGTGCAACCCAGTTGACCACTTATAATCTCACTCATCTTCTTGGCCAGAAGATGGATGAGGTTGAAAGTCCCCTTCTACTTCTCCAGTCTCCAACATTCAAGAGCCATTACTATGCAACACATGCACATGTGTATTGTATCCATGCTCTTTATTTATGCTACTTTGTATTATTGCTCATATATATATATTATATATTTTGATTAGTTTGTGACATGCACTTGATTATGGGCAATATTCAAACAAAAGGTTTAAATAAATATCAAATAAAAACAAGGTGTGTTGTACACACTAAAGTATTTGATTTATTTTTAATTAAAGTAGTAATTTATTTTTCATACATTATTAGATTAAATGGGGCTCAAATTTAGATACCCATATTTTTTACAAGCACAATTTCATAACGTGTTTTCATAACTTTTGCATGTATAGGTCTCTTGACCGAGAGTAGGTATCTAGTGGTGCAGTCTCATGTGGACCTCTTTGGTTCCATCTTATTTAATTTGTTTTATCTTCCCCTTGGACTTATATATGGTAAATTTTACTTTTTATCTAATGTATTCCAAGGATCCCCACTTGTGTCTTCTATATTTTTGTATTTTTAGCCCCTAGACACCTGCGTTCATATTGGACTCTTATGTCGATGCAAGTGTCCTATTATGATGCATATGTCCAGGCATCCCTTTTGATCTTTTTCCATGCTTTTCACTTTGTGATTATTTGATTTTCCCCTTTACGTTTATTCTATTTTCAGTTTAATGCATATCTCTATGTCCTAATTCAAAATCAAGATATCCCTATATATACAAAGGCTATGGTTTAATTATAGAACCTACTATTTTTTATCAAACAAGTTTTTAATTAGCAAGTACTTTATATTCTAAGCTTCCAACTTGCATTACATCACTGAATTGAATATTTAAAGCATTAAAAAAATCAATCTTCTCTTGCATAGCTTGTATCAAGGGTTACCATAGGAAAAAGAGAATATAGTTGCACAATCAAAATTCCACACACATGCATAAGAGGGAGAACTACATGAGAGTCTAAGGCCCTCTTTGGAGGAGTGTCTATATAGGAAACACTTAATAATAGCTAGGTTGATAGGGTTAGCTCGAATCACATGTTAATCCCTTTTTACCAAGTTACACGAGGTCAAAGGAAAAGGTACTAGGATTTTTCTTATTATTTGGATCCTATGCACAAATGGACACATTCTGAAGGACCAAATAGGCATACAAATAATAATGAAACTCCAATATAAATTTTGATTTATTTTTGTACATTTATTGGACCAGACACTTGTGTCAAAGATAGACATATGCATCAACACAACTGTCTAAAATTGACGTAAATATTCTAGAGTTGATAACAATTAGACCATAGAGTGAGAAGATCTAAAATCATGATCACTATTCTAAGATGATTTTAGATCACTATCACTATCCCTAATAGAACATGAAATAAGATATGTTTTTATATCCTTCGGTTGCCTTGTACTTGATGTATTTATCTCACATGCATGAATAGTAAAATTTATATAGTTTTCATATAACATCAAAATCTGAATATCTTCATATTGCACTCAAACTATTTTATTTGGTTAAGTGTGTTTTGTGTAAAACCCCAAAAAGTGTAAAACATAACCAACCTTTACATATTAATATGATTGATAATGGTGTAAGCGATAATATTTGCACCATGACATTACTTATGTATTTAGGTTATACAAATCATGATTTACATCTTTCAACCAGATGAGTTAGAGAATTTAATGGGACCTCATAGCAAGTTCTTGGTGAGATTGACTTACCTTTACATGTGGGTCTTGCACATGTGGTTACTAGCTTCTTAGTTATGCATTCCAAGGTTCCTTTAATATGTTATTGGGATAACCTTGGATACATACATTTAAAGTAGTACTGTTTATAGCGTATGGGTGTGTTAAATACATTCATGACAATCGAGTAATTTTAGTTTCTAGAGTTTGATATGAGTATCCTTGAGAACAAGATAAATTTATACCCAGGTAGTTAGTTATAAAACCTATTATTGTTAATCTTTCATAAAATGACAAGCAAAAGGAAATCCCCTTTACTAGGTGGCTAGTGCTTGAGATACCATTACATCAGAGATCCACAGTGAGTTCCACAGAAGCCTCATCTACTACACACCATATTCATATATCCAAAGCACATACACATGTTCTTATTACTATCATTATACATAAATGACATACCATTCAATTATGGGATCCATAAATCCCTAATCCTAGTGTTTCTTCATGACCATAAAGTCCTATTATACATATGTAGAACATCATAGATACTATAGTGATAGATAAATCACCTATACATGATCCTTGGTAGTACCACTAGTTTATTGCACTATGTTTATAGTGTGGAGATACATATGAGCATCCATTAGATGAGATCATAGGATAGTCTTTTCAGTGTCGCATATTCTAAAAATACCAAAAACATTTTAAGCATCTACATGTTCTATTGGCTCCTTAGCATCAATGTTGCTAGTTCCATGTTAGTGGATAACATATCATTTGTTTTTATATACACATGTGTTTCATGCATCTTTTTAATGTGATACAAGCATACACATATACATGATCTATGCACTTTTAGATGTTGGGCCTTCCCACTACGCATGTCATGTGGACATTAGGGGCATCTACTTATTTGATCATGATACATATACATTATATTATTATATGATCCCTTTACATTATCATGTTTGAGAATATTTACTTACACATGCCTTTATCCATGCTTATATCTTTAGTTGAAAATACATATGATCCATGGGCTAGTATGTAATGTTTATGTTGGTTGCTTATGATTTCATTTATGTAGTTTTTTAAGTGTTTTGCCTTGTTATTATCTTGCTTATTTGATAATTTGAATATGATCCATTATTTTTGGCCTCCATGCCTTTGTTTGCCACTTTGACATTTGAATATGTCATTGCTTGTTATATGCACATTTGAATATGTCATGTTTTCTTTTGTGGACACTTGACTAAGTCATGCCCTTTTGATTATACAACATTTGAACATGGCCCTTGTTTGTGGTCTCCTTGGACCATTATCTTTTGATTTGGATTTTAGTACTCTTGTGTGTGTTCTTGATTTCTTGTTGAACTTGTACTGTTACTCTCTACACATTTCCATGATCTATATCATCCACCTTAGACCTTGATGTGATCACATTTTATGTGCTTCAATGATATATCTACCTAGACATGTTTATCCTATTTACATGATATATTCACAATTTACATGGTTATTTTATCTTTTTGAGGTAAGATAACTACCATTTTCTACTTACCCTCACCTCAAAATGGGGAGCATATTAGTGGTGATATGTCACAGAGGCATGGCTTCCACATTCATCATGGATTCAAATTACAGTGGGGGTATATTTTGGAAACATGTTCTCCACATTTCTCATAGTTTCATATATATATTGGGGGCATGTTTTGGAAACTCATTCCCCACATTTACACAAGTTTTTAGTTTTAGATATAGTGGGGGCATGCTATGGAAACATATTCTCCACACTTGCATAATTTGCAATTTGGCTAAATTGCATAGTTATATGATTGAGATACACATTTGTGGTAGAGTTCTATACATTGGTATTGTTGTTATACCCAAGTTTCAACATGAGACATACATAAGATGCATATGATATGTACAGATCAAATAAATTGTAAAATCAAATTAGATTTTATATTTCAAACAATTCTACATACTTTAGCTCACTTGATTGGACTATTATAGATTGTTATTGAGCCAATCTATTGAATAGCTAGTTAACTTTTGTTATGGCTGAGGTGATTAAATCATTCAATATTTCTAATTTTATAGGTTGGACTTGATTACATCATCCAACCTCACCAAATTTATAGTATGAGTTGACTTGGTTCACTCAGTTCACTGGGTTATAAATATGATTGGGTTGCATAATTGAGCTAATCTCAACTATAGGGTGGCAACTCATATTTCTCCAAGGTTGGGGGAAAGATTTTTCCCTTAATATTTATATTTTTATGCACTTTTCATATTCATTTTTTTTTCTAATCTCAAATCTAATTTTTCATAATGATATATCTTTTCAAATCAAGCTACCAAAAGGCAAGGTGGTTGCATTGATACACAGGTATACTCCTAAACCTTGCTCTTTTAATTTCAATCATTTTAATGCTTTTAATTTCAGATTATATGCATTGATTATACATTGTAACATGTTCTTGGTTTCAAGTCAGTCATTAGCAAATCACTCAAGTTGAGCTCATGCAAAGGGAAGGTGTTTTATACACACCCATGCACATATTGTTTTTCCTTTAAACTAACAATTTTATTACTATATTAAAGAGGGGGGGGGGGATGTAGATAATATTTATAAATTATATAGCACTTCAGTCTTATATACTTAGAAAATATGGACCTTGGACGTTCCTCCCAGTTCTAGACCTTTTCCCACTGCTAGAAGGCTCACATCTGTTATATATTTGTGTTCATTATTTATCTCTTAATCTAACCAATTTTATTTTAATGACCCAGGCCTTTTATCATGCTCAAAATGCTATAATCCTACTTATCATTTATCTCTACAAGTTCTAGACCTGTAACTGCTTTCATGTTTCCTAGACACTTGCATCCCAATCAAATACCTACATCGATGCAAGTGTATAATGCTTTAAAATCATCCAATTTACAATTTTAATGTATCCTTATGGTTGGCCTAAATTTTTTATTGAAATATATTTCTCGAAAGGATTATTATAAAAGCATGATCAATCCTCATTCATTTCCTCGCCTAGTAACTTCCTACATCTTAGTAGGCAAAGTACCAAAAACATTCAATCAAGCACTCAAGTGAGTAAAGATTTCCTAATTTCTCTTATTTACATATCATTCATAAGGACAACACATATACAAGTCTAAAGTATTGAAGTAGAATGCCACAATTCCTATTTTCTAAGTTACAAAATAGGTCATTATTGCACTTGCTTTCCACATATTTCACCCTTGTATTCACACAAGATAACACATTAGGGGAAAACTACATCAATATGAGGCCCTCTTCATAATAGTGTCTATTTAGGCAACACCAATCAATAGAGGGGTCTTTGGTATTAGCTTAACACCATGAGCCCACTAACCCATTTTTCCTAAGGTCACTATGAAGATGAAGAGCTAGGGTTTTGATGATTTAACAAGAGTGACAATCAATGAGCCAAATCTAAATTCACTAGAGTGACGGTGACATATAACCCATAACATTAAAGGTGGTCGTATCTAGATCCAATAGGTATTTCATACTGATCACCTACATCCAAATTAGATAGAAGTGTTGACATAACCATCCCAGGTTAACACAAGTGTCTAAAGTCACAGAGGTCAATTTTTTAGAATCTGATGACTAATTCAAAATCTAGATCCAATCTATTTATAACCTATTCCACATCATATCTAAATTTGCACTATAATCTAACTAAGTACCATTGTTTTTCATTTATTGCAATATCAATCATTGGTTATACTTACTATTTTTGGCATATCTCAATATTTAAATTTAGAATATTGTTTATCTGAGTTTGTAATTAATTGACACTCTATAGATATGTTTATCACCCTTGTGCTTATTCATTTCTATATTCTTAACCCTAACCCCACTTCCAAATTTAAGGTTATACACAATCAAGGTAATACCAATAGTCACCCATTTCCCCAATGTTTATCTTAATGCAATTTGATAACCTAGGCATGTTATGCCCATAAATGGCCTTATATACCATATGATAAAATATTTCTATGATTCTATGAATTTACTGTCTAAATTTGTATATGTGAATAATATTGAATTCATCACAAACCCTATTTTTTGGATCCTCTGAAGATGGCTCCCAAGGTTTTACATAGGATGGATGTAATATACTAATTATAGCATCTACCAAATATAACATCATATAGAAGTTACCATTTGATAGGTTTGTTGGATTACTGATATGATGTATCAAATTAGAGATAATTATTTCCCCAAGGGCAATTTTTTTTTAGAATTCAAAATGATGTCCAATAATTGGACCCATATCTCATGAACATAAGAAATACTTAGGAAGCCATACAATTGATTTATCAAAGCCATGGCAATTCTTGTCGCTATCCTAAAAATGACTATGGGAATGGAGAAAATTGGGCATTTGATCACAAATTCCTTAGGTTGGTGACCCATTTCCATAATTTAACTTTGATTGAGTTTCTAAGCAATCATGAATTTACCATAGCCTAGTTGGAGGTTATCTCAGGAACAAGGAGCCTAAAGTATCTCTCAAACACATTTCCACCAATGTAGGCCATAGGGGTATTATTGTGTCAAAATTGTATTATTTTCCCATAGAATTGTCCATTAAAAAATAAGTCATAAAGCAAGTCAATGAAAGGCATTACCTCTAGTTTCATCTAAGTGATGTGTAGGCTTACTTCCTTAAAAGCTAGAATGTCATCCTTGTATCATTGTGTGAATGTAGATAGTTGGTCCTTTGTTCCATATGGCTTTTTGAATCCACTTGTACCCATATGGATGAATAGTGTTTAAATTGGTGATCCAATGTTGCTAAATCAAATATTATGTCGAGGTATTCAATCATGCCCATAATAAAATATGCAGAGAGAGGATGAGTTTGATATGATGAAGCCATTATCACTATATGAGTATTTTGAGTTCTATGAAAAGTTTGAAGTCCTTTAGTCATTGGGAGCTCGAATTCATAGATTACATAGGATATCAAGAGGGAAATGTACTCAAACCATGTTTTAAAAATTGAACATATTACTTAGATTTCTTGGCTCTAAGAATTGAATGCATTGAATTGCTAATTCATGTGAATTAATTGTAAATAATGGCTTTTGCTTTGTTACTTGTTTATTTACTTCTCATTTGAAGTTCAATTTTGCATTGTCAGATTTAATAGATTTAATTACCATGTGGCATATTTTTATTGCTTTTAGGTGCCTCGTCATCTTAACATGCAATATGTCTTCCTTTCACACTTTTGGAGCTTATTTTTGTGTTTTTATATTTACTTAACCTGGTTAAAGACACATGGCGACATATAACTTATCCACTGGGTGTTAGACCTTGTATTTTGTACTTTGCTTATTTTGCAATAGATTTTTGGGATGACGACACTTGGAAAGATATGATGGACTCACTCACCTACAATATGAAACTCTTTATTGTGCATTATGCAGAACATAGGTTAGCAGGATTATGATACAAATAAATCTTGATCGATCAGAGGGTTGTGGAATTTTTATTGTGTCAGACTATAGGTTAACATGATTTTGCCATGTGAATGGTTGTTGTTTACCCGAGCCTTGGACTTTGTACTTTATTCTAGTAGTTCATAGGTCACCAAGATGATGCCACTTGGATGGTTATCGCTTACCTAGATGGTATTCAGATTTTGACTTTGTACTTTTGTTTATGCATGCTATGGGTCACTGAGATTGTGACACGTGGAACAATCTCACTCATTTAGAGAGTCATTGAATTTTAAAAACTATGTAAGGGCCTATTAGTTGTAAACAAGTAGGATTGTGTTATATAGATGGTCCACACTACTCCAAATAACTTCCAAGACTTATAAAATATATGATTATCAAAGGATCTACTGGTGAATAAGATGAAGACATGTGGAGCGATCTCATTAGCTCGGGTGCTCGGATGACTCTGTAGACTATTTTTTGGACCTGCAAACTGTGGATAAGTGGGATTGTGATGTGTGGCTTAATCTTACTTACTTGAGTGAATAATAAACTTAGAATTTTAAAAAATTGCAAGCGAGGAAGTTGAATGAAGATGCGTGTCAAGATCTCATGATGTCAAGGCTTAGCCTACGCACTTAAGCATAAGAAATAAACTTTGGACAAGACATTATATGAATTAGTTAGTCGAATAAATCATCATCATAGCCAATTTTGCCTAATTATTGACACTAAAAGGCATAAAATATTTATAAATTATCTCGATTAAAACACATTTGAACCTTTAAAAGGTCACATTTTAAAATTTTAAAAGCTAAGGTCTAAGATATCGATACAAAACATCTTCTAGCCCAAATTGAACATGATACAAAAGACATAAAATGACCTTGAAAACCTTAACATTGTAACAGAGTTTTGCTTATAGCTATTACAACAAAACTAAATAACTATTGAGAAATCAAAGCCATTTTCATGTGAGTTAGACCTAAACATGCAATACATAAGATATGATCATGAAATTTTTGAATGCAATTGGGTCCCCATTTGAAATTTTTAAAGGTAGGGTGTGTTGATCACAAGTACCGTCAGAACAAGAATTTTTAATTTGTTAGATATTTTGATGTTGATTACGATGGTTATGTGGATGACAAAGTATCCATATAGGTTACATTATACACATGGGTTCAAATGCCATTGTGTGGTGCTATAAGAAGCAAGACACTATGGAAAAATCATCAGTAGATTTAGAGTATATTATAGCATGGGAAGTTTCCAAAGAGATTGTGTATACGTATAATTATTATTAAAGATATTCAAGCACCATAACTTGCTCCCAAACCTCTATACATGGTTAGTAAGAGTGAGATCAAAATGTGTAAGAATAAAATCTTCTATGAAAAGATTAAGCATATGAATGTCAACTATTATTATCCTCATATGATAGTTAAAAATAAAGTGATAAATCTAATATATTGCCCACTACAAATCATACATCTTCACATACCCCCTTGATAGAGTGAAGTTTGAAAATTCTAGAAGACAACTCAAGGTTTATGTTGTTGAAGAATAGATGACTTTGGACCATGGCGGGTTCGTTGGATTTGTTGTAAAGTCATATATTTTTAGATTGGGAAAATTAATAATGTATTGGGGTATGCATCTCTTATTGAAACATCCCCTTAGTTTTAATAATTTTTAGTTAGTAGTTAATATTCATTGATATTTCTTGTTGGTAGCGTAACTAATTAATTGATAGGAAGCTATAATATATTACCAACTTGGTAAATCGATATATATGTGTTTCATTTTATGCAAGGGGTTTAATGACTATAGATACCCTCATAATTGTACCTTTTTATCGAATTAATAAAATACTTTATGCCCACTCAAGTTAGAGTAAGCTTTTGTCAAAAAGTTGAGGTATTGCGGCATATAAAAATTAAGAAAAATATAAACCTATTTGTGAGAAATGTCTATTTGCAATTCTCCAAGCTTCAAATATGTATTCCAATTTGATGCCTAAGAGGATAGCTCTCTTTAGAACTCTTTAATATAAGAGGACAACTCTTTTTACAACTCTTTCAAGATGTGTCTTAAAAAAATGATATATGTGGCACAAATAGGAAGGAAACTTGATTATAGGATGTTGTATGACGCAAAACTTGATGTTCTTGAATTAGAATTTGTGTCAAATTTTCTTTTACATGCCTTCCAATGTGTGGTGGGCATAGGAATCACATAGTTTTTTGACACAAAATATTGATGTGTTTTGCACCATAAAAGCCTCTAAATTTAAAGGTTTAAAGTCTCTAATTTAACAAACAAATGTTGTATGATGTTTTTTCATGTTACTAAAAATGTGTGGTGGAGAAAAGCATCGAGGTTAAACTAAAATAACAGTTGTAATGTCATTTTCCTCTCAAAATTATCACTACAGTGAAAGGGGCCTAAATTAGTTGGTAGTCCAATTTGTTTCCAGATCATTCAAAACTCTCCACCTAAGTTCAAGCCCTATTGTATTCGCACAAGGGTAATGGTGGCATGTCTCTTAAAATGGAGATGGAAGTCCCGCTCTCCTCTATAAAAAATGTTTAAGCTCAGAGTAGAATATCTATATATATATGTGTGTGTGTGTGTGTGTGTGTATATACATATATACATATACATATATATATATATATATATATATACATACATACATATATATACACACATGTGTGTATATATGTATGTATATGTATATGTATATATGTACACACACACACACATACATACATACATACATACATACATATATATATATATATATATATATGTATGCACACACACATATACACACACATGCGTGTGTATATATATATATATATATATATATATATATATATGGATACATATACATATATATACACACATATGTGTGTGTATATGTGTGTGTGTGCATATATATATATACACACACATACATATACACACACACATGTGTGTGTAGAAGTAACCTTAATCATCAGTTTAATTTTCAATCAATCCATATATAATAAAGATTCTATTTCACACCATCTAAAAATTATAAAAAACTCATCTATATTAAAATAGACAACTCTTAATTATTAAACTAAACCTTAATTCATCTACACAAACATATACATACATACCGACATATACACATCATCACATGAAAAAAAAAAACAAGACCCCAATTTAATGCCCAAAACACCCTATATGGGAAAATATGGAGAGCAATTGTTTGACAAATGTAGCTATAATTGCGCTACAAGACTAAAGGGTTTCAATCCACATTATGTTTTTGGTTCACTCACTCTTTTAAATGCGGGTGCATCTTTTAACTGTTTGGGATAAGCACGTAATGGACGGCAAGGAGACCGTAAGGCTAGTTGGGTGGGGTACTAAGTGTTTTTTTGGTGGTCCTCAAGTGTCGTAAGTGCATTTTAATACAAACATTAAAGTTTTCATGTACATGACTTTTACCCGATGTTAAGAGATCACTAAGGGAACATGAATGTGGGGAGCCCCCCACTAGCAATTTATTGGAGATGGGACATTGTGTGTAGATTTAAAAAGTTAATATATTAAAAATGTCTCTTTATTTCTTTTTAGATATATTTTTAATTTATAACATAAAACATAATTTAATTACTTGACGTAGCTTCATTAATAAATTAATTAAAATTATTTTTTAATTTTTATAAAAATCTTAATTTAAGTTATATATTTAATTATAAATAAAGTATATATTTAAAAAAATTTAAAATGGTAGTAATAGATATGATTACATAATAAGTAATGGATGATTATTATATATATGTGTTTTAATAGGTATTGTTTATATGAAATCATTAAATTATATAGAATATTGGTAGGTATTCACTTCATAACAAAGATTTATATTTTGGTGAATGGATATAAATAACTATCATCCTCATCAATCCAACTACAACCTTTTCTATATATATATTAAATTATATAGAATGTCGGTAAGTATCTCAGTGTATAACATAACAGAGATTTATACTTTGGTGAATGAATATAAATAACTATCATCCTCACCAATCCAACTACAATTCTTTATATATATATATATATATATATATATATATATAAATATATATAATAAAATATATATTTTTTAATTTATAATATTTTAAATATACAATAAAATTTAAAATTCATTCTTTTTCCACAAAAATATTTTTTAAATCTAATATTATAATAAAAATATATATATATAATAAAATATATATTTTTTAATTTATAATATTTTAAATATACAATAAAATTTAAAATTCATTTTTTTTCCACAAAAATATTTTTTAAATCTAATATTATAATAAAATAAAATTAAAATTATTTATTATCAATTATAAAAATTAAAATTAAAAAATCAAATTAATCTCTATTGACATTTTTCAAACAAATCTATATACTATATCTATACTAACATTATAATCTCTCAAAGCCAAAGATCTCTCCAACACAAATACTCGTGGAAAGTTAAAAAGGTGAAAGGTGGTGCACACCTATCTCATAGCATTTTCTGGGTTCCATATACCTGTGTCTCATGTCGGTTGAATGTGGTCCATGGCCCATCACATTTGTACCTTTGCTTCCTCAGTACAAAGAGTAGCCCTCCAAGATTCGAACTCCTTTGTACCTATGTTATAAGTGAAGGAGGAGTGTGGAGATAGGAAAGCAATAAGGCCCATGCACAATACACATCATTTTGATGGCTTCCATAAAGACCTTTAGCCACAACCCTTCTTTGTAAGGATTATTGGCTTATATCTAGCGAGGGCCCCCATGGTTCACATCAATTAATTTTCTTCCCCTTGGGAGGTTGACCTATGGTGCCCATCCTCTTTCCCATGTCCCTTTCTCACCCACTCTATTATTAATTTACCCAGAGTTAATCTTATAA
This sequence comes from Torreya grandis, assembly GCA_037957365.1. Taxonomy (NCBI): domain Eukaryota; kingdom Viridiplantae; phylum Streptophyta; class Pinopsida; order Cupressales; family Taxaceae; genus Torreya; species Torreya grandis. Next base: position 6,134,752 of record JARHVA010000269.1, read on the forward strand.
CCTCACTTCACTTTGTTAACCTAAACTTAAGTTTGCCAAAGTCATTATATTAAAAAAGAAATCAATGACTCAAAGAATTGCCTTAGTTCTTGGTTTTTTTTTTAATGTTATAATGTTAATATATTTTAGGGGTGTTTAAATTATATACTCTTAATTTTGTATTTAGTGATACTTAAATGTATTATATTAATATTTAAAAATTAAAAGTTTTAATATTTTTATAATTTATTAGATTGAGTAAAAAGATTTTTGAAAAAATATTTTGTGCATGTTTATGATCGACACATTTTGAATTATTATTTTTGATTCATTCGTCTCTAAATTATACACTTTTAATTTTGTATCTAGTGATACTTAAATGTATTATATTAATATTTAAAAATTAAAAGTTTTAATATTTTTATAGTTTATTAGATTGAGTAAAAATATTTTTGAAAAAAAGTTGTGTGCATGTTTATGATCGATGCGTTTCGAATCACCACCTTTGATTCGTTATTAGGAATGAATCAGGGGTAGTGATTGGAAATACGTTGATCATAAAAACACACAAAGTTTTTTCCAAAAACTTTCTACTCACATAAAAATTATTTTAATGAATAATTTTAAAAGTTAATTATTTAATTCTAGATTTTTATGGTGTAAGTGTCAACATTGTGCCAACACAACAATTGTCGTACAAGGTGTTATTAAAATGGCATACATGCAAGTGTGATCAATACATGTGCAACTGGGATCTTATATTTGTACAATTGATGTATCATCATATCATTTGTTGTTCTATACCACTGATTAGTCAAAGTTGTAAAATTACATGTAAATTGTACATCTCCTCATGACTTTTTTACAACAAGTATTGACTTTTTTCAACATATATTAGATATTTTTTTAATTCAAAACAAGGTAAAATACTTTTTACTAGAACTATAAATTAATACTCTAGCATAAGTGGTCCAGTGCCCTCAACAAACTAAAATGTCGACAAGACAATGATACATACTAATATTTTAAATTATTGGACCGACTCAAATATTGGTATCTCTCCCTTAATACAAATTTGCATTGAAATAGATTCATAGATTTTAATATAAAATAATATTTTAATCATTACCTAAAATGAATTTAAAGCTTTAGATGATGAAAGAAAATTAAGTGTTATATTTAGTGTTATAAATTCTAATCATTTAGAAAAAAGATATCAAAGAGTTTTATTCAAGTTGGGGATTGACCTCATCTTTTACAGTATCGGGAGTTTGCATTTGGCAAAAAAGATTTTTGACAAGTTCTTTTAGTCAACAACTTTATCAATGAACCAACGATCTTTTGACAATTATTCATATTTTTCATTTTTTTAAATTGTTGAAGGGGTTGAAGTCTTTTGCACATGTAAGAAAAATGTGTCCCATAAATGTGCTTGAAAGCGCAAGGGAGTATGTTCGTACGCATCACACAATATGATGTACTATTGTTGAGGCCCAGTTCGGAGTCATGTCTTTTTTGATTTTTTTTGACTATTTTTATCCTTTCACATCAAAAAATAGTGCCACGTAACAAGAAAATACAATAACTTTTGTTTAATTTAAAATTTCATGTATACATGAAGGGAGTTAAAAGCGCACTTCCTTATATAACTGACAAAATGAACTACGTTTCAATGCGTGCTCACCCATCACCATATACACAACATATGAAACACATCAAAATAGTTGCACTTGCCCTTCCATGCGACCAGGGTCTTAGGGGCTTGTATAGAGCGGATAAGATTTATGCAACCCCACGTGGTATGGTCCAATAGGGCTTATCCACGTAACGAGATGATAGCTCTGAGCGATGTAGCTTGTCTGCCACGTGGTACGGGGTTTTGATGTGGCTAATGAGGAGCGGTTATTTCTGTTCAATCATTGAAGCGTGCGCCACGTCACGCTGTCGCTCTCGGGGGGTGTTTTGTCGTCTTGCTAGCGAACTAGGGTTTGTGTTTTTAAGCAGGGCTAAATTAGGGTTTTCGCTGCTGAACATCACGTCAAGTTAAAAAAGGACGAGATTTTAATTACGTGACGTCACACTTCCCCTTATTTAACGTACTCTTTTGTAAGAGTTTTAAATTATTTGAAGTGTAGATTGATCATCATCATCATGGTCGTCATATATATAATTGCAGGTGGCGGGGCTTATTCTGTGCACCTGTCTGTAAGTGGCAATAGATTCTCGTTTCTGAAAGTTATCAGAAATTCTACAGTATTGCATAGATAGATACCCTGCAGCCTTAGATTTTGTGGTTAAAAATAAAAAAATCTAGCTGTTTATGTCAAAGGAGTAAGTAGTTATGTTACTAGAATTCTCTCGAATCTGCATCTAGAACTGGGTTCTTCTCTAAGTGTCTGCATTTTATATATTTGGGTATGTCCCTTCCTCGGAGCCGTCCTTGTTGGTTCAGTTGCATTACTTTAGGGGAAAAGGAAGAATGAAAAATCTTCAATTTTGATGGTGATTTTCTGAAAGCCTTCTAGATTCTTTTAAGGCAAAAATAGAAAATAATCTTGTGATTTGGGCAAGTTGCAGTCGAAGTTTAAGGATGATACCCATGTAATCCTGAGGGCTGTTAATGGTGGTTGGTTGCTGATCAGGAGCACAGAGCGTGGATTTCTCAAGTTTTGCCCAAATCAACTGGTTCTGATTTTTTTTTCTTTTTAATTTTTTGTTTAGAGGATTTTAATTTTTAATTTTGCTCGTGATCGGTAGCTGCCATTCGCTATCATAGAGCCTGCAGGGGTATGAGATTATGATTATGAATTGATTTTGATGGTATGAGTTCTGATTGAGACATTGATAAATTTTGTGTCCTTGTTTGGCGAGGGAACTGTCTGTTCTTCATGCCATTCTCAATTTATGGTTGAGATTTTCAGATGCACCATCAGGTTATAGCTTTAAAGCTTGATGTATGAATAAATTGTATGGCATTTTCAATGATTGTATGGTTTCTGAGACAAGGGATTTGTTTTGCTAATGATGAGAGGAAGGGATGCATTGAAAAACTAACTTATTAGAGTTTGATTCTTCGTCTGTGTGAGACTTTCTGGCTTGGTGTGGTCAGGGCGATGGCACCAGAGAATAATAAAAAATAATAGGGAATGGTTATTTTGTTTTTTTTCCGTGGTTTGTGCTTCATAGACCAGGCGAAAGGGTTATTCTGCTGTGAGAGTTGAGGATCAAAGAACTTGCAGAAGAAATTTTACTTTGTTTGCATGGGATGCAAAGCAGTTGTTTCATGAAATTTTGCTTTAGCATCATTGATGAGAAACTCTGGCATTAGCAAGAAAAAAGCATCTTGTCTGATATGTTTCTCTAAATGAGTTTGAAATGGATTTTTTTGGTTTTTGATGATTGATCATTGGTGTTTATGCTTGTTGACCTCAAAAGAGGCATTGGGGAATGCAGAGCATGGTTTTATTAAATATCTCCTCATTGATTGCAATATTTCTGCCTAAAGTTATTTTCATTTATCTGAAATACTGCCTAAGGTGCTAGTACAAGAATAACCAAAGGAAGGGCATCTCGAGTTGCAAGGAAATTAGTTTATCAGAAGTACTGCCTAAGGTGTCAGTACAAGAGTATGACTAGGTGCAAGCTAGTTGCCTGTTTCACTGTCTGCTGCTAGCAAAAGTGGGCCTCTGCTAACCGACTTTCCCCTTCTCTATTTGAAGGTTTTTAACTATTTTCTCATTGCAAGAAAAAAGAAGAGGAGGATTTTTCTGCTACAACTTTTGTTTCAATGTTGGCAGAGTGTGATACAATAACCCATGTGGCATGGAGCAAAGGCTGGCCACATAAGCCTATGAATGATGAGGCAGAAAATTTTGGAACTAATCATAGTAACAACAATTCAATTTCCATTGCTGATGATGGAGCAAGTATATGGAGTGCTCTACCAGAGGATTTAATGGACAGAATATTCTCATATCTGCCTCTCACAAGCATACTTCGCCTTCGCTGTGTTTGCAGGAGGTGGAATTCTCTGGTTCAATCAAAGAGATTTCAGACTGTCTTGTCAAGGGTCTCTACTCCAAAGCCATGGTTCATCCTCTGCACAATTGGAAGAGCATCATGTTCCTATGATCCATCAATGAACAAATGGCACACCATCACAAGGCCTGCCAACAACAGTACAAAGCTGCAATACGGACCAGGGAGAATATCACCCTGCACATCCATTTTAGCAGTATCAGGGAGCCTCCTATGCCTTGGCAATCAAGTTGCAGAATGCAGAGTCCTCTCAGTCTGCAATCCCATCACCAAAGCTCAAAGGCATTTGCCTCAAATGCTACAAGTCAGCCTTATCCACAAGGTCAGCATGATCCTGGATCCTTCAAACAATTTGTACAAGATCATGGTCTCTGGAGAAAATGGGTTGCCAACCATGAGTCATCCTTACACTTTTGAGCTCTTGACAGAGGTCTATGATTCATCAAAAAATTCATGGAAGATGTGTGGTAAGCCATTGCCAGAAGCCAAGTTTGGGTCTGATCCAGGAGTGTGGTGTAATAATCTATACTATTGCATTACAGAGCTCCCTTACGGCCTTGTAGTTTATGATTTGATTACTGAAAGTTGGTCTGAGCTCACGGTGCATATGCCTTCTTCATTAGCATCACCCTCCTTGGTTGAATCTTGTGGCCGGCTTCTGATGATTGGAAGAGCCCTGGATCAAGCTGAAGCAGAAGACTCCATGAGAAGGATTATCATATGGGAGCTTGAGCTGGGTAGAAAAGAATGGGTGGAGATCAGGACAGTACCCATTGAAATATGTAGAACTTTCTCAGCACCGTTAACATTTTATGCTCCATTTGTTTGCTCGGGCCTAGGAAATCAAATATACATCACTACCCACAGAAATCCTCATGTCCTTGTCCATGATCTCTGCAAGAACACATGGCAATGGCTTCCATCTGATCCATTTTTTCCCAGGAAGAGAGACTTCCACCTTTTGGGATTTCCCTTTGAGCCAAGACTGGATGCATGCCCATAAGTCCAAATACATGCTATTTGCATTTTTCAGTATTTAATCAAGGAATGAATACAGACTGTAGACTGTGGGTTTACATCATCTCAATGTACTGTTACTGTAATACAAATACAGTGCTGCAGTATGGCAATGATGGAGAACAAAGGTTTGCCAATATTATGTGGTCCTCTGAGTGCCAGGAGGTGCAGCCTGCAGGAGTCCTTTTGCTTTTTTCTGTTGAAGAAGTCACATTAATGTCAAGTCATGGCCCACTTATTAACCCACTTTCATTACAAGGTGTAGCAGGACAGCACTTGCTCAGAGATTTTGTCTTTGATAGCCTTGAATTATTGGAATGTATCATTTTTCAATGGTAGTTATCAAGTTGTTAATGTTTTCTTTTTTAATATCTTTTTTGTGGTGGTCCGAGGATTTTTAACCTTTTACTTTTCTAAAGGAGATTGAAAGAATGTTTTGGTCAATGGATAAAATATAAGACATCTCATCCAGGATGAGGATAATTTTTTTTAATTCGATAAGATAAATTCATCTTTAATTTGATAAGCTTTGATTTGATTGGATGGAAGCGAGGACCACTGTAAGTACAAAACTAGAGGTCCATATCCTCAAACATAATCGCCAAAAATACCGAAAATAATAACAGCACTAACTGACCCCACAAACAACACCATAACTTTTAATTAAAAAGCAACTTCATGATTTTTATCAGCAGGCCCCTCTACATTATGCACTAGCACAAATTTTAGATTAGTTTTTGTTAGCAAATGCCCCTCTACTGACACTTTTATAACTTGAATGTTTATCCATATATTAGGGTGTCCCTTTCCATATAAAAGAATAATTTTGTGTTTTTTTCCATCAAAGTTTAAAAGTGAAAATCAAAATATTTACTGATTTTATATGTATAAATATATTCTTGACAATATTATATCATTTCTAATTAGGAAGGAATAGAGTGTGCTAAAACATCAATAAAAATAGATTAAGTTCGAACATTTCAGTAAAAGGCAAAGTTTATCAAAATTAGTTTTGAAAAAATATATGATAAAATCGAATGGACTTTTATTTTATAAAGAATAGAGTGGGTTAGAGCATTTCAGTGGAAGGTAATATTTATCAAAATTAACTTTGGAAAAGTATATGATAAGATTTTTATTTTGTCAATGCTTAAGACTCTAGGTTTTAGCTTAAACTTTGTCATTATTTTTAAAATACCTTTTTTAATGTATTGGTGCTTATATCACTATTAATGGTGTTTAATTTGAGTAATTTAGGTTATTTCAATCTATTCAATAAAGGTTTTAACTTATTTTTCTTCTGTATGTGATGGTTGTTAAGGGGTTTAGCTATATGTTGGTAGATTATACTTTTATAGGGTTAGTTAAAAGTATCTCACTTTCATTCTCAGAAACAAATGATTGATGGGTATTGTATTGATAATTTCTTTTTCACAGTGGTTAAAGAAAAGTCTTCCATCTTCGATGTTATGGAATGTTTTATGTGTTCTGTTTAGTTTATGGATATTTATTCAATGAAAGAAACTCAATGTTATAAGTATTATTTTCCTCCTTGACCACTTCGTTGCAAAAGAACAAACGATATTGGTTCAACCTAGGGAGCAATTCAAGTTCCTCGACACCTTTTTTTCTTTTTAAGCCACTCCCTCTAATTTGTGGAACTATGTAGTTCAAAGGCTTGAGAAAAAAATCAGTAATTGTATTTCTCAACCACTTTATTTAACAAAAGAAGTTTCAAGTTTGTTCCAAGGTATTGGTTTCTACGCATGTTTACTATTCATTTTCCTGGGCACCTTCTAAGGTTGCCTATGCCAAACTTAGAAAAATTCAAAGGGAATTTCTTTAGTCCAATTATGAAGGCAATATAAAATTATGTAGAGTACCCTGGGATATCTACCCTTAAGCCAAAAGCACTAGGAGGCCTAGGTCTTCTAGACGTCAAAATTTAAGGTCATTTTTAGTGGTATAAATGGGTCATTTGTAGGTTAGAAGGTGAGTAACCCTAAATTTTTTTGCTTTAGAATTGTATCACAAAACGCAGTTCTATCAGCAAGGGAACTTAGAAATGATTGAATTTTTAATCTGTTGATACGGGTTTTAAGCACACCACAACATAACGAGGTAGCCTCTAACATTTTAGGATCTCAATGGAGGTAAATTCTACTCCATGGCATGAGTTGCAAGTATGCGGTTGGGACAATTTGTTGATAGAATAGCTATTAGGGCATGTAGGTTGTTGACAAGGTTTTTCGAAGGAGGTGTGGTTCCTAAAAGGTAGTAAATATCTATGTGAGTTGTATGGGAAATTGGTTGTTAATCTAGAGTGGGTAGATTTCAAAACAAACTCAAAAAAGGAGGGAAGGGTAAGGCATAAAAGAAGGCTTTTTGATTTTTAGGAATTACTTCCCTGATTGGTTTCTAAACAAACCTATGCTCTCAGAACCTATACCTATTGCTAGCAGAAATTACACACACACAATCAGACACGGCTAAGGAGATAATGATGTAAGAAATTCATAAGCCTCAGACAAAGGTTTCTCCATTTAGGGAAGTTGTTGCACACTCTTACTCAAGAGATTATGGCTCGGGCTAGTGAAGTATATGGGCAACTTTGACACACACACAAAACTACATCAAAGAAAACACTAGTACACATTTAGAATTATGAATCAAACAACTTGACTATCTTAACCAATATATTTTACTAATCTCTCAATAGTTGTTGCACATCTATAAATTAGTACATCCATCAAAATAATCAAGAATCCATTCATAACTATTGCACACTAAAGATTATTGAAACATACAACCAAAGAAAGTAACAACTAATTACACATAAATTGGAGAGAGAATACACAAATACATTCACTGACGATCAAAATTGATGTTGCTCCTATATTTAGAATTATCTGACCAAAATCTAAGTTGGATTATAATTTGTTTATATAGGCTTGGGGAATGGGTCGCCTCATCCTCCAAGTTCATGCAAGGTCATTATATGTGATAGTCAAAAATTGAGTTCTAATTGTGGTCTAAAACCATATAAGAGTCTATTTACAGTTATAAATTTAAATTAGCCTTTGCCAAAGATATGCAACATGTGCATGTGTATAAAGACAAATGCGATTTTTATAATTTTAGCTTGAATCGTATGAAAACTACAAATATATGCATCATTTTCCAAAAATATTCATGCCTCTTTTTATAGGTTGTGAGAAAAACCTGTTGATATTTTAGATTAGCCACCTTCAAATGGAACTCAGACATGCGTCTAAGACAAGTATCACTTTACCAATGCTTCAGAACTAGTGACACTATTTACTGTGACTAATATTAATATTATTGTTTATTACATGCTACATATCATTGACTATAGACCTTTGAAAAGTGTACATGAGGATCACACCATTAGATCAATATGCATGATGGAATGTGAGCATGCCATTTGGTAGCTCTATGGGCTTCCTTGTAATGGGCACCCCTGTTGCTCCCAAAACTAACCCAACAGGAACCCCTTATGACTCTGAAATGGTTTGCTTGTATTATTTTTTTTTTGGTTATACAAAGACTAATGCATGTAACATAAATATAGAATTGCAAGCATAGATACACACAGCTGAAATAACTACACACTGTATTTGTATTAATTTCAAAATGAGTAAACAAGTACAATGGCAGTCACACGGTAACTCACTAAATACTCCAGTGATCGTATGAACATTATTTCAAGCGAATATCCCAGCGAGTGTCGAAGGTGCATCCATTTTATTTCTCCATCCAGCGAAACTACGAACTTTGCAAGCTAGTTTTTCTACGGACTCTGCAGACTGGATCTACGGACTCTGCAGGCCAGTTCTACGGACTCTGTAGCGACTTCTACGGACTCTACAGGCCACTTCTACAGACTCTACAACCAAATCTACAGACTCTACAACTGCTTCTACGGACTCTGTAGGTGGCTTCTACGGACTTTGCAGGCCCCTTCTACGAACTCTGCAGCCAAATCTACGGACTTTGCAGGTGGTTCTACGGACTCTGCAGGTGGTTCTACGGACTTTGCAGCTGCTTCTACAGACTCTGCAGGCAGCTTCTACAGACTCTGCAGGCCAATTCTACGGACTTTGCAGCCAAATCTACGGACTCTGCAGATGGTTCTACGGACTCTACAGTTGCTTCTACGGACTCTACAGGTGGCTTCTACGAACTCTACAGACCACTTCTATGGACTCTGCAGCCAAATCTATAGACTCTGTAGGTGTTTCTACGGACTCTACAGCTGCTTCTACGGACTCTGCAAGTGGCTTCCTTGGACTCTACAGGCTGCAAGCTAATTTTTATGAGCTCTGCAAGCTACGTCTATGAACTCTACAAGCTACGTCTATGAACTCTCCAGGCTAATACGAGGTGCTACAGTGACAGAGTTGCTATAGTAACGAGCTGTTACAGTGGCGCATCTGCTATAGTGGCACAGCTGCTACAATGGCATGACTGCTACAGTGGCACGACTTCTATAGTGGCATAGCTACTACAGTGGCTGAGAGCACAAACTCCAAAGACCAATCCCAATGATTGATGTCTAGAGTGCTACAGATGAGAAGGACATTCTCAAATGCCCAAGTAACTTGCAAGATGCAAGTGCAACAAATCTTTTCTTCTTATCCAACCTGCCCAAAGAAGCCACAACACTTCCCTTTATCCTTTATCCAAGGGGTGACTCAACTCACTTGAGCAATGTGGGATAAAGGATGTGCAACAGTTCATTCATTAGAATATTGCTTATGTCTCCCTTAGGTACCATCCCCATAAAGTATATATTTAAAGTAACACTTAATATCTTGCCATTGGGTTAAATGTTACTTTTTACAGCACTTCAGGCCTAAAATTATACTAGCAACCACACTCTGAATGGTGCAAGTGATAGCTAGACGGAAAGCTCTTGACAAGGAGTATCAAATCCAATCATCAAAACTGGCCTCTGCTGTGTCTTGTTAACTTACTGTAAATAGTAAGTATGCCAAAAATTGAGTAAATCAACTGCTAAAGTGGGGACATTACAGTCTGTCCCCCTTTAAATTGCTTATCTTCAAGTAATCTTAGCCTAGCCTACTGAATAACTTGCTCACTCTCCCATGTAGCATCCTCCTCCTCTGATAGGTCTTTCCATCTGACCAAATACTCCTTCACTATCTTGTTTTTGAGTTTCCTCTCTCTAGTGTCCAGAATAGCCTCAAGTTCTAACACAAGCCTCCCTTCCTCATCCAAAGGGGGTAAATCTGTAGAAGGCACTACACTCTGACCAATGGCCTTCTTAAGCCTAGACACATGAAATACATTGTGCACCTGATTGCCCTCTGGAAGCTCAAGCTCATAGGCAACTTTGCTCACTCTTTGAATCACCCTATAGGGGCCGTAAAATCCAAGCTTTAGCTTCTCTGCCCTGCTCTTCTTGAGCGATGACTACCTATATGGCTATAGCCTCAAATACACCATGTCCCCTACCTCAAAATTGCGCTCTACCCTATGCTGATCATCATACAACTTCTATTGATTTTGAGCCTATTTTATATTCTCCTTGAGCACTCTCAATATATCTTAACTATCCTTCAATAGGTCTTTAGCTTTGGGCGCTCTGTTGTCCCCCAAAACCATATCCATGAAGCTTGGGGCTTCATACCCATACAATGCCATAAATGGAGTCATCCTGATGGTCATGTGATGCGTGGTATTGTAACAATACTCCCCCATGCGTAACCACTTAACCCAAGCTCTCTGCTGTGTAGTCACATAATTCTGCAAGTAACCTTCCACCCATTTATTTACTATCTCTGTCTGCCCATCTGTCTGAGGATGGTAGCTCGTACTAGGTGTAAGGTCTATACCGCACAACCTGAACAACTCCTGCCAAAAGGCACTCATGAACTTGCTATCCCTGTCACTGATAATAAATCTTGATAACCCATGCAACTTGAAAACCTCCCTGAAGAACAAATCTGCCACCTAATCTGTTGTGTAAGTAGAGGGGATAGCAAATAAGTGCACAAACTTCATCAATCTGTCTACCACCACATAAATGCAATCTCTTCCCTGCACTCGTGTTAGGCCAGTGATGAAGTCCATAGAAATGCTTTCCCATTTCTGGGCTGGAATGGGTAAGGGCTGTAGTAAACCAACAAGAAACTTGTGCTCTTCCTTATTTTGTTGACAAACTGTACACTCCCTGACATGCCTCTAAACATCATCCTTGAGCCCTCTCCATGAGAACCACTCTCAGATCTGCCTGTAGGTCTTGAAAACCCCCAGATGCCCAACTATAGGTGCATCATGAAATGCCCTCAGTATTGTCTCTCTTAAGTGTGATGACGGAATCAAATAAATTCTGTCCTAAAATCTAATCAACCCATCTATCACCTCATAGAAATCATCCTATATAGTGCCTGAAATCAATCCCAAAGCCCAAGCATCTCTAACATATTTTGCTATAATCTTAACCCACCAATCTCCTAAAATCTCTGCAAGAGTACAAATATGAGGTCTTCTGGATAAGGCATCAACTACTACATTCTTCTTCCCTTTGACAAACTCAATGTCAAAGTCATAAGCCTATAATTTAGTGACCCACTTCTACTGCCTATCATTCAAGTCTCGCTGGCCCATGAAATACTTTATGCTGTTGTGATCCGTCTTGATCACAAACTTCCCTCCAACCAAGTAGGATCAGAATTTGGCCAGGGCATGCATGATGGCCAACATCTCCCGATCATAAATAGAATAGATCCTCTCCACCCCTTGGAGCTTCCTACTCTCAAAAATAATGGGGTGCTTCCCCTGCATCAATACGACTCCAATCCCATCACCTGATGCATCACAATGAAGCTCAAAAGGCTTCGTGAAGTCAGGTAGAGATAGAATCAAACATGAAGACATCACTTGATTGAAATGTTCAAAACACTATTGTGTTGCCTCTGTCCATACAAAAGCACCCTTCTTGGTGAGGTTTGTTAATGGTGCTACAGTCTGTGAAAATCCCTTCACAAATCTCTTATAAAATCCACATAATCCAAAAAATCCTTTGAGTTGTGTAAGGCTTGTTGGAGTAGGCCAAAAAACAACCACCTTGATCTTTTCTGGATCTACCTAAACTCCTTCAGCACTGATAATATGACCAAGTTAGATTAACTTTGTCATGCTGAACTCACACTTCGATTCCTTGGCATACAGTGATTCCTTTTTGCAAAATGACCAGCACCTCCTCTAATTGCTGTAGGTGCTCCTCCCACGTCCTACTGAATACCAGGATGTCATCAAAGAATATCAATACAAATCTTTAGAGCTGCCCTCTAAACACCTGATTCATACAACTCTGGAAGGTAGCTAGAGCATTGGTTAGCCCAAATGGCATAACCAAAAACTCAAAGTGCCCATAGTGACACCTAAAGGCAATTTTTTCTATGTCCTCCACTCGCATTCTGATCTGATGGTATCCTGAACGTAAGTCTATCTTAGAGAAATATCATGCTCCATGCAGCTCATCAATCCTAGAGATGGGGTACCTGTTCTTAATTGTCTTCGTATTGAGAGCTCTATAATCAATGCACATATGTATTGTCCCATCCTTCTTCTTTACCAAAACAACCACTGAAGCAAAGGTGATTTTACTTGGCCTAATATGCCCCATCTCCAATAGCTCCTTTATCAACTTCTCTATCTCATCCTTATGCTTTTTAATATGGTGGTAGGGGGTGATGATGACTGGTTTAGCCCCCACTCTAGCTCGACAACATGATCTATACCCCTCTCGGGAGGAACCCCATGTGGAATGCTACCAAACACCTTATCATTCTTGGAAATGATCTCATGTACATCTAGATGATAGATTTTATCCTACTGCTCTAGAGGTGTAGACATGATCAAACATTTAGCTACCCATTCTACATCATCATGTCTAAATAACTATTCCATCCTCTTCACTGATACCACCCTGAGCCCCCTATTAGGTAAACCTCGAAGCACTACCTTCCTATCCTGATGCTGAAACCTCATCTCCAACTTAGCCAAGTTGAAGGTAAACTCTACCAGAGATGCCATCCACATCATTCCCAAGATGACATCATAATCACCCATGTCAACTACATAGAAATCATCCTCCAACTTATAATCTCCTCCCAATTTGATGTGAAGATTTGAAATCTTTTGGGTGCATAATAACTTGTGGCCATTAGCCACCATGACTCTGAACCCCACGTGCTCTTCAGTCTGAAGGCCTCTTTTGGCTACCAATTTTGCATCGATAAAGTTATGCATTGCCCCTGTGTCGATTAATGAAACCACACATTGCCCTTGGATCATCCCTCTTACCTTAAAGGTAGTGGCCTTCTGGACCCTTGTCAACCGAGCAAGAGATTTCTCATCATCTGAACTTTCCTCAGCCGTGCTATCACCCTGACTAGATTCTGAATCTAAATGTTGCTCCTTGTCCTCAGAAGGTGATTCATCTGCTGAAAAATACTCCATTGGTTTAGCCTTCGCCTTAAGCGGACATTCATGGGAGAGATCCCATGGCTCCCTACAATGAAAACATGGTTTTTTCCTCCTGAGGTCATTGAGGGTGTCACCATCCAGCCCTTTAGTTTCCCCTTAGGCCGCTGAGGGTCCTTTTGAAATGTCTTTCTTTCCTTATCCTTCTTAAAATGAGAGTCCTTAGAGTGAAGTTTACTCCTATAGGAAGAAGATGCTAGGTCTCTCATTTTCTTAATGGCCTCTTGTAGTGAAGAGGGGTTGTGTCCCTTTATCCATCCCCATAAGGGATCATAAAGCCCATCCATGAAAAGAAAAATGAGTCTCCTTTCAGATATATCTATCACCAATACTGCCAACTTTTGGAACTCAGTGATATAGGCCTCCATAGAACCCCACTATTTAAGCTGTGCTAGCTCCTTGAAATGTAATTCCAGGTCATTAGTGTCAAATCTATCAATGAGTCTCTCAATAAATTTTGCATAGGTATCTACCTGGTTATGGCCAAGTGTGACCATACTGTGGTGCCACCACTTGTGGACACTCCCATCTAAGTGCAATGTAGCATACTTAATTGCATCCTCCTTAGGCATGGGATTAAGCTGGAAATAAGTGTCTAACTTCTGGACCCATGTTCACACATAAGTCTTCCCTATACCATCATAGTATGGAATAGACAACTTTCCCAACTTCTTCCTCATCTCATAGTTTTGTTGCCTATTTCCTCTCATGGGCATATGCTTGAGTCTAACATCCATATACTCCCTGAAGGACATTTCACCTTGAAAATCTGGCCCAACATTTCTCTAATCCTCTAGTATTTGGTCTTGTATCTCCTACTATGTAGGACCAACATCATTCTGGTCATTCTGTCTCAGAGGGAACTGTGGCATGAGTGGCCTTGTAGTAGAAGAACCTGCTCTAGCATATGTCTAGGATCCTCTATTAATCGATGCATCTCCATTACCTCCATTACTTTTTCCTCCTACCTGGTTAGCATTATTTCCTTGGTTGGCAATATTTCCCTAATCTGCTCTAGTCAAGTGTTGTGTAATTGCTAGAGCCATCTACTACAATGTAGCCTGTAGCTCCCTTTGACCCCTAGCAAGATCACTGAGCATCATCCTAGTACTAGGTTCTCCCCTTTCCCCATCTCTGTCACCCATGGCTGGTGTTGGAAAAGGGTCACCCTCCTCTTTAATCTCTAAAAAATTTTGTAAGTCTGGGTTTGTCTAGTTTCTCCTCAAGAAGTACTAATGTGTTGGATGCATGAAACCTCACAGGATGGCAGGAAAAATAGGCTCTGATACCACTGTAATGGGCACCCCTATTGCGCCCAAAAATAACCTAGTAAGAACTCATTATGAATCTGGAATGGTTTGCTTGTATTGTTTTTTTGGTTAAACAAAGACTAATGCATGTAACATAAATATAGAATTGCAAGCATAGATACACACAGCTGAAATAACTACACACTGTATTTGTATTAATTGAAAAATGAGTAAATGAGTGCAATGTCAGTCACGTGGTAACTGACTAAATACTCCAGTGATCATATGAATGTTATTTCAAGTGAATATCCCAGTGAGTGCTGAAGGTGTGTCCATTTTGTTTCTCTGTCCAGCGAAACTATAAATTTTGTAGGCTAGTTTTTCTACAAACTCTGAAGATTGGATCTACAGACTTTGTAGGTAGGCTCTATGAACTCTATAGTGACTTCTACAGACTTTGTAGGCCACTTCTACGGACTCTGTAGCCAAGTCTATGGACTATGTAGGTGGTTCTACGGACTCTGCAGCTGCTTCTACGGACTTTGTAGGCAGCTTCTACAGACTCTGCAGGCCACTTCTACAAACTCTACAGTGAAATCTATAGACTCTACAAGTGGTTCTACGGACTCTGTAGCTACTTCTACAGACTCTACAGGCAGCTTTTACAGACTCTGCAGGCCACTTCTACAGACTCTGTAACCAAATCTATGGACTCTGCAAGTGGTTCTACAGACTCTATAACTGCTTCTACGAACTCTACAGGCGGCTTCTACAGACTCTACAGACCACTTATACAAACTCTGTAGCCAAATCTATGAACTTTGTAGGTGGTTCTACGAACTCTACAACTGCTTCTATGGGCTCTATAGGTGGCTTCTATGGATTCTACAGGCTGTAAGCTAATTTCTATGGGCTCTGCAGGCTGCTTCTACAAACTCTCCAGGCTGCTATGAGGCACTATAGTGATAGAGATACTATAGTAATGAGCTACTACAGTGGCATGATTGCTATATCTCATGGTTGCTATAGTGGCATAGCTGCTATAGTGGCATGACTGTTATAGTGGCACGGCTGCTACAGTGGCTGAGAGCACAAACTCTAAATACCAATCCCAAGGATTGATGTCTAGAGTGCTACAGATGAGAAGGACATTCTCAAATTCCCAAGTAACTTGCAAGCTGCAAGTGCAACAATTATTTTCTTCTTATCCAACCTACCCAAAGAAGCCACAACACTTCCCTTTATCCTTTCTCCAAGGGGCGACTCAATTCACTTGAGCAATGTGGGCTAAAGGATGTGCAACAGTTTATTCATTAGAATATTGCTTATGTCTCCCTTGGGTACCATCCCCATAAAGTAAGTATTTAAAGAAAAAATTAATATCTTGCCATTGGGTTAAATGTTACTTTTTACAGCACTTCAGGCCTAAAAATATACTAGTAACCAGACTCCAAATGGTGCAAGTGATAACTAGCTGGAAAGCTCTCGGCAAGGAGTATCAAATCCAATCATCAAAATTGGCCTCCATTACGTCCTGTTAACTTAATACAAATAGTAAGTATGCCAAAAACTGAGTAAGTCAACCGCTAAAGTGGGGACATTACATTCCTGGGCTCTTTTGTAAAACACACTCCATCGCTTAGTGCCTTTGCACCATATGGTAGATTCTTGTTAGATCTATGCCTGTTGGAAAGTCTCCATTGATCTTTCACAATCAGATCTCTATGTACTAGGATCCCATGCACTTTTGGATCTTTTTATTAAACGTTCCCATGAGGGTGACACTTGTCACCACTGCACTCACTCTAAAAATCCCTTTGTTGCCATGCTTAATCTTATGTTGTTAGATCTCTAGTATGCAAGTTAATGTGTACCATAGATCTTAGTGCTTGAATCTTTAACTCCCATGAGATTAACACTTATCACTTCTAGATTCACTCCTGCAAACATAAATGTAAAAGTGACTTAGCATGTATATATATAATAAAGTGCATGAATGCAGGGATGCCACTTGCCATTCGATGGGGCTTTTGGTCTATTGATCTATCGTAGGGTATTTGGGTTTGCATTGAGGACCAGTCTTTAAAAAAGACCTAAAACAAAAATCTCGAAGACCTTAATTTCCTTGGACAAAATTTGTACAGCTCAAAAGCTCATAGTTTATTTATCATCGGGAAAATTATTTCAGTCATTTACACAAGACCCACAACAAAAACCTTGAAGACCTAATTTTTATCAAATAAAATATTTGAAACACAACTTCTGAAGAATGTACATTTTTGTTGGATAAAATGTCTAAGACACAAATCCCACAATTTATTTTTGTTAGATAAAATGTTTGAGACATAACTTTTGAAGGAATTGGTCTAGGGCAAAAGGCTCAAAAGAATTAGTCTAAGACAAAAGTTTTGAAGGATAGGCTTGTAGGGAAAAATACCCAGGGCAAAAGCCCTGAAGGGTAAGTGTATTAGGTCTGAAGAGCCATTTCAAAAAGGTCTAAAAGGTAATTTTGTCAGGAAAAAGGCTGCAAAAAGGCTAAAGGGAAACTATAAAAAGTCCAAAGGGTCATTATGTCGAGAAAAAGGCTGCAACAAAAAGGTCGATAGGAAACTACAAAAAGTCTGAAGGGTCATTCTGTTAGGGCAAAAGGTCACAATAAAAAGTATAATAGAATAAGTCCAAAATAAATATAAAGATAGTCTATTAAAACATAGTACCAATGCCATCTTGCCAAAGTATGAAAGGCCAATAGTCAATCTTTTCCTAGAATTTTGTAGGGGCTCAAAGTCAAGACTATAATCTAAAAAAAGGTGGGTCCCCATTTCCTATGGAAAGAAGGGGGATGTTGGATACAACAAATGGTGACTTACAGGAGAAATGTTAGGGTGTGGAGCTAAAAGCTTCACCTTATTGCAAACAAGAGGTTTTCAGAGCTTGCAGTTGCCAGCGTCAGCATGCCACAACCGACGCCAGTCAGGGGAAGCGTAGAAGAAACCGACATCGGCAAGAGATCGACCGGTGTCGGTCACCTCCAGGAAGGCAGGGACTGAC
This sequence comes from Torreya grandis, assembly GCA_037957365.1. NCBI lineage: Eukaryota > Viridiplantae > Streptophyta > Pinopsida > Cupressales > Taxaceae > Torreya > Torreya grandis. The sequence continues at coordinate 6,152,622 of JARHVA010000269.1, forward strand.
GTCGGTCGCCTGTGGCGATCAGAACTGCTGTTGACGAATAGTCAGTTAAGTGAACGCGGAGTTTACATGCTAAAGACCAGTTCGAGTCTTTGAGCCACTTGTCTAAATTAAGTGTATGCATGAGATCTATATAATAGACTCATGGGCTATATTGTTAAGTGTTGAACTTGTAGAATCCAAGTGTGGAGCTTGGAGAGTTCCTCCCATGGTGGAATCAAGTAGGATTCCCCATGCATGTAAGATTAGGTTTGATATGCAGGGAGTTGCAGGGTCATGGTGGAGATCTACATATGATAAGTAAGATCAGGTTGTTCTACAGGGATGTGTGTATGCGAGGGTCAAAACAGGATTGGTGGGGAAGTAAGATCAAGGTGACAACAATACATTAGGAGCAGGATCATGGTGAGATCTACTTGGAGTATCAGTTCGTACTCGATTTTATTGGATGTACAATGAGGTGAACAACAGCTTGTGTTAGCTGTGTGTTGTGACCTATGAGAGAAGATTACTCAGGTGGGAAGATTACTTGGAGCCCTTGAGGAGGAAGCCTCACAGAGGTGGAAGAAGAGTGTGATCTCTTTATTGTAATTTCCTTTGTAATGAGTTGAATACAATTGTGTGTTGCCTCTCATATTCTGTGTGTTTTCTCATTGATAGTTATTTGTTCTTCTGGTTATTTCCGCATGTTTAAGTTGCTTATAGAAAGGTAATCATGTGTACTCTTAATTCTGACAAGTTGTGTCAGAGCTTTGGGGAACTTAGGTCCTATCAAGAAATACTCATAAGTATTCAAGAACCCAGAACTCTAGTTTGCAATCTTAAATCAATCATGAAGTGTGTCATGGAAGAATACTTAAATCAAAAACATGGAAGAGGATCCTAAGTTCCTTCACATAACATACTTGCCTTCCAATTTTTTGGATTTGTGTGTGTTAAAATGTGTAATTCATTTATCCCTTGCTGTGGTGAGTTTTTCAAAGGCTTGATGAAATTGTAGGTTTTGTTCTAGTGTTTATTAAAGCTAAAAAAACAAGGGAAGTTCAAGCATTGCTTTATTGCCAGCCAAGCATTTATAACCCTAATAGAGATACCTTGGGCTCCTTCTCTTCCATTCCATTATTTTTTACTGATCATGATGCATGGTATATTGACCTTATTTCATCATGCGAGTTTTTTGATTTTTTTTGCTCTTTTGAACTCATTGGTTCTTTCTTCTTTTATTTTATTTTGTTCTTGAATGAAAAAAGAAAAGGGTTGGAACCCTAGTGAACTGGTATAATTATAAAATAAATCATTACTAGAACCTCCCTGTCAGCCACATCTATACCCAAAATTGTCATTTCCAACAGGTATTTAATATGATAAATGCATTTGATCCAATAAAATAAGAAAACTTTCTAAATTTGTATGAAGTACTCTGAGAACAACTTCCACATGCCTGATAAAAGTATTCAATTGTGACAGTATTCAAGAATGATTCATGATTACATACCTTTATCATGAAGACTCAAAACACAAAAATATGCCTAATCTGTAAGCTAGTCCCAAATTACTAATTTTTTTAATTTTTCCCTTTTCTACAAGTCATAAGCTCAGTTGGTTTGGATTTTTAGATTGGTTATAGTTAGAGAAAACACAGTTCAGATTGTTAGAGAAAGAAAGAAACAACTAATCTAAGAAAGTGGGAAACCTAAACTAAGAAAGAAGGAATCTAATCTAAGAAAGCAAAATACTGAAAGTAGGAAAGGTTAATCTAGAAAGCGAGAAACTAATCTAAGAAAGAAAAATCTAATCTAATCTTATAGCTACATTCATATTCTTCATTAGTTTAGGGTTCATTCAGATGGTACATCCATGAAGTAGTGCTTCAAAAACTATCCGTTGACTAGATAGGTAAGTTCATTTCTTTGCAAGTCCTTCAAACAAAATGCATTATTGCCCATGACCTTCAAAATTTGATATGGTCCAATCTATAATGGGGAAAACTTGTCATTCTATCCTTTCTTCTCATGGGATTTATCCCAAAGTAGCACTAGATCCAAAATACTGAATGCTTTGACTTTTTATCTCTTATTAAACCACCTCTTGACCACATCCTGATGTTTGCTAAATGTTTGTAAGGCCTCATTCCTTGAATCTTTCATTTCTATTATGTCCAACAGTCTTGATTCTATTTTATCACTCGGTTCCATGTAGTCCTACATGAAATAATAAGTGAGTAACTTTAGCATAATTGAGAACACTGGCCTATGCCCATAAACCAACAAGTAAGGTGAAGCTTTAAGGCTTGCTTGTGTCTAGTCCAATCTACCCAAAGAGCATACTTCAATAAATTGTGCCAGTCCCTAGGCTTGTTTCCAATTTTCTTAATTGAATTGATCATATTCTTATTCATTAATTTTGCTAATCCATTTCTTTGGGGGTAATAATTAGAAGCTAACCTGAGAATAATCTAGTTGTCGTGTGCCCACTCAATAAATTTTGTTGATATGAAAGCTGGTCTATTATCACAAACTAGAGAAATAGGTGTACCAAATTAGGTTGTTATGTGTTCTTCCAAGAAGTGAATCACATCTTGTGCTTTACAATTCTTTATGGCTATGGCTTTGATCCATCTGGTGTAGTAGTCTATGGTGATAAGCATGAATTTATGGCCTATCGAGGAATTTGAGTTGATGACACCAATGAAGTCTAAACTCCATTAGGTAAATGGCCTTCCTTCAACAATTGGTTATAAAGGCATTGTTGCGTGTACCCCCCTCTTGGCTAAAGCTTGACATTAATGACATGTTCTAACATGATTATGAGAATCCTCAAAGATGGTTGGCTAATAGTAGCCCATTCTTAAGATCTTATGGGTTGTGATATTCCCAAATGAGTGACCATTGCCTATCTTTTGATGCAAGTTCTCTAAATTTTCTTTAGCTTCATTTGTAGATACACACCTGAGATAAATACCTTCATAATTTTTTCTATAAAGGACTCCCTTATTGATCATGTAATGAGCAACTTTGAGCCTTAAATCTCTTTTTCTCTTTCTATTAAGCTTTGGAGAACAAGTTCTTGTAAGTAAATACTGTATTCTATTAGTATACCACTCTCTTTAAGATACTTGAGCTTCACATACCTCTTCAATGGTGATGCATGGATTTGGCTCAGTCATGAGATGAATAATGCCTTGGCCCTGAATGATCTTTGTAGGCTTGATCTCTATGTTGAATTCTTGAAACTTGGCCATCCATTTCCCTCTTCATTCTCCTAGTTCGTTCTGTGATAGGGTGAGCTTGATCGTAGGTTTAGGCACAATGGCAATGCTTTTATTCCTCAAAATACAATGTCAAAAGTTATTCATGGATTTTAAAAGGGTGAAAATCTATTTATCAATCATGGAGAACCTGAGTTCTACATATTTTAGGTTTGTGATCATAAATTCAATTGGATGCTCTATTTCTTCCTTCTTCTACGTGATGATAGCTACAATTTTATGCTCTAAATCAAATGAATATATGTAGAAATATTTATTAAAATTTGGATTGATTAATACTGGAGTCTATGATATTGCTTCTTTAATATCTTGGAAGGACTTTTAGGCTTCAACTGTCCACTCTATTTTGGCATCCTACTTGAGCATGGCATTCATAGGCTTAACAATATCTGCAAATCTTGAGATGAACTTCCTTACAAAGTTAATATTTTAAAATAATGATTTAAGTTCCTTCTTGCAATTTGGTGGTTGAATTTTTGAAATCGCCTGAATTCTATCTGGATTAATGGTGATCCCATCCTTGGTGATGATGTGCCCTAAAAATTTACCTTTAGTCACTCTGAATATGCTCTTCTTTGGGTTTAACGAAACCCTAAACCTTTTGCATCTCTTGAATATGGATTGTAAGTGACTTATGTGGTATTTTCTATTCTTTGAAAATACTATAAAATCATCCATGTAGATGATTGTGAATTTTACTATCAATCCTTTGAAGGCATGATCCGTGGCACATTGAAAGGTAGCTCCTACATTTATTAGATCAAATGACATCCTCTTTATGCATAAGTTCCCCACTTTGTAGTGAACACTATCTTCATTCTATCCTCAAATTATACCGGTACCTAATTGTAGCCTAAAAATCCATCTAGGAAGGACATCATTTAAGAACCACTTACTATTTGTATCACCTCATCTAGAGAAGGCAAGAGATAATTGTCTTTTTTAGAAGCCTTATTCAGGTTCATAAAATCCACACATAATTTGATCTCACCATTCTTCTTTCTTAATGGGACCAAAGTGGCCAACCAAGTAAAATGTCTTATTGGAAAGATGATTTTTGTGCTTAACAACTTCTCTCTGAATGAAAGGTTCTAGAATAGGATTGATTGATCTTTACTTCTATCTGAATGGCTTGTGATCCAGATTTAAGGGAATCATATGAGTAATGAATTATGGGTCATACACCTTCAAGTCTTCATATGTCCAAGCAATGACATCCCTGTATCGAGCGATCAAATCCTTCATTTGCTATCTTTCCTCTAAGGTGAAATTGAGACCGATATTAACATAACATGGTCTATGTTCATCTCCTATATTTTCCCTTCTAAAGTTTGATTCATTGACCTTGGGTTGCCTGAGTTGCTAAGCTTGAGGGTCTATGTCAAATGGTCTTTCCAAAGAGACCAACCTAACTGGAATTCAATTCTCTTTGAGCTAGAGAATGTCTTCCTTATTTGATTCCTCTTGATAGAGGTGATTAATGTCTTTATCATTGATGATTTGGGATTTGAATTCCTCTAATTAGTAAAAAACTAAATAATCTGCTAGTCATCATCAAAGACCTAGAAATTTTGTATGTTATCTAAAATGAAAGGATACAATACTAATTCAATAAAGAACCTTTTTTCCTTAGATTCTTCTAATGACTCCAAATCAGTATCAACAATAACTAGTGAGTCTACCTCTTGATTTTGCTTTTTAGGAAGTGCTAATATGTTGAAAGCTTCAAAGCTTTCAAACAAGTTCCATGCTATGTGATTTTATCTATTTAAATAAGACAACTTGCATTGGTATTTATTTTTGACTTGATTGACCACTAGCTTTGAGTCACCAAATACTAATATTTGCTTTACATTACTCTTAAGTGCAAACTATAATACCAAAAATAGGGCCTCATATTTAGCTCTATTATTAGTACATGGAAATTGCAACCTGTATGCCACCAAGAACCTTTTACCCTGTGGATCAATCAACTCAATTCCCATGCCTGATTCTTGCTTAGATCTAGCACCATCAAAGTGTAGAGTCCACAACTGATTAGAACCTTTAGGTTCTAGCTTTTATACTTGATTTTAAGTAGTAAAAGTATAAATACCAAGGTTGGGTGACTCATACTTTACCTCTTAATTATTGACATTATATTTTGTAATGGGATACTTCATTCTCAGCTCTCTATCAATCCTGATTTGATTTGCAATTCCTCTCCATGGTAGCTAGATATGAGAAAAGTCAGTAGAGAGATATCCGTTGAGTGTTTTAGACCAATCTTTGCTCAACAATAGTTTGTAGCCTTTAGGTATGTCTACCAATATAATATCAATGGTCATCTAAACTTGTGGTTTAGATGCTACTTGAATGTGTACATTCGTCAACTCTCCAACTACTAGTACTATTGTTCTGTCCAATTGTGAAACTATTCTCCTTAAAGGACTCAAAGTGAGACCTAACTTTTGGCATATGGATGTGGACATTATAGTTTTATATGCTCTAGAATCTACTAAAAAATTATGAATATTCTTACCAAATGCCCTGATAGTCAACAAAAAGGGCGGAACTTTTAGTTTACTCTTGTAGATGATGTTGACATCAACAATGTTCACTTTGTCTATAGATGCTTTAGTTCTTTCCATAGGAAGTTTTCTAGTAATGGAATTCTCCTTTTATTCAGGGATCTGTGTTACTTCATGAAGAGTTATATTCACCTTGATCTTTTTCATATCCTCTACAATGTTGTATCCTCCTTTGCTTGGTTCTTCCTTGCTCTATGGCTGATCATTCCCATTTGAAGGGGGTGGATTATTATCTACATTAAGATTAGGAGGAATCACCATGTTATTTGGAGGAGTCAATGTTATAAGTGTTTATTTATTCCTTAAATTATATGCACCTCTCTGGAATTACTAGAAAGCATGAACTTTGTCTATATTATATTTTGGTTCATTATCATCTTCACCTATAAAGAGAAACTCATGAGTTTTGAAGAACATAGTGGTACTTAAAGAGCCAAGATCATGATGGTATTATGGTGGATTATTCATTTGGTCCTACTTGACTACTTCTCTTTGAAATATTTTGAACATTGCACATAATTTGGCATAATCAAGCTCGCCATGCTGACAGGTATTATGAATTCTGCACCAATGGGCAAGAGATGTTTCTTCCATGTTGATCTATAGAAGCTTGTTAGGCTGCTTAAGTCTATTGAATGGTCTGTTATATCTCTAAAATCTAGTATTCTAATTACCAATTGGGCATTTGCATTACCCATCTTCCTTTACATATTTGAGAAGTCATTGCTCAAATTTTGAACCATCTTCTAGATACAATCTAGTTATACCTTTGTAGAATTCGTACATTATAAAATGGTAGTGGAAAGTGTAGCTAATTATTGATTTTGATGATAACTATTGCCTCTCATATGATTGTTTAAGAAGCTAAAATTTGGCTATGTTGTGTGTGTCAACAAAGGCATTAAATATAACTGATTTTGATTGAATGTGGGAACATTCTGATTCATATATGGTATTAGATTGAGTGCTATAAATCCATTATTGACATTAGGTACTCTAGGCATCTGAGGATTGAGCTGCTTGTCTATATTGATAGCCTCTTCATATGTTAACACCAAATTATTAGTAACAAATACTCTCATCAGGAACATAGTAGTGATTGGGTCTAGGGCTTTCTTATACATATCTAATGTTAATGGCTCATTTGGTTTATATCTTGGGGTCAACTAGTTGTACATATTCTATAACCTTGCATTGAAAAGTAGGATAGGCTCATTAGACTCTCTCTTCATAATGGTGAAGTGATGGTATACCAGACCAAGATTGGTGACCTATCCAAACTATGCAAAAAAAATTGCTTGATAGTCATCCCAAGAAGTGATGGAGTTTTTCATTAGATTTCAATACCAATCATAAGTAGCATCCATTAAAGTAAAAGGGAATAATCTACATGCAACATCCTCATCGATAATGTTCATTATCCTTAATCTAACCTTAAAGGATTGGATATGTTCCTCTGTTATATTTGCTCCCATAGGAGAAAAAGATGGTAAGTACCTCTCGATATTCTAAGGTAAGCCATACACATATCCAGGGATGGAAATAGTAGATCTAACTAACCAAGGTTGAGTCATTGGTTGGTTAACAGGTAAATGAATCCTTACTAGAAAAGGAGTCCTTAGAGGTGGATTATTCTAAATTGGGGTTTTTGGCATAATTCTAGGTCTCTTATGGCATGCCAAGGGTGAGACTAGCAAACCAACTTTGGAATTAGATCTAGTCACTCTCCTAGGTGACTCCAGTGCAAATCTATGCAAATAATAACTACCATTATGAGGAGTACTAGCCCTCCTAGCACTAATTACTATTGATGTGGATTTTAAGCACACCAAAATGTAATGAGGTAGCCTCTAACATTTTAGGATCTTAATGGAGGTAAAATCCACTCCATAGCATGAGTTTCAAGTATGTGGTTAGAACAACCTATTGATGGAATATCTAGTAGGACATGCAGGTTGTTGACAAGGTTGTTAAATGGAGGTGTGGTTTCTAAAAGGTAGTGAATCTCTATATGAGTTAGATGGGTGGCTGGTTGCTAATCTAGAGTGGATATATCTTAAAACAAACTAAAAAATGGAGGGAAGGGTAAGGAAAAAAATAAGGTTCTATGGTTTTTAGGATTTACTTCCTTGGTTGGATTTTAAATAGACTTGTGCGCTTAAAACCTATGTTTATTGCTAGCAGTGATTGCACACACACAACTAGACACATCTAAGAAGTTTAAAGAGATAATGATGTGAGAAATTCATAGGCCTTAGATAAAGGTTTATCCTTTTAGGGTAGCTATTGTACACTCTTACTCAGGAGATTATGGCTCAGGATAGTGAAGTATCTAAGGCAACTTTGACACACACATAAAAATTACATCAAAGAAAGTAGTAGTACATATTCAAAATTATGAATCAAACAACTTGAATATCTTAACTAATATATTTTACCAATCTCTTAATAGTTTTTGCACATCTATAGATCAATACATCAATCAAAATAATCAAGAATCCATTCATAGTGATTGTACACTAAAGATTATTGAAATATACAACCAAAGAAAGTAATAACTAATTACATAGAAATTAGAAAGAAAATACACAAAAACATTCACTGATGATTAGAATTGATGTTGCTCCTATATTCAAAATTCTCTAACCAAAATCCAAGTTGGATTACAATTATTTATATAGGATTGGGGAAGGGCTTGCCTCATCCTCCAAGTTCATACAAGGTCATTACATGTGATAGTCAAAAATTGAGTTATAATTGTAGTCTAAAACTATATAAGAGTCTACTTATAGTTATCAGTTTAAATTAGCCTTTGCCAAAGATATGCACAATGTTTATGTGTATAAACACAAAGACCATTTTTACAATTTTATCTTGAATTATATACAAACTGTAAATATATGCACCATTTTCCCAAAACTATTCATGCATCCTTTTATAGGTTGTGAGAATAACCTATTGATATTTTAGATTAACCACCTTTAAATGGAACTCAAACATACATCGAAGACGAGTATCACTTTACCAATGCTTCAAAACCAGTGACACTATTTACTATGACTCATCTTAATATGATTGTGCATTGTATGCTACCTATCATTGAGTTTGGACCTTTGAAAAATGAACCTGGAAATCACACCATCAGATCTCAATACATTATATAATTTGAGCATGGTATTTCAAAAATCCATTGGATTCTTGGGCTCTTTTGCAAAATACACTCCATCGCTTAGCGCCTTTGCACCATATGGTAGCTTCTCATCAGATTTATGTCTATTGAAAAATCTCCATCGATCTCGCACCGTCAGATCTCTATGTATCAGGCTCCCACACACTATTGGATATTTTGTTTAAATGTTCCCATGAGGGTGACACTTGTCACCACTATATTCACTCTAGAAATCACTTTATTTTTATGCTTAATCTCATGTTGTTAGATCTCTAATATGTGAGTTAACGCGCACTGTAGATCTTGGTGCTTGAAACTTTAACTCTTGCAAGCCTGACACTTGTCACTTCCAAATTCACTCCTACAAACATAAATGAAAAAGTGAATTAGCATGTATAGATAATAAAGTGCATGAAAATAGGGATGATACTTGGCAATTCTATGGGGCTTTTTGTCTATTGATCTATTGTAGGGTATTCGAGTTTATGTTGGGGATTAGTCTTTATAAAAGACCCGCAATAAAAAGATTGAAGACCCTATTTTTCTTGGATAAAATATCCATAGCTCAAAATCCCATAGTTTATTTATGATTAGAAAAATTGTTTCGATTTTTTACAAAAGACCTATAACTAAAAGCTCGAAGACTTGATTTTTATTAGACAAAATATTTGAAATATAACTTTTAAAGCATGTACAATTTCATCGGAAAAAATGTCTGAGACATAAAATCCACAGTTTATTTACATTGAATAAAATTTCCAAGACATAACTTTTGAAGGAATTGGTCCAGGGCAAAAGGCTTGAAAGAATTAGTCCAAGACAAAAGTCCCACAGGATAGGCTCATAAGACAAAATGCTTGGGATACAAATCTTGAAGGGTAAGTACATTAAGTCCAAAGGGAAATTTCAAAAAGGTCCGAAGGGTAATTATGTTAAGAAAAAGGCTATAAAAAGGCTAAAGGGCAATTGCAAAAATTCTGAAGGGCCATTCTATCAAGAAAAAGGTTGCAACAAAAAGATTGAAGGGCAACTGTAAAAAGTCTGAAGGGTTATTCTATCGAGAAAAAAAGCCATAACAATTTTTTTGATTGAATAAGTCTAAAATAAATAAGCCCAAAACAATTATAAATATGGTCTATGAAAACATAGTACCAATGCCATCTTGCCAAAGTATGAAAGGTCAATAGTCAGTCTTTTCCCAGAATTTTGTAAAAATACATAAAAGAGGGGCTCAAAGTCAAGACTATAATCCAAAAAAAAGGTGGGTCCCCATTTCCTATGGAAAGAAGGGGGATGTTGGGTACAAAACAATCCTTCTTATTCACATAGGTCCATGTCACCATTGTTGTAAATTTTTATTTTAAGAGCATTTGGAAGGATTGGAAATTGCTAAAAAGATATTTAATCTAGGATGGAGATGGTTATAAATTTGGGCTTTCTCTGAATTCTTATTCTCTTTGGTGGTGTCCTATAATTAAATTTTATGAGGTTACATTTGATTTGGGCCCATGGATTAAAAGTATATGATTGTTTATAAAAATAATTAAGGTCATCTCTAATTTTTTTTGCAAGCAAGCTAGGGGGTGGTTGTCTTACCCCATTTTAACAGATAAATTACAATTACATGCTAGTCATCATAAGTTAATTTTGGAGATAAAAAATTCCATACTTGATATTCATCTTCATAAGATTGGTGTTTAGCCACCTTCTAAATGATAGACAAAATAAAAGTCAAGGGATGAGATTCCCCTCCACCAATATAGACCCTAATTAGGTTATCAACTCCTTTTTTGACAAAATTTGTAGATTGATGTTCTCAATGCCAAATGGAAAGTTAAATACATTGAAAAAGTGTGGAAAATAAGGATTGAAAGGGTGTGGGTTTCTATCATACATCCTAAGTAGACACACTTCCTTTGGAGTATTCTTCACAAAGGGCTACCAATTATCACTGATTTGGTGCATTAATGTGGCACAAACCCTATATTTTTGTTTTCTACCACCCATAATCCTTAAAGCATGTTTTTTGGTTATGTAAACATGCCCATACTTATTGGTAGTGGATAGACACTCTATACCAACCCTTTTGTCTAGAAATGTTTACCTATAATATTGTGCTTTTAAGGGACTTAACCTTGATTCTTGAAAAATACACATAAGTTTGACATATTTTACATTATGAGATTCTATTTCAGTTATGGAAGGACACAAATGATATAACATTTAATCATGTAATTTTAGATGATAGTTTTTACATTACTAACATAGTTCATGTCATCTCTAATGTCATGCTTTAGATTCAAGTTAAGTAGAAAGGATTCATCTATAGGTGATTCACCTATAAAATTTATTGGATCATTAGGAAAGTGCCATGTGTGAATTTAACTAAGTCCCTTTGAACTCATTTAGAATTTATATCCCCCATAGGAAAATGGGTTTAGACAATGTGGTAGATATTGATCCTATAGTAGGCACCACAGTGGCTCCCTATAGTGATGTTTTCTATCCATAGCTCATAGCTTTCAAGCTGATGGAAATAATGGTGGCCCTATTGGATGGATGATGTTTAGAAAGGGAAATTAACTCCCATGGCACTTTAAATTTCACCTAATAGGAAATATAATGTAGAGGTTATAGATAAAGAAAATGCAACTGATGGTTGGGATCTAGTATGTGATTCTACAGATCCTCCTACTAAAGTGGTTGGGGGGTTGGGGTGATAAATAAGATGATCCTATACCTTCAAAACCCATGATTATTGTTGTTCCCACTACTTATTTGTTTATTGTGGTCTGTTGATGCTTTTCTTTATATGTTTTTTTTTTCACCTTTTTTGGTTGAAAATTACTCCTTTTATTTATAATTTGAATATGTAGTCATTATCAAGTTTATTCGATATAATGTTTTGGAGTGTGATACCATCCACTAAATTTTTTTGTATGACTAAATATTATAACACATTGTATTATTGATATATGATTTTTTTTTTAATTTAACAAAAAAATATGTTACGGCTTGACACATTTAGAAATTGATTAAAGGACATGATTTTTTAGTATCTTAAATTTGTTAATTCATGTGATTTTTATTATTTTTTTATGTATATTTAATTTTGTCTAAATCAAGTTTTTGTATTGTTAGTTTTGTCTAAACAAGTAATATTAGTATTTTGGTAGACTTTTAAACCCTGAGTCCCTTGGGAAAAACCTCTAAACATATTTCTAAAATTTTGGTCTTAACATTTAGACTAAGTTGCAGAGTCCTAACAGTGTTTTTTCGTCTTCTCATTTAATGGATGGGCATGTTCGCTCTTTCCAATTCTAACCTTTGGAAGTTAGCCCTTGTGCCAATATTTTAAAATATAGAATTAAAGTTACCTATAAATAAATAAGTATTGTGAATCAATTACACACATGAGCTCTTGATTAGTCATCTTGAACAAGGATAATATTGTTACATGAGAGGCATATTATGTGATCTCTTTGTTCCACTTCATGGGGTTTTAATGTTAAAGGGATAGTTAGTAGACTTTAACCATCAAAATCTTAATGTTGACTCATTATCATTGTTTTGCTTATTATTTGGATAAAGATTCAACTATGGTAAGATAATATAATCATAACACCCTAATTAAAATTAGGAAAGTGAAGAATATAACCATGCGAACATGTTGGACCCCTAATTTTGGTTAATATTTTAGTAGCAATGCAAAATAAACATGATGCAAAAGGAGCACAACACAAAAGTTATACGACTATAAAATATCATGGTACAAAAGATCACAACATGAGAAAACCTAGTCAGAAGGGAGGCATAATAAATAGAGAATCTAAGAGCGAAGGGCTTAGAATATCAAAGAAAAATTAGGGGAGCACAAAGGAAGTGGGAAATGATTAAGGAGTAATTATCAAGGATAGAACAAATTTTAATCACACATGAGTTTGGCACTAATCCACATAAAGATAGACACTAGGCAACAAGGATCAAACACTGAACAAGAATATAGGGGCACAAAGGCCTGGGTCCTTAGGAAAATAATGTAGACTACTGACATGATTCTTATTTCACTAGAGATAATTAGATAGTCACTAAAAGTGTCATAACTATTGTAATAACTTTTTTGGGGAGAACCAAGTATAAGTACCCCTATGTAGAGCTTTGTAATGCTACTAAACTATTTCTCTACGTTTTTGCTAATTACATTTAGAAGAAGAAAGAAACTAAGGGTTAAGGGTCAGGGGTTTGTACATTACCCAGATTAAGTTGTGCACCATATCCAAGAGATGTAGGAACTCCTCTTTGGCTATGGAGGAAGACACCTGTAGATAAGAATAAGAAACTCAAACAAAGAGAATGTTAGATAAAGATATGGTGGACTACCAAGCAACGTGCTCGGTCCTGGAAGCGTAAAGCTTCGTAAGGGATGACAATCCATTATTTATAAGTAAAAGTGTTGTAAATAAAGAAATGACAAATGACTAACAAAGAAGAAAATAGATTGTGCGTACCTATTTCTTTGCAATCTGTATGTCACAGTCACCGACATCGGTAGTCTTGCCGAGGTCAGTCTATGAATGATGCCAACGTCGGTCATATTGCCGATGTTGGCTGGGGTTGTGGTCGATGTCAGTCAGGCTATGGGCCTTGGACAGGTTTTGGATTATGTTTGTGGTTGATAGAAGAGTCTGTGGGGATTAAAAGGTTTGTGCAGGGTTGTAGGGAAGTTAATAGGGTCTAAGGAAGGACAAAGGTAGAGGGTAGGTGTGAGAAGAGGGTAAGAATAAGAGGAAGGCTTTTTAGCCTTTCTACGAAGGAAGTCAGGTCTGGTTGATAGTATTTAGAAATAGTAAATAGAAACTAATTACTAATGTATTCTAAATACTGAAATAAGATAGAAGAATACTTAGCTCTAGTTGTGGCTGATGTCGAAGATCTCATACAATGTTTCCAATCCAATGTCTGGAGTGATTCTGCAGAGTCTCTATAGCCAAGAGAGTGAAAGTTGAAGTCTGATGCTTGGTCTCAGAGTGTGCGCATCGATCTGAAAGAGTTCAGAGGGCCAGAGAGGAAGAGAGAGAGAGCCAACTCAACATTAGAACTCAGTTTATGAAATCGACGTCGGTGATACTGCCAGCGTCGACTGACAGTTGACCGACGTCGGTGGCTAGAGAATGGGTAAAAGGGCTATTTTTATCCCTTTGCCTATTCTTCCATCCGCCAAGTGTATTTGCCATTGGAGAACGGTCAAAATATGGGTTTATTAGGCATGAGGGTTAGTTAGGAGGTTAGGATGGAGTGAGAATAGGTCATGGGTGACTCATAGGGTGAGAAATGGTCTAAGGGCGAGGTGTCCAAGGTGAGGTGTCTAGGTGATGTCATTAATTTAAAATAAGTAATTTATTTTAAATTAATAAAGTGTGTAAGCGGTTAGAAGGGGACCAAGGGGGGTCGATACAATGTTGGTGTCTACATGAACATTATTATATAATGATTGATTGATGGTGAATAGAAAAATCATTATAATCTTGATATTGCACTATAGTTTATAGTTAATTTGTATAACCGAGTTACTTATACATCTATTATGTAACTTATGGATCTCATTTGGATATAGTGAATAAATTATATGTTATCTAAACATGTGCAATGAGTACTATGGATATCATGGCAATGGTTATCTTAGTTGTGTTTTTTCACTTAAATGAACCTAGGTCCACATCTATGTATTTCCTTTTCTATTTAGTCATTGAAGAATGTATATTTTCAAACACCGTTATATGATGAGTATGCTACTACATAAAAAAACCCATGGGAATTTATTTCTTGTTGTGTGTTTCGAGTGAGCATGCAAGAACATAGTCTTGCATGAAAAGTTAATGCATTAGCCTGTTAGGTATTAGTTAGTTCAATGCATGCCTAAGGAAAGTTTTAGAAAGAAAAATAGCCCAACATTTTGGTTTCATTACTAGGACCCATAGTGTATGTTGTGTAGTGATGGAAAATATTAAACTATGGATTACTAATATTGAATATAAATTTGTAGTTCCATATATTGAAATAAGAGTTTCTACATGTGTGCGGGTTGAAAAAAATATTTATAATTCCTTATATGAAACTTTATTTTTGGAAGTCCATGATCATTTGCATACTTGGATCACAACCTATACTCAACACCGATCAAGAAAACTTGGATGAAAGACAAATTGGATGATAGAGCGTCAGACGATCTTAACACACTTGGGAGTGCCATGGATATGAGATGTTGATGTCTACTGGAGAGGGGTCTTAAATAGATACATCTTGGATTATATTGCATCCACTTATTCCTATCTAGAAGAAGCAATGTTCTAGTTTCTTCGAAAACCACATTGTCGATATCTCAGGCATTTCCCACTAGAGGTAAAGAAGCTATTTATTGAATCTAAAATTGAAGTTTTTCTTATGGAAGGCTAAAATCATCCTTGCATGAGCAACATGGATGGGATGGGAATGTAGGGGTATATGTGAAGGATTATTGGTTTAGAATGGTAGCTATTCAATGGGAGTTACAAAAACACAACTATAATGAAGCCTGACAAAGGATTATAGGTGGAAGTGACATAGGAAGGGGACATGAGGACTCAAGAAGTGATGTTAGGATTCACAGGGAAGCAGAAGAGCACAAAGAGGAATCTCCAAATTTTGGACCATAACCAATGCTAGCTTTAGTATATGTAGGAGAAACTAGCCAGGCAATGGAGATTGAATAACCTAAATTAAACTAACCTAGTTCCCCAACCATAGTGCAATCTCATACTTTTGATCTAGATGAATTAATCATACACAACTGAGATACATATAGTGTAGTTAGATACCAATCCTATAAGAGAACCTTTAGTTGAGCAAGTTTTAGACCATAACATATTAACTCTTTCTTTTCCTATTCAAGATAGTTTCATGGCCCAACTTAGTATGCCTGGTGGACCCAATATAAGTAGTGGGTAAAGTACTAGCCTAAATATAGTGAATCAACCTACTACCTCACCCAATGTTTCAAGTGTCTATTCTACTACTGAAGGTGTAGGGGGTACACTAGGTGGTGGATCAATTGGTGGACTAGGAGGTAGTGCATGAGGAAGTGGTGGACTTCTCCCAAGGAACAAGAGGACTTAAAAGTTCTCAACATCCACCATTACAAGCACATCAACCACCTATTGTGTATTATGAAATGACACTTCATTTATAAGAATATTGAGGCATGTAGAATGCCATAAAGCATGTTCATAAATGTGAACTCATCTAAAGAGTGCATGGCATAACCTCCTTTAAGTAGAAAATAACACAATTTATAACCACAATTTTGGAAAGAGCACACAAATGGTATAGGAAATATGATCCTTAACAAGCAGTAGTTGATTATGACTAGCTTAAGACAACATTTATCCAAGATTTTGATATTTTGGAGTTTGATCAACAAATTATTATTGCATTGAAGGATATAAAACAAGAGATAATTGAGAGAATGCATGAGTATGATGCACAATTCAAGACACTCCTATCTAATATTTTATTTCAGATTAATGTCGCTTAGCATGATCAAAGGTTTGTAGGAGGTTTATTTCTCCCCTTTAGATGAACATTGTCTAAGAGAACCTTTACCATCTTGTGCAAGGCCTTAGAAGCTACCATTGAACTAAAGTTATTGGCAACATCGACATTGGAATAGATACTTTTATAAAAGATCAAATAGCTTCAATAGAATCATAGTTAGAGAAGATGACTTGAAACAATGCTCATGACACTCATAACAATTTATGGTGTATTGATTATGAGTTTGAGGGCCATAAGATAAATAATTATCCTCATAATAACATCAAAACTACAATAAATCACTCTTATGAAATTTTCCATGAAGAGCACACTGTTTACTTTTATCCATAATTGTAATAGGCCACATAGTCTAAAGTATCCAACTATTGTAAGATATGCTATGCATATACCCATGACACTAATGATTGATGTCTCATCAGTGATATTCATGAGGTGTGTGTGTGTGTGTGATATGCATCAAGATTCTATTTAAAATAATCAAGAGAATGGTGGGTATCATGGATGAGGCCATGGATGAGAATGAGGAGGTGGACATTTTCCACCATGAACATACTACAAATGTGGTTCTCTAGATCACTACTAGTGAGACTACTTAGTTTATCCAAAATGTGATTTATGTAAAAATAAGCACCATTTGGAGGAATGTCTTGATGTGTACATGGCCATCACAAAATAAATCAATGAAAAGGGTGCCAATATGATATGCATTAAGAAGATACACTAGTGACTGTGCTCTAACACTCCAAAAGTCCAACAAGTTAACATTACAATGTGAAGTGGTGGATAGTCCTAGTATACATCCATTCCACCCATTAAGAAGGTACAACATGAAGAATCTCATGTAACTCAATATATTGATGCTAAAAAATATAAATAAGTGCTCCAAGATACTATGAATTTGGTAATGGAATTACAAGGGGAAATTATATTTATTACAGACCATGATGCTGCCCAATGTGATGATATGTATAAGGCCATAAATCATCAAGATATGACACAAAATGAATTCCAAGATATTTGAAAGAAATTTTTGGATAAATATATTATACCATAGTTAAGTAATTGGATCAAATAATAGATGCCAAGGCCAATTGAAGATTCTTGATTAAATAATGCTCGATGATAAGATACTCCCATTCCTCCTAGCTCATAAGAGGATAAATAAATACTGGTGAATGCTACCATAAATGGATGGGTGATCTTGGAAATTCTAATTGACACTATCATTAAGGTCAATGTACTCATAAAGGATGCATAGAAAAAGATGGCAAGCCCAACCCTACAAACCTCATCTCATGTACTATTTATGGCTAATAAAACTAATGTTTTACTAATTGGAGTTTTAAAAAATGTAACTATGGATATCCTTAGGGTACTTTTCAAAGCCAAATTTGAAGTTATAGAATTGGATAAGGCTGATGACTTTTTAGCCCTATTGGGTTATCCTTGTGCTATGCTAACAACACCAATTTAAGATTCAAGAAGAGATGTATCAACATTGAAAATACTGATCAATGCATCATCATCCCATTAGACCAAGCACATGGGCCTACATATGTTGAACCTATTAATATGAATGAGGATATTAATCACATATATAATGTCATAGCTCAAGGTAGTGAACATTATGATCCTATCCCTAATCCCATCATATGATGTATGGATATATAGCCCCTCTCTGATACTATAAGTAATACCTATGATTATTGGGCACAAGGTGATGATGACCTTACTAGAAGAGTGTGTGGTGCCATTGGTAGTCATGAAGACACTTGATGTAAGTACCATAAGTTTTATAGGTTTATTCATCTTGTCACTAGGAAATTCATGAGAGGACCAATTTTAGATACATCACTTAAAAGGTTAGATGAAGCTCCATGGTTTTACAAGAAAATAGAAGTCCATGAATTCATCTAGAGATTAGAGGATTTTTATGACTTTGATGCTGATAATGTGTACTCACTTGTTCACATCCTTGATTTTAAAATGGTAAGGCAGTGGTGAACTCATCATGATCATCTCCTTCATTGGGACCAAGTATGTTCTACCTTACATCATCAATTTCATCATGACAACCTATGGTATGAAGCACTAGCAGCTATTGTGGTGTCCAAGCACTAGAACATCACCGAGATGCATGCAAGGAAATGTGGTTGGATGATGAATCTTTCTTACCAAAATATATCTAGGTTCATGCATTTTATGACACTTTACACACTTAGGCTAGATCTTGGTATGTTTATGAGGAACACCATATAGGTACCCATTTGTGTCATTTGCTAAAGAATAGCATGGTCTTCGTATTATCTTATTCATCTCCAAGGATGGATTTGTGCCTTACACTAAAAGAAATGTATCAAGCAGTCATTAGTAACCCTAGTCCTATTAAAGATTAGATACAAAGCATATATGATATGCTAGAAGAAGGATTGAACATTTTCAATGAACTAATCGAGAAATCTTCTTTTGTAATAAAACCTGTAATAATCTTGCACTACATGAGGAAATTTGTAAGGTAAGCAAAAAATCATGTTCCATGTTGATGAAGGTGAAGAGATCGATCTGTCTGACCTATTGACCAATCATTTAGTTATACCCATAAAATATGGGTTTATAACTATTTATGACACAATACTAGATACATAACACTCGTAATTGAAACCACTTCAAACCATACAATAAAATAATGACATGAAGGACACACCAAATATGGATATTATGGGTAATTACAAGTTTGATACTGATATCTCCAAAGTGTTCAAGCTGCTAAAGGAATATCAAGATGTCTTTCCTAGGAATTATAGTGAGATGAAGGTTGTTCATTCATCCTTAAGTAAAATGCATATCAAACTGGTTAAAGGCACTCACCTAATCAAGACAAAACTTATTGAATGAATCAAAATTTACGAGCATGGGTTAAAGAAGAAATTGATAGTATGTTATGTGCATGATTTATTACTCATATAGATGAGTCTAAGTGGGTCATCTCCATGGTGATAAACTTAAAAAGAAATATGGGCACATCAAAATTTGTGTAGACTAAAATATACTTAATGCAACTTATATTATTGATCTTTTCTTGATGCCTTTGATCAAAAAAATCCTTGAAGGTGTCACTGGGTGTGAAATTTACACTTTCAATTTTGGTTTCTCAACATACCATTAGGTCTAGATTGCAAAGAGGATCAACAAAAGACTACATTTACCACTGAGTGGTGGTCTTTTTCATATATTATCATACCATTTAGGTTAAAGAATGCACCCACTATATTCTCTAAAATAGTCATTGAGGCCTTTAAGGATTTCATCTATAAGTTCCTTCAATTTTATTTGGATGATTGGATAGTATACAACTTGGTGAAAGACCACTGTTCCAATCTTAGGATTATGCTTGAGTGTTGAGAGACACTTCAAATCTCTCTCAAGTTGAAGAAATATCTTTTTTATACTTCATCAAATGTTCTCCTTGGTCACATTATATGCTGATATGGACTTTTATTGGACCTTGCTAAGATTATTGCCATCCTCCATCTACTAGATCCAATTACACAATGAGAGGTTCATGCCTTTCTAGGTCATACTAGGTACTATAAGAAATTTATCTAGGGATATGCAAGGATTGAAATACCTATAGAAAATATCTTGAAACATAGTGACCATTTCATTTGGAACCACTCATGCCAAGAATCTTTTATAGCCTTAAAGGACAAGATTATCACTACACCAATTCTCCAATTCCCTGATTGGAGTCAACTTTTCCATGCCCATGTCGATGCTTCTGATATGGTAGTTAGTGAAATACTTACATAGCTTGGAAGGGCTAATCTTGATCATCCTATTTAATTTTAAAGTATAAAGCTCACTCTGGCTGAGAGGAACTATACCACCATGGAGCACGAGGCACTCTCTATGGTCTATGCTCTAATTTTTTTTAAAAATATCTATTGGCAACCCCTTTTATGTTATTCATAGCTGATGGAGTGTTGAAGTATCTGGTTAACAAACCTATTTTACATGGTCTCATTTACCATTGGATTATGTTATTCCAAGAGTTTCAGTTCTATGTCATGGTAAAGCTTTGTAAGGTTAATTATGGTCTTGACCATCTCTCAAGAATTGATTATGGTGAATTAACATGAACCATTGATAATAACCTACCTAACCTATTTTTTTTCACATCTCATGAATTATTGAGGAGTTAGAGGACATATCATCCTTTTTAACTACTCGCTTAGCTCTAGCTCATTTAAGTATGTAGGCTAAGAAGTAACTAGCGATTTGTGCTAATCAATTCCATCTCATCAGATGAGACCTATATAAGGTTGGCTAAGATGAATTCATTTGATGGTGTGTTATAAAATATGAGCACCTTGATGTGTTTTACAAAGTCATTAAAGGTACTATTGGAGTAAATTATGCTAGAGAGGATACCGTGCGTAAAGTTTTTTTAGCCAATTTATGGTGGCTTACACTTTTTCAAGATGTAAATATTTATGTGTGTCAATTTAACATTTTATACCATGTGGGGAGACCCAATCAATGAGATGCAATGCTACTACATCCTATTCTATCAAAAAATCCTTTTGAGAAATGGGCCATTAACTTTATTGGCCCCATCAACCCAATAGGGTGGCATACTAGTTCAAGATATATTATCACCATAACTGATTATCTCACCTGATGGGCTGAAATTGTGCCAACATGATATTGTACTATGGTTACTACAATGCACATCATTTGGGAACATATTAATAAAAGGTTTATTTTTCCATTAAGTTTTACTAGTGATCATGGTCCTCACTTCCTCAATGAGACTATCCAAGTATTCTTATCTAAATTCATGATTACTCATCACAAAACCACACCATATCATCCCTAGGCAAATGGCATTGCTGAGGCATCTAACAAAATCTTGGGCACAACCCTAAAAAATATATGTAATATTAGATGCACTAACTGGGATGATCATGTGCCTATAGTTATTTGGGCCAATCAAATAACTTAAAAGTGCCTCAATAAAAACACACCATTCAATCTTGTGTTTGACACAGAAATAGTTATTTTGGTAGAGTTATTGGTTACCTCTCTTCACATTACACATGTTGGATGGTTAGATGATGAACCATCATTGAAAACACACCCAAATTCATTAATACAATTGGATGAAGCTCTTTTTATTTCTCATTAGAGTAAGGATGTTGAGAAGTTCAAATAAAAGGCATGGCATGATCACCACCTCAAGCATAAGACTTTTACACCTGGAATGCAAGTCTTAATCTATGATTCCAAGTTTTTTCACCACTTTGGGAAGCTTCATTTTCACTAGGATGGTCCCTTTATTATTCATAGTATTCATCCTATTGGTGCATGCCACTTGAAATGATTAGATGGCTAATTTCTTCTTGATCATCATAATAGTAGTTAGTTGTAGCCATATTTTTTATTCTTAAGTTTTTCTTTATCATAACAATAAGGTGTATGCCATTATTTTAGGATTTATTATTTTCAATAAAATTCTACCTTAGTTACACACCTATTTTATAATTTTTGTAATTGTTACAACTTGATACTTATGTTCTCATATAGGACCATGAAGCATAATTAGTGTGGGGTAAGGGGTGTTACATCTAAGTGTTGAGATATTGTCTATAGGGGTATGCATGGCTGAAGAGGCATGAAATTGAAGAGGCATGAAATTAATTGTGTACAAGGACAAAGGCTATACAAATTGTGGTGCGTAATCATAATCTCTCCTAGGTAAGTAATGATTCTTGCCTTTGGTGTGAATATTCTTTTAGTATGAATATTCAAATTTTCCTATAGATACCATGTACTTTGAGAAAAGTGCAGGATAAAACATGTCATTAATGTAAAGAGGTAGTGGTAATGTAAAGTGTGCCAACATCACATTGTGGCAATACCATTTTTAGCATTTATTTCATGAAGTGATGGTTGAAGAGAGGGAGGTAGTAAATAAAAGTTACCCCCTCAAACCTAAAAGGGATAAGTGGTTCATTTCACATTTTACCATTGCTATGATTGTGAATTTTCAGATCTAAAGAGTGAATAGACAAACTCAAAGTGATTCTAGTAAAGTGCATAAGTACAAATTTTTTAGTTATTTATTGATCATTGAAGTGTGTTTAAGATAAAACAAACAACTAGAGCTAGTTAAATTGAAATAACATGAATAATTTCTTGAGTTACAGGTTTTAAAGGCTAGTAGTCACCATTAAAAAACATCAAATTAGGAGAGATAAGGCACCTACATGAACAAAAATGTATTCATTTGTGAATATTGGATGGTCGTGCCTCAAACTTCAGGTTCCATGAAGGGTGATATAGCCTGAGAAAAAGGCCCAATGAATTAAAGCTCTATCTATCATTCTAGAAGAAGAAAAACTAAGTGTTGGTGGGGAAATATTGTTATTTAGGGAGGAAACATTTAAATAACAAGGTGATCACATAGAAGGTGAAGGAACATGGATGGCATGCCAAATCAAGAAATCTTGAGTGCCTCCACCTCCACACTTGATGATCGAGGAGATGCAATACATAGAGATGGTATTGCATGTAGAAAACTGGGTATCAAATATGCCCACTTACACTATCCTCAATTATAATCACCGACAACTTAAAAAGGTTGAGATATAAGATGATTAGAGTCAAGCACTAAAACACCAAGAGTGAATTGGTATATGACTTGAGGATCTTTAATGCCTTGGATTATGTTGGCCTTTTTTAGCTTTTCAACCTCCCCTACTTTGAAAAAATCACAGAGGTGGTCAATTTTATACTTTCACATATGCATGAGGATTGTATCTACTTTGTTGGGCACTAAATGAAAATCATGGCTGAATAATCAATAAGGTGTTAGGGTTTTAGTTCTCTGCCATAAACCTTGAATTTGATTTACAAGATTCAATAGAGATAGAAAAGAATCCCATGACACTAGAATAATAGAAATAGGGGCATGCTATGCATATAAAGAACCTATAGGATCCCTCCCTCTGAGTAGCTATGCACATTATCATGACAAAGGTTGGTGGTAGTGATATATGGAGGATGTGGACATGGCCCACTTATTTATTATTCAATAAGTCATCGAGGGCCTAAAGTATAACTAGGCAATGCATTTTTATAGTAAAATTATAACATACATGAAGAAGGCTCACTAGATTCCTAACCATAGGTTTCATTAGGGCATATTCCTATTGATAATGGTGTTAGATGAAATTGGTGTACCTGATTACACCTATGGAGAATTGAAGTGAGTGTACTTACCTAAATATAGATCCCCTTTTGAACAGTACAAGGCATTCACCTACCTTGTACATATAACCTTGAATTATAAGATAAAAAATAAGTAATGGTATGAAGGAACAAATTAAACATTTTAGAATGAATGGCGTGTTCCAAAGGACTTACCTACAAAGCTTGGCAATCAAGCTAAATTTGCTGTCAAACAACACTTTTCTCTCATGTGCATCAGGATGGCCCCATCTAGAGAGATTTCTACTTGTCTAAAGCTACCTTATAATTTTATGGTGTGGTACTTTGTGAACTCTATCAACTACATATATATTGCAGAGTCGATAACACTTGAAGCAGAATAAATATGCTTAGAAATTCACACTCTTTGCAAGATGTATGTATACCTTAGAAAAAAATCATATAGAGAAAAGTATGAGCTAGATAGAACCAAAATCAAGGTTTGTCTAACCTTGGTTAGGGAATTAATTCATACTCTCTTTTATATGTTGAAACCTAAGAAGAAAATTTTGAGGATCTTATAGTGCAAAAAAGAAAATCTTCCCCTAGTACCACCACTAGACAAAAAGTAGAAGCATATTAGGTACGATGCCATCACAAGTTATCAAATAGAACATCAAAAAATGAAAATGACTACCTAGACACTACCATAGAGGGATTAACCATAAATAAAGGCATCACCATGAAAGTCTTCACCAAAAAGAGATCCACCAGTAAGACAACTAGAAGGCTCAGTGCCAATAATACAAATTGTTCCTTTGGAACAAGAAATATAAGAGCCTAAGGATGGTGACAGAGAGGAACTAGAAGAGTTACCAAGAGGTACCTTAGGGATAGCCATAGATCAAGAAGAGACTAATTTAGATAAGACACTCCCATAATGTAAGAGGAAGAGCCCACCCTTGAATACATAGTTGGAAATTAAAGATCCACTTGGTGAAGAGATGGATGGCTCTGAAGTGTAAGAACTAAATGGCTTCAATATTGGCACCACTTCCTCGGAGTAGGGCATGGATGTCAATATAATTGATTAGGATCCCATCAAAGGGAAATAGCCAATTGATACCATAGTTCAACCACCAAGGCCCAATTCATCCACTAACCTATGCACCCAATACCAGATAGGCATCCTTGATAAGCTGCTATATTTATACACTCATTTTGATCTAGAATATGATTCACACCTGATGAAATATGTCATTTTTCCTTGACATATAAAATGAATAATGCCATTTTGAGATGCCTTTTGATAAAATTATATTATATTCACAAATAACAATGCTAACCACATCTCTTTGGGTCGATCCTCGTTAGCTTTCTCCTTTACAAGTTAGCACGACACTCTTCAAATTGGCCTCTAAAATAACATGGAAAAATGTTATTTCAAAATATAATGCATATAGGGCCAAAAAAATCATTCCAAGGTGGTGGAAATGTTTAATAAAGATGTCATCACCTGGGAGAAACTCAAAGAGGAAGTAGCCAAGCTAAAGCACCAGCTAGAGGTTATGATAGTAGCCTAGGTCAAACCATTGAATATTTGTAAGGCTATTCTGAGCCAAGACCTGGTGATAGTGGATGGATTCCATTTAGAGGGTGAGGATATTGAAAAGCTAGAGACCCTTGTTGATCTCTTATTAAAAAAATGCAAGGAGTAACCTACACCAAGAGATGAAATAATATGGGTAGCCAAACAATTTGCTAAAGTGGTGGAAGTGTGAAGACACACATTGCATAGAGTAGGGGAATTTATTCCAACCTAGATGGGATTTTTGAAAATATACCATGGACCAACAAAATTTTAGAAGATCAGCTTGAAGCATAAGAGGTTCAACATAAAAAATTGGTTGATGTAGCCCTGTTAATAAAAGATTGCACTAAGCATGCAAAGGCATTTAAGGATGTAAAAACTATGGAATAAATAATAAGTGTGCATTGAAAACAAATAAATTTTAATTTTGTGGTATTATGAGGATAGGTTGTGGTTGAGGTCACTGCACTTGAGTACATTCAAAAGTATGCTCCCACATCCCTTGAATGATTGGTCAATAAGGCAAGTGAGTATCCCAACCAACCCAAGGAGACCAAAAAGCTGAAATAAAACATTAAAAAAACAAAAACAAAATTGTTCAACACCTTGTCACATTGGGAAGGTGTCAAAAAGTAGCTCAAATAGGTTGGTCCTAAATTTTTGGTTGAATTCGAGATCGGTTCTTAGTATGGGATGGACTAAGAACATAGTGTGGGGTGACATTGGACCTTGAATTTTGGTTAATTTTTTTTGTAGTAACATGGAATAAGCGTGGTGTATAAAGAACATGACATGAAAGTTATACAACTGCATATGACCATGGTATAATAAATCACAACATAAGAATACCTAGTCAGAAAGGAGGCATGATATATGTAGAATTTGAGAGTGAAGGGTTTATAATATCAGTGAAAGACTTGGGGAGTGTAAAGGACATGATAAATGGTTAATGAGAGATTATCTAGGATAGAAAAAAATTAAATCACACATGAGTTTGGAATTGGACCACGTGAAATAGACACTTGATGATGAGGATCCAACACTGAATGTGAATATAGGGGTACAAAGGCCTATGTCCTTTGGAAAATAAAGTAGATGGTTTCCATGAATCTCAGTTCACTAGAGATCATTGGCTAGTCACTAGAAGTGTCATAACTATTGTAACAACTTGGTTAGGGAGAACCAAATATATGTACCCTTGTGTAGAGCTATGTAATGCTATTGAAAATTATTATATAATGATTGATAGATGGTGACTAGTAGAATCACAAAAATCATTGTAATATTGATATTACATGATAACTTATAATTAATTTGTTTCATTAAGTTGCCTAGACATCTATTATGTAACTTATGGATATCATTTGGATTTAATGAATAGAATTTATGTTATCTAAACATGTGTAACGAGTACTTTGAATATCATGTCAATGGTTATATCAATCATGTTTGTTCACTTAACCGAACTTAGGTCCACATCTATGTATTTCCTTTTATATTTAGTAATTTAATAAGGTATATGTTCAAGCACAATATATAACAAGTATATTACTATATGATAAAACACACAAGAACCAATTTCTTACTGTGTATTTTGGGTGAACGTGCAAAACATAGTCTTACATGAAATGCTAGTACGCTAGCCTATTGGGAATTAGTTACTTCAACACATGCCTAAATAAAGTTCTAGATAGAAAAATAATTGAACAAAACAAAACCTTGAATTTGCATTTTTTTATTTAAACATTTTTCCAAGATTGTAAAGTAATGCTTTGTACATCTTTCAGGAGTGAAATGTATTATCTTAGTAACTTTCTCTAATAAGATCCAATTTTTTGGGTTATAGGGCTCTTGCCTATGGTTACATGTTTATATGTTCATAATTTTAAAATATGGCCTCTACAACATTATACACAAAGATATGCCATTTCTATCACTATGTATTTACTGTATAATCATTTCATTTATTATTTGACCATTATTTTTTTGATAGATACTGGGATTGGAGGGTCCCTAACCCTATATAAAAGAGAACACCATAAAAAATAGAACATGAAACATCAACCATAAGATTAAATAAATAGGGCAAACATGGTCATGGTGCCATATAGGATGCAATAAAATAAACTTACTACCAAATAGATCAAAATAAAATATAATTTGGACACAACTACATCTCTCCCTTATTTGCTTTATTATGAGAGTGAAGTATCTTAAAAGGAGAATTAGGAGTAAGATTCTATTTTTTCTTACTTCTCACTATAGTCCAATCTTCTTGCTTACACATATTACCTGAATCAACACTAGAAAAATTACACATATCCAATGATGTGCCTCTAGAACCTTGATCATGCTGTCTGAATCCACATTACTAATCTCAGCTGACCCAACAAACTCAAAATACAAAGGTATAGGCACCATGTGAGGCAACCATGATTTTTTATCCTCCTTAATAATGGATTTAGAAACTACTCTCGAAGGCATATCAAGATTTCTATCTAGAAAAACTATAAGAAAATAGTCACATGCATCCTTCCACCATGAGGAATCCACTTTGCACTTGGAGCTCTAACAAGAAGCCAATATATGACCAATTTTAAAGCAATTCCAACACTTTAAGGGAATCCCATTGTAATAAAGGGTTTGAGACCAACACCAACCATTGAATTTCAACTCAATCATTTTTTAAAGATCTTGAAAGGTATCCAAACAAACAATAATCTTGGTAAAGGTAGTGTAGGAGAAGTTAGAGTAGAAGCATCAATTTCCAACATATCACCTAAGGTTTCAACAATAGCTAACAAACAGGGATCCACCCAAAACTAGAGAGGAAGATATGGTATTTGAACCCAAATGGGTCTGAGGGAGAGGTTTTTAACTAGGGGATTAAAATTTGGAAGCCAAGATTTCAATAGAAGGAGGTGTTGATCCCAATTCCAAGATTTAGCATGAATAATCTTATCACAATTATTAAGATTATAAAAAACCACAATCAATAATTCTCTAACACAAGGGTAAATTTACATGTTTTCTAAAATAGGCCACCATGAGTCTAAGATCCATTGATGAAGTTCCAAGTGAGAAGACCAAAACTTATCAAATCTACATACTAATCCCATAATTGCAAACCATTCTTAATTATGGAGTACCTCCTCAAGTTACTCCTCAAAATTTACTACCAGTGTTGTCTTGGTAACTCCTATTTTTACCAAAATTCTCAACATATGGATCTGATTAATAGAGGAACGACTTGCCGTATGAGATACTTCCCTAATAGGGTTAAATAGAAGAGCCATATCCACACTCCCTCCAAAAATCCCCATGATATCCTTCCATAGTGACATTCTTAGAGTTGGAGATAGTTGACTTTCCCTATCCTTGTTGTCAATTTCACCTAAGATGCTAGTGGATCATGGGGAAGCCCTAATGGTAGAGGGATCTCAATATTCATCTCTGACCAATCACTCCATTAGCTACAAAAAAAAACATTTGATCATTATTTTTATATTATACATGTACCATGATTTAATTAAATGTAAATAATTTATTTAAATATATTTTAGTGAGCAGACGTTATCTTATATCTCCTAAAATTAGATATATTCATGATATTGTCTTGTAATGAAAATATTAGTGACCATGTGCCTAGATTAAAATCAATGGTTATTAAAATGAGATATGAATAACCAAATGGTGAAATCCAAAGTCTTTTTGTTGATATTTTTATTCCAATTATTAAAGATAAAGTTAATTATTTTATCTTAATTTGGATTAAAGGTTTAATATAATTAAGATAAAATTTTTAAGTAAATTAGAATGCATAATATATACAAAAATTATACATAAACTGATTGTAATTTACTATTTTTAAAAATGTGCTAAAAAGGGAAGTCCTAAGAGATAAATGACTTAGTTGGAATTTAGGTCTCAAATGTTGAAATAGTGACTATAAAGTGACTTTGAGATTGTGTGGGGTTGTTGTGAATTAAGAACATGGCTTTACATTATCCTAAGACAAGGTTGTGCTATTTGGATGCCATCTAATTATGCTAATGTCTCTAGTGCACGAATTCATCTATTATGGGTTTTAAACTCTATTTAAATTATGATTTATGTGCCTTCACTTGTAGGCCATGTATCTATTCAATTTCCATTGATTTTTTGTTGGAACCATTGTGTGTCTTATTCTTCACTCAAACCATAGATCAATGATAAGAGGGAACAAATACTGTAAAATGGGAGAAACAAGAAAGGGGTTGGGATTGTGCTTGATCTCAAAACCCCATGTATTGAAAATTTCCTACATATGAATACTCTAAGGATGGATCAAACTTCATGTAGTTATCAAATGTTATGGTGGTGTGTGTGCAATATTGGTGAAATGCTATATGTTGGTGCAATCCTAGTGTGATTATGTGTTTGAAAAAATAAATTGTGACATTGATGTTGTATTCATACCTACCTTATGGATTCTTGAGCCATTTAAAATACATATTTGTAAGAATAGGTACTTTCCTCTCAATGTGTAGCTAGATATTTTGGTGATTACAATGATAAAATCCTCTTAGTAATTTGTTATGAATAAATGGGTAGAAAATGTGCTTATATAGTGGATATTTTGGGATTTCCTCATATTGAAATTGTGAATCATGCTAATTGACCTATTGAGATGAATTTAAATTTGAGAAATTAGCTATTACTTGGTGATAGGATGAAACTGAAAGCTCTGAACATGATTGACCTATGGGATTGTCTTGAAGGAGAAGTCTTGTCTAAGGAATAAATAGTTAGACTAGAAGTATGAATCAATCAAGAGATGAGTTTAAACTTCTTAAAATGAGGAATAATAACATTTTGTATCATAATTTCATTAAGATAGAAGGTCATCCATATATAAGTCAAATAATAATGGTTTGAGATTATATAATTACACATAATTTAATTGTGCATAAGGGGTGGTCACAAGTGTATTGTTTTAAAATTAAATATTAATTTTAATTTCTACATTAATCTTGTTAGATAATTTTAAACTAAAATTTTGGATGAAAATGCTCTATAATATGGTTCTAGTGTCTCTTGTTCTAATTCTCAAAAATTTTAGAACAAGTCAAAATTTAAGAGTATAAACAATGATAACATGGGGTTCTAACTATATGGACTCTAAGAACATAGTCAGTGTTATGCTGCAACACACCACCATTTTAAAAATTTAAAATAGGGACCCACTTGCCTTATAAAATTTATTCAAGGTAAAGTCTAATTATGTGGTCAATATAGAAGATAACCTTAGATTCCAAGTGTTGACATATTTCATAAATTCTAAGGTTAACTTGTTATTTTGAGTACTATGTTACTTTTATTAAAAGCCATAATTGAAACACTATTATATTATTTATGAAAACATTTAACTTTTACAATGGGCCTTTTGAGTTACTAAAAAGACTAACCGCATTATGTTTTAGCCTATGTATCCTTAGTTTTGGTCTTATGCAATATATTTTATGACCAAGTTTTTTCTATTTCATCTTTGAGATGTATTCAAATTCATCTGATCTTGACACATGTCATTATCTCACACATTCATGACATTTGAAAATCAACCAAGTATTTATTCTTCTATATCATTGGGATTATGAAAAATGTCTTATGTAATCATAATGAATAAGAGCGGGGGGGGGGGGTGAATAAATATTCAAAACATTCATTCAATTAAACTTAACATTCATGAGCCATTCATACAAGTACATAAATCTAGCAAGTATAAGCAACCATACAAGAACATGAAATAAAATAACACATAATATATATGGGAAAACCTTAAGGGGAAGAAAACCCAATGATATATACAAATAGACTATAGTCATACAAGACAAAAACCAATATTTAGTGAAGCACCAACTCCACATGGAACACCAACCCCAACTAGCCAAACACCCACTTGACTAGGCTTTAGCAAGCACCCACTTGCAAAGAGGTACCAACCCCATTAGATGAATCAAAACCAACTCATCCACCTGATTTATTTGATAAAATTTATAAAAATATTTTTCTCAACCAAAATATTATGACCACCTCCTCAGCTCTTCACACTCTTATCCCTCTCAAACTACCTTCTAGGCCTCTTCGCTCAACTAGGTCTCTTCAAGACTGATTAGGTCATATGACCTTGATTTTAATATGAAAAAACACTATAAAATATTCATTATATATCCTATACACTCCTATTATGGTTTAAAATACCTATTTATACTTAACAATGTGTAATTTCATTCGTATTCACTCTACATACTCAAATAGGCCTAAAACTACCTTGTATATATAACATTCTTTGTTCATATGCCACTTAGTCAGATACTCACCCTTAACCTCTTAGGTTGGACATGTAATAGGTCTTATTAAATCTCATAATTTAAAAAAAAATGAATATTGAGTCCCTTTTTGGTCTATCATAACTCTATTAGACCTCATTTCACTTTTAGATCTCGTGGAGATCTAATTCCATTAGGTCTACTTTCAGAGACGTTACACTTTACCTTCATTAGAACACTTAAAATATCCACAGACAGTAGAAAAATATGATATAAAAATCAAAAATACCCCTTATAATATATTATAATCTCAAAAAGGCATTTCAAAACAAATCACTACTTGAAACCCCTCGTTAGTATTCAGTCATATTAGGCCCGTGTACACCAAAAATATGCCTTTTAATACTAAAGATAAAACTCACTTAAGCCACTAAAAGATGAAAAAAAAAGTGCATAGATAGAGTATATATGACCTCAGGGTCATCACCATATTCTTGAAACATTTAAACTCAAGGCAAAATGGCTTAAATTCATCTCTTCAGTATGCTCACTCAAAACTGCCAAGACTATCAAAAGCTAGTCATGAAAGTACTTGACATCCAACCCCTGAAAGGAAACTTTAAATCACTCAAAATACATTAAAAATATTATATAAAATCTTTATAAAAAATTAAATCATAAAATCCATAATCTCTAATATCAAACATTGGTCTTGTAAACCAATCTTCTGACCTTATCTCACACAGTCTTGCATGAACCAGAAAAAGCCATTTTGACTTCAAAATTTCAACCTCTAACACTAAATTAAAATATTTAATAAATAATTAATAGTAATTTAAAGTCACAAAAACAACACCATATGCATTAAATACTTCAACTTAGGGCATAAAGCCTCAAACTCATCACTGTAACTTGCTTACCTAGGACTACCAGTTTACCTTAAATCACAGTCATGATGACATTGAACTTCAACACTTGTATAACCAATTTAAAAGACTTATTATGTAATTATATTATCTTATGAAACATTAATACCATATTTAAATATAAACATCATATGGTCTAGTGGTAACTATTGGTCTTATAGAACAATCTGTTGATGTCACTACACACAGTCCTCACTAAGCCAGACAAACCATTTTGGATTCATCATTTTCACCATTGTACCTAACTTAAAATATTTATAAAAAGAATTAAGAGGAAATATTAGTCCCAAAAAACAAATATATACACTTGGTTTCATCATTCTATCATGATAACATATATCCTTAATCATCTTCTCACTGCTGCGTAGGTTTATCATTATTTACACCATTAGCCCTATTAACAACTAATAAACTTGGATGATCAGTTTAGCACAATTGAGTAATATAAAATATACATAAAAATTCATGGAAATGAAACATGATTCTCTACCTTATATCTCAATCCATTTTCTTACTTTGTCCAATTTAACTTTTGACTTCTACAACAACTTCTTTAGAAACAAGCTTGTAACTCAACATTTTATCTCTCCTCTATCTAACCAATACCAATTAGAGGTACTTGGGAGATTAAAATACAATATCCAATAGCTTACCTAAGAAATTCAATCCATCATGATCAATTTGATCAACATATTCAAAAATGGGTCTTTATTAGGGTTCTAAGAGGGTTTAAACCTGTTTCTATTCTTAATGATTATTCATAAAACATAACCCCTCAATCCAAAAAATAATGCTTGGAATTTTTATCTAAGACTATTAACCATATACTATGAACTTATTAGGTTACCATGAAATTTTTTTAAAATTTAATGAGTGCAATAAAATCCTTCTCAGGTTGGGAACCATTCATTTTGAGCAATTGAGAGACCTCCATACAACTTTTCATGCCTTGTCCTTCGAAATACAACCCTCAAACTGCATGAAAAAAATTAAAATAACATACATCACCTTTTAAAATTCTTAAATTATCTCAAACACATTTAAATATAATCATTACCCCTCATTAGGCCACACTCTCTTTCTTTACTTTCTAGACCTTGACCTGCATACCACATTAGGCCTTAAAACTAACCTTCATGCCTCTTTCCATGAATTATCCACTTCAATTAAATAATTAATAAACCTATCTCATGCTTAAACATTTCCATACATCCTTCATATGCCTTGAAAATAGATCATGATACCTCATTAGGGTAGTAAAGGTCGAGGAATGGTCTAGGTTTAGACTTGGTCTGAAGGTCCTACCCCTGTAGGGTCACCTTGAGACTTTCATGAGTTTTCCTCACATACATGATAAAACAACCTCATAAATAAATTCATTATTTTTTTTACTCATCTCACCCAACCACCATGCTCAAACCTTCTCATAAGGTCTCTTCATGTCATGACTAGGCTTAGGATACTTAAACACTTGAACTCAATGACCTTTACCTTCATGTATTTGTCAATAATTGAAAAAATAAAAAAACACTCATAACCATTTATAGGGTAAATTTTAGTGGTGAATATTCATTAATTCACAAATATTAATTTTTTTGGAAATTATAGTTGGCAATTTTTTTGGGAGTAGTACATAAGAACCATTCACCTAAAATTTTGGGATGTAAAATTTTTAGGGGTCAGATTGCCAATAGTTTATAATACTTATGGGGTCATCCATGTGATTCAACTTATATATATATATATATATATATATATATATATATATATATATATATATATATATATATATATAAGTATATGTTCATAGGGGTTACCATCCAAGTCTCATTCATTACCTTATTACCATGTTGAATATTAAGGCCGCTCGACATATATGTTGTGGGATAAATGAAAAAGAGTTTCAAAAAATTTCATAAACCTTAATATTATTGAATATTTGAATTTATCTCAAATATATATGTAGTTTAAAAAAATCATCTCAATTTAAATCTGTATACAAAAGCTATGACCTCAGGAAGTTGGCATTCAGTGCTACCTGATTGCATCATAGTGCTATTACCTGACAAAATTATGATGTTTTTATTTGATATAATTTTTTCAATTGAAAACATGATACCACTTGGTATCATGCTTCTGCTCAAAATAATGCTACCACTCGATAATATTTTGTCACTCGGTAGTATGCTATTATCCAGTGGCATGCTATGATGCAACTAAACAAATTTTGAAGGATGTAACTTTTTCATAGAACTTGGTTTGAGGATTTTTTTTAAAAAAATTATATATTTTTTGAGAGGGATCCAAAATTTTTCATGATACCAATCAAAAATATGATTTGGGTAAAAAAATGCTTCAAGACGGTAGCATGCTATCAGGCAGCAACATGATGTGATACAACTGAACACCAACTTCTAGAGGCCATAAATTTTTCATACAAACTTGGTTTGAGGCTATTTGTTTTTAAAATTATATATATATTCAAGAGGAATTAGATTTTTTCATGATTCTAGGTGACATCATGATTTTGGTCAAAACAATGCTGTAAGGTGGCAGCATGATGTGATGCAACTGAGCACCAACTTTTGAAGGCTGTCAGGCACCTAAAACAACAAACCTGCTCTGATGCCACGTGTTGGGAATATGACCAACACTAGAAGCACACAATTGATTACCAAATTACAAGCAACTTAATATGCGGAAATAACCAGAATCAACAAGTAACTAGAATCCAAAAAATAACACAAGATATGAGAGACAATACACAACTTGTATTAATACTCATACAGAAAAGAATACAATAAAGAAGATGCCACTTCTTCTCCATCACCTCTTCAGAGGCTTCCCACACCTCAAGTGAACAATACTTCTTTCCTCAAAGCTCTCTCTCTTAGGTCCCAACACCCAACTCACACACTGATTTTGTGTTCACCTTATACCTGTGCTCCACGCACTCCACAAGTGCTCCACACACTCCACAAGTACACAAACGTACTCCACAAGTACACACCTGTACTCCAAGTAGATCTCCCCTGATACTGCTCCCTGTTGTGTTGCTGTCCTATCGATCTCTAAACTATAGATCAAGCTGGTTCTCCACACCTGTGAACCTTGAACTTGCACACACACACACACACCTACATATCAATGATCTTACTTACCATGTAGATCTCCTATAGAAGCCATGCACACCTGATGACCAAGATCATACACTCCTAAAGAACCCTGCTGATTCTCCAATCCAGCACCCACCTTGGTACTGTGGTACTAGGAGGAACACACCATTGCTCTACCTCACACACCGAAGGAGCTTATAACAATGCTCTCTTACTCCTTAGCTACACTTTTACAATACAACCATGAGTCTATTATATAGATCTCATCCAAACAATAATTAGACACCTATTACAATAATTAGATCCGTAGCTCTTAGTCTATAATTAGCACTAAGCATGCAAACACTTGGTTCGTCAACTGACTGCCCGTAATATACTCACAGTCGAACCACACAGGCGACCGATGCCGGTCCCTGTCTGCCTAGGGGTCACTGACACCGGCCGATCTCTGACCGACGTCAGTTGCTCTCCTGCCCTATCCTGTCGACGTCAGTTGGCCTGACCGATGTTGGTGTCTGTGACACTCTAGAAACCCTTCTGCACCCTCTTTCATGTCTGCATCAGTGAAGCTTTTAGCTCCACAATCTAACAATCTCTCACTTAGAGATAAACAACTACACTGTACCTGTACCTGTACCCCGTCTAATCTATTTCCTGGTTTGTATCCCTCTTCAAGCTCAACCCTGAAGACCACTCACCACACAACCTGTGATGTACCTCCTGTCATCCAAGTACCCTACCGCATCCATTCCTACAATCTCATGTACTGAAGTCCTGACCCCTAAATAGCATAAATCCCTGCTACTGGTCTCTCTCAAATACCTGAGAATCCACTTCTCCAAATTGGCTCCTAACTCTCTGACAGCTCCCACTGCTTGGGAAAACTCAGGTCTATCCTAGACCTCATGTGATTTTGGACACTGAACTGTCCAGCCCTTGGTGCACTCTGAATCTGCATCCTGCATCTCGCCAACAACTGATTCACATCAGCTTCCACTGGAAACAAAATCAACCTATGATCTCCCATGTCTCCCATGCCGAAGAATTTTGCTACTCCAAATTCTTCATAGCAAACCACTGAACTAATCTTACCCTTAGCTCAGGAAAACCTGTATGTACGAACCTGTACCAAGCTCATCCTCCACATACAACAACAAAATGATGTTGCGACCATCATCCACCTGGTAAGTCAAACACAATGGTTATACTGACATTGACTAAAGCCCTGCTTTGTCATCCACCTGGTACCACCTGTCAATCCTATCCCACTGTCCTACAGCTTTCTCAAGACCATATGCCTGGTCTTCTGTCTCACGTATCCATTCTCTCTATTCTTCAACTAAGGAATCCATTTATCTCTGTGCTTTTGCATCGGCTGGCAACCCTACCAAAACTCTCGTCTGGTTCTGCAATCTCTCCATGCCAAGCTCCCACTGTTTCCTAGATCCTTCCTGCTCTGCAGTCAGCAATGAGTATAAAGAAGAGGAACAACAAATTTGAGGGCCTACTTACGTCTTCAGTCCTCTATATGGGTGTTTGAGACTCCTTGACAGCTTGCTGTCCACCCAAAATCTGTTACAGTGACCGACCTCGGTCACTCCACAGTCTGCATCTAACTGACCTCGGTTCCTGCACTTGTCCTGACTACCAACCTGCCGATGTCAGTGTCCTCCTGCTGCTGACGTCGATCCTCATGACCGATGTCGGTCTTACATACTGCCGATGTCAGTTTGGCTACCGATGTCGGTACCTGTGTTTCCTGTGAGTGATGAATTTTTACCCGTGAGCTCCTTTGAATCAATCCCCATGTCCAAACTGCCTTGCTCAAAAGTATCCAGCACCATCCACTGGTCTCTGTCCACCATCTCCTCCAAGAACACCAAGGCTTTCTAGTTCTTAAGCCTATCAAATATATCTGTCTTCCGCTTAAGAACATGCATCTCCTTCCTGCTTATGTGACCAAGCCTACGAAGCCACGTCTCCGCAACAAAAGAAGAATCAGTAATATAAACAAGTAGATAAAGAGTACCTATTTTCTTACCACCAGCTAATTCAAGTGCATCCTCTGTGAGAGTTATCGTACATCTCCCATCACCCAACTCTTCTAAAGAAATTAGCCACATCTCCAAACCTGGGACCTGCATGACCTCCTTCAACACCCATGTGTTGGCCACCTACAATTTCAGCTTCACTTCCCCTTTGCCAATTCTTTGGCAAGGCTCACTAGCTCCTCTATCTGGGGCTGCATGGAAAGAGGCAACTAAATCTGTAAGACAAGATTCAACTTTATCCAAGAAACCTCCCAGAACATCCTGTGCCACATCACCTGCAACATCTGCTTCTTCAGTTCTTCCTTGCTGATCTTCCACAAACCAACACTTTTCTTTCACTTGCTCTTTCTTTTCATCAAACCATAAGTGACCATCTGTGATTTTCAACTCCTCCATCCTTAGCTTACTTTGATTTGCCATTGCTCTACTCCCACTCAATTAGAAACCCCTGAGAGTGACCTGTAACCAAAACACAAAAGCTGCTCCCTGCAACCTTAGCTCTGATACCACTTGTCAGGCACCTAGAACAACAAACCTGCTCTGATGCCACGTGTTGGGAATATGACCAACACCGGAAGCACACAATTGATTACCAAATTACAAGCAACTTAATATGCAGAAATAACTAGAATCAACAAGTAACTAGAATCCAAAAAATAACACAAGATATGAGAGACAATACACAACTTGTATTAATACTCATACAGAAAAGAATACAATAAAAAAGATGCCACTTCTTCTCCACCACCTCTTCAGAGGCTTCCCACACCTCAAGTGAATAGTACTTCTTTCCTCAAAGCTCTCTCTCTTAGGTCCCAACACCCAACTCACACACTGAGTTGGTGTTCACCTTATACCTGTGCTCCACGCACTCCAAAAGTGCTCCATGCACTCC
Source organism: Torreya grandis (assembly GCA_037957365.1). Lineage (NCBI taxonomy): Eukaryota > Viridiplantae > Streptophyta > Pinopsida > Cupressales > Taxaceae > Torreya > Torreya grandis. Next base: position 6,191,315 of record JARHVA010000269.1, read on the forward strand.
ACAAGTACACAAACGTACTCCACAAGTACACACCTATACTCCAAGTAGATCTCCCCTGATACTGCTCCCTGTTGTGTTGCTTTCCTATCGATCTCCAAACTACAGATCAAGCTGGTTCTCCACACCTGTGAACCTTGACCTTGCACACACACACACACCTGCATATCAATGATCTTACTTACCATGTAGATCTCCTATAGAAGCCATGCACACCTGATGACCAAGATCATACACTCCTAAAGAACCCTGCTGATTCTCCAATCCAACACCCACCTTGGTACTATGGTACTAGGAGGAACACACCATTGCTCTACCTCACACACCGAAGGAGCTTATAACAATGCTCTCTTACTCCCTAGCTACACTTTTACAATACAACGATGAGTCTATTATATAGATCTCATCCAAACAATAATTAGACACCTAGTACAATAATTAGATCCATAGCGCTTAGTCTATAATTAGCACTAAGCATGTAAACACTTGGTTCGTCAACTGACTGCCCGTAATATACTCGCAGTTGAACCACACAGGCGACCGACGCCGGTCCCTATCTACCTGGGGGTCACCAACGCCAGCCGATCTCTGACCGACATCGGTTGCTCTCCTGCCCTATCCTGCAGATGTCGGTTGGCCTGATCGATGCTGGTGTCTGTGACACTCCAACCCTTCTACACCCTCTTCCATGTCTGCATCAGTGAAGCTTTTAGCTCCACAATCTAACAAAGGCTATAACTTTTACATATAGATTCATTTTGAGATGATTTATTTTTTGAAATTGCATACTCTTTGATAGGAATCCAAATATGAAATAATATTAAGGTTTAAGAAAGGTTTTTATACTCTTTTTAAAATTATCCCACAACCTATATGTTTTAACTGTGTTGATGGGTAGTTGTACAAAAAACTTAAGAAGGCAATTTTTTTTTCAAATTTTCATATTCATCAAGTATATAAATTAGAATCACCTAAATAAATATAAGGAGTTTTTTGATATGGTCTCTTAAAATGAAACATGACCACTACAATACTATCTTTCATAATACATACCTTTAATGCTTAACAACTTATCACATCACACATTGTCAATTGACCTTACTCACAACAAAACTCCTGTAAAGATATTTGTCATCATACCTTCATAAAAACCTTCAATTACAACATCTAAAACTTAAATATGACCTAAACCTTGACATCAACCAACAAAAAATACATTAGTTTATTTCAAATTCTCTCTTGCCTTCAAATTCTCAGTGCATCTTGTCTCATCACATATTTGTCAACTAGGCTTACCCTTTCATGATTTATACCTTCCATGCTCATAACATTCATGATAATATCAATCTTGATCACTCATCACCTTTTATAACATCATGATACCAACTCAATGATCACTCATCGTGCACCTTCACAAGATGTACCCCTTTGACATCAATGACAACAACATGCCAACAAACTCCTCCTTTGTCATTAATGGAAAAACACTCTTCAATCTAATCACTCTCATCTCCCCCAATTTGGTCAATCTCCCTTATTTAACTTTCTCCCCCTTTGACATTAATGACAAAGGTTCATACACACTACAACTTATAGAACCACTCATTTTCCTTCTTTGACAACTACTCTCAGAATCTACAAAAGAACTAAGAATGACCAAGCTCCCCCTTAGACCAAGATTTGTATTCAAATGAAATCTAAACCTCAATATCACTTACCAAGCTACAAAACTCTTGATATCAACTAATGAAATAGTAACTCCCCCTTTGTCTTCACAATTTGAGGTCACCAAAAGAATCAACATAATTCTCAAACCATCTACAACACAAGTCATGCTCAACTACCAAAGTATATAAACACAGAATAACTTTGCTTACCTCTTCTATGCTTATTAACAACTACACTTGGAGCTTTTGAATAACATAAATATGTCCCCCTCAAACCAGCATCCACCATGCTTCTGCTAATTGAAAAGTGTTTCCATGAAGCCTAATAGAGTCACCCCTTCCATAGAGCACTAAAACAACACAAACTCATGATATTTATAGATATCCATCCTTTCATAAGACTGAATATCCTTTAGGATCTTTTAAAGTTTGATTGTAACCTTAGGCTTAAACTCTTCATCAAGTATGCTCTACCATAGAAAATAGTCCACTTAGGCTTGTAGAGTGATCATGACTTACCTTTACTATGTTTGGTTTCTATACATTTATTTGCCTTCTCTCTTGCATTCTAGGGGATTCAAACCTCTTATTTTGACTTGATGGATTTGCAACTCTATAAGGGTAGAATCTTTCAATGTGTCCCACATTATGACAACTATAACAAACAAACTCATTGATACCTCTTGATTGATGATTCCTTTCATAATCCCATGCATATTAATTTTTAGAGGATATTCTACACTCTCTTTCTCTATGACCAAATTGATTACATGAAAAATAATAACTTTTGAATGAATTAACATACCTCATAGCATTAGGCTGTCTGATTACTCTCTTCATGTTGACCTTCTTATCTTCATTATTCTTCTCCTTGACTTGAGCTACCTCCTTTTGGTCTTCTTTTAAACCAAGAATTATCTTATCATTGAAAAACTTCTGAATACTCAAAATGTCATCTATATCCCTAGTTCTCTTTTCAAAATTCTCATAGGTCTTCATCTTGCTAGTTGCTTGATCAAATTCTAATTTTAAGCACTTTATTTTTGATTCATACCTGGTGAATTCTTCTTTCTTAGAATTTAGGATAGTAGTGACTATCTGATGGAGGTAAAAGATGAATGAGAAGGGGTGTGGTAAATCAGTCATCTAATAATGCATATTCAATTTCATTACCATTCCATTGAAACATGAAGCAAGATAACATAAGCAAACTAACACATGAGAAAGAATAAGAAAAATCAATACAAGTATAACTCATATATGTGGGAAACCCTCATGGGGAATAAAACCCACTCTCAATCCTACAACTAATGGACTAATTATCCTATAAGATAGAGTAAATAAGATACCTTTTGTGAATCACTAACTCCACAAGGAGCACCAACCACTCAATCTTTAGCTAGCTCCAACTAGCAAGGAGGCTAAAACCCCCTGGGTGATTAAAAACCCATTTGAAAACCTTAGATCTGATGTATACCATTGATCTGATGTCTTATACACTTGATGATGACCTTCTCTTGCTCTAACACTTGTAATCCCCTTCACAAGCCTTTTGCTCAACTAGGTCACTCTTTTGATTGTTAGGTCTAATGACTTGCTAGCTCATGAACCTAATTAGTCAATCATGAATAATATTACACAATATTTGATGGTCTTTAATGACCTGATCCTTATCTTTCAAATGATCGTCTTTGCTCTATTCAATGATTCACCCCCCACTCAAAATAGGCTAAATAAGCATTTCCTTTATATCTTTCACTTTAACTAACCCATCTTGGTCAGTCAAGATGCTTCACTTACATAGATCACACCCAAAATAGGTTATTGCACATGTTACATATGAGAACAAAACATTCCATACATCGGCCAATACCCTTAGGACCCAAAACCTCCATTAGGCCTAATTGAGACCTAAAGCAATTAGGTCTATTCATGCACATGTTACAACTTGGATTCATTGGATAACCTTAAAAATTTACCAATAGGTGAAACACATCAAACATAACTCCAATATATAATTTATCACTCCCTTATACGTTTTTAACATCTGTAACTCCAACTCATACCTTAAACCAAGCCTTTTAGACTACTCACTAATTAGACCTTCACACAGTGAAACACTATCTTACACATATGAAGTGTATGCTAAATTATTCTACACAAAAATATGAATAAATAACATTAATGGGTACTCCATGAGATAAAAAACACCACAAAATATATTTGAAACCTTCACACAACTCACATAGGTCCAAACCAAATCAAACAAACTAATTTTTCAAACTGGTTAAGTACTTCAAAAACACAGTCAAATAACTTTGACTTTCCACATTTGATCAAAGCAAAAATAAGACAAAAAATGTATTTTAATAAATATTTGATACTTTTAGAACATATCCATACTCATTTGTTACTTCAACTCTGTACAAACAACTTCCAACTTACTTCTTCAAATAGACCACTCAAATTTCTTGTAGCCTTCAGGAACACAATCATAAACAAGTTCTTATTTAACACCTATAAGTGTGTTTTAAAGACATATAATACATATGGATGAATAATATTTCATATATATGTCAAAATCCAATATTTATTTCTCATGTCTAACCAACTTCCATTGGTCTAATATACCAATTCCTCAGGTCACTATCTCACAGTCTTAACATAGAAAAGTCTACACTGATCAATGGTAAAGAAAGAACACTTGTAGATATTTTAAACCTCTCCTGATGGATAATAATGTAACTATGAGACATATAATTTAACACCATATGATTTGGATATCTCAAATCAACTTGAATCACTTCAAACTAACCTTACCAACAAGGGTGCTTTAGACTGCTATTTTCTCCTTTAGGCCTCTAATGGCTAGGCAACTTTGAAATTATAGAAATTTGACACAAAAATATGAATATCACTAAAAATTTTCATATCAATTTTTTAAAACTCCTAATATTCATCACACACCCATTATTTCCCCTGATCATATTCAGAAATCTCTCACAATATCAAAATTACTATTAAGAAGTACTTTTCTGTAGGACCCACAGATAGTCAGGATTAACAAAAAACATATTAAAGAATATATAAGAGTCATATACAAAATCCAATCATCATATTTTATCACCCAATCCATTCTAAGATGAAACCATCAATATCTTTTCTATTAGGTCTAAGACTAGGGTTTTTACACATTAAAACCTGCTTTCCTTCTTAACAATCATTCATAAATAATAGAGCCTAAACCATAAATTCATGCTTGGAGAATATTCTTAGAGACCCTCCACAAAATATCCAAAAGTTTCAGCTCACCATGTAGACCTTTCCCATGCCAACAAACATAAGAAAGTCCTTCTCGGACTCACTAGACACCTTTTTAACACCTCTTGAAGCTATAGGATCCTTTTTATAGCTTTTTTACTTCAATATTTAACCTATAACTTGGTCAATTCACTTTAAAAATCCTATATGATCATATCCCATTCAGATATAAGATTAAATTTTTTAAAATCACCCTTTGACCCTTCACAAAGCCTCACTAGCCCACTTAGGCCAACTAGGCCAATAGCCAAGCTCTCATGCAGATTACTTGCAAACTCTTGAAAAACATACAACTAACATATTAGCACCCTATAAATTTATAACATGCATATTAAAAGAATACTAATCTCCTTACCATGTCACACAATCCATAGTGCTAAAAAACCCATAGGTAACCATACATGAACAAGGCCTACAAGACACACAATGTCCTACATACTTCATAGAAACCATATGAAGTCAAACTTTGAGATTATAAAACATCAATAACATGTAAACCATCTTCATATCAGGCTCCAATATATCCATTTGGGTCACCCATGCAGGCTACACACTGTACTAAGCACACTATGCCACCATGCTCCATTTCACTTTGACTTGTTAGGTTATTTTGTCATCACCAATGCCAATTGACATAAATGAAAACACATCTACCATAAATATCCCAAAAATATCCCCTTTTTTCATTGATGGAAACACTCATTTTCTCTCTCTCCCTTTGCCAAAATGCCAAAATGGATTCTTTTCAACACTAGGCACCATAGAAAACAAGCAAATGAGTTATAGGAAACTCATGAAAACATGATAACCTATAGGAAATATTCTGAAAATGGACCATTTAGACCTTAAATAAGCACAACTTCCCCTTGGAAGATGCTCTCACTCAGAAATTACTCTTAAACCATCAAGATCCTTGGCCCTATCATCAATTTTCAAGGTAACATAGCTCCCCTTAGGACCTTGCTTCACTTTGAAGGCTCCCACTCAGTTTACACAACCCATGTACACCTACAAGACCTCTAATAATAACTATCATCAATTCAAACAATAACATGATCACCACAATACTATGCAAGCTCACATACCTTTGCACTCAAGGCACCCTAGAGACCTTCAAAGGAATTTCAAGCACACCACCATACCTAAAAAATACTTAGAATATGAAAATCTTATCAATTGGAACCAAAAATTCCAACATTATTTTTAAAACTTTCTAAAAAATCTTCATTTTCTTCACTAGGCCTGCTTAGACCCCTTATAGCCCTATCTAGCCACTGCAGGCCTCATAAATCTCTAACCTAATCACTTAAATATATTAAAATTAATATTTAAAGACCAATATCATGACCCCTTAGTCATGCCTAGAATGAGCCTCCAACTCATCATCCTTAGCATACTTCCTTTTTAGCCTACTAGCCAATTATGCCTCCTGGTGAGCTAAAACTTAAATAAAATGAAATATACTCACTTTCAGACCACTATAAAAGTTTATTTAGATACCCATTTGGCCCAATCAACTTATTTTTAATCTTCCATCCTCTAAATACAAAGTTTGACCACTTTTCCAAACATGCTCAAATCACTAGGCCTTTAAAGCAATAATTGGTCAAAAGTCAACCTTCGATCAATGTAGACACCTGAGCTAGATACCACACTTGGATACCATAAAAAATCACTTCCATGAAAAATTTAAAACCTCCATACCATTGGCAACCATGACTTCCTTTATGCCACCAAATGTATGCTCTTGAGAAGAGAAGCCAGTGACCACTCAAAATGCTCCACTTGGCACAAAATCATTCATCCACCTATGAAACCACCTAGAACATGTCTTAAACACATGTGAATACCTTCTTGATAAAAAAATACATCATGACACATATTAATTCTTTAAGTGACCCTTGATACCAAGCATTCTGAGCATACAAAGTCATCATCTACAACAAGCACCTTGACTAAATGGTCAAAATCACACATGGGCATCTTAGGAGTAAATCCAATCTATCTACCCTTCTTTGACAATGAAAAAACCAACTTTAATCATCTATTAGTTACCTTATATCCACCTTGGAACACTCTAAGTGCTATATTGGCACCTTATAGGCAGTCATCACTGTAAAAAATGGTCAACTCAAAATTTTGACCATATAACTCACATCTGAGCTCATCAAAGACTTAGATCACTTGGGAATGACTCATGATAATCTTCCTTAAGACATAAAATAAAATAATCCACCTTTATACATAAAATCACTACTCAACTAAGGCATCAAAAATTGATCAAAAATGCACTTTAGAACTAGGAGACTTGAACATACCTCTTGAACAATCATCCTTGCTTATTTCTCTTCATTAACTTGTAAGATCAATTAGACCTCCTCAAGTAGGATTGAACATATTAAAAACAATGGAAAAATATATTTTTAGGTATTCTTCAAACAACACAATCCATTAAGACTCAAATTACATATCAACTTCTTCTTATGGAGCAACTCAACCTCATGATTAAGGATAACTAGATAATTCTGAATGCTACAATCGTCAACCTCTATCTTCATACAAACAAGACCTAGCTTGGTAGGTAAAAATTATAGGCATATTTGGATCATACATAATATATTTATATTTATTTTTCAAGACCTTTTGAGGTCACCAAAACACCAAGATACTACTGCAAATCAAAACACATCCTTCATGAATACATCTACAGACTTCTCTTCAGGAATATAAGAACCTTGTGATTCTATAAGACACACTCATATTTATAATAGTATGAAATCATTCATGATTATTAAATTATGGAAAAAATACCTCTTAGACCATATAAATCTTCTTTAAGACTCTTCATATATAATCAAAGAATCAACTTCAGTAAGCACTATCTAGATTTGATAAGAAACTCAGAACTTGTCATCTGCACAACACTAAAACCTTCTTTATGATATCAAAAACATGACAACACATTATTTCATGACCTTTTGGGGTTATCTAGATATAAAAATAACATTTTCATACACTTTGATCAGTCACCTTGAGAGTCTAATATTGCCATTCTACTCAACAAGTCACACTATCTATCAATTTTGAAACATAGTCAACTTCCATGGAGCTCTTCTTATAAAGACACACTTCTAGATCTTTCTAATGAACCATACTTTTTTTTTATATATTAGTCTTATTTATGCCTAAAAAAACTTTCACTCTTACTTATAAATCTTTATTAGCTCTCATACTCTCATTAGGTCTCATGGAGACCTAAAATAAATAAGACTATCTTTAAATATGTCTTCAAATCTATCAACATAGGTTTGATATTGGACTTAGCTTCAACATAATCCTTATTCATTTCCATATGCCTTCTTTAAAAAAACCTCATGATTAAAGAACCACCTGTAACAACAAACAACTCACCTTGGCTTGAGTGAAAAATAATCCCTACCTTGACATCCTTCTCCATCTTAGAGCAACCTTCAAAATTCATCAATTTTGGAAGAATAAATTTTTGACAACATGAAGAACCATGAAATCAACCAAGCTTCCATAATGATCATCACCAATTATAACAACATGCTGATTAGACTCACAAGATCACCTCCAATCTACATAGGATCACCTATAGGCTATTAAGCCTCTTTCAAAGGTTTAGCTCTAATACCAATTGATGAAGGTAAAATATGACTGAGAGGGGGGGGGGTGAATCAATCATCTAACAATGTATATTTAATTTCATTACCATTCCATTGAAGCATGAAGCAAGATAACATAATCAAACTAACACATGAGTAAGAATAAGAAAAATCAATATAAGTACACCTTATGTATGTGGGAAACCCTCATGTGGAATAAAACCCACTCTCAATCTAACAACCAATGGACTACTTGTCTTATAAGATAGAGAAAACAAGAGACCTTTTTGAGGCACCAACTCCATAAGGAGCACCAACCCCTAAATATTTACTTAGATCCAACTAGGAAGGAGGATACAGCCCCTTAGGTGATTAATCCCAAAATTAGCCACATTATCTCTAATATCTACCATTGATGTGATGTCTTATACACCTGATGATGACCTTCTCTTGCTTTAACACCTACAATCCACTTCACAAGCCTTTCGCTTAACCAAGTCGCACTATATACTATTGGGTCTAATGAATTGATAGCTAATGAATATTATTAGTTAATCATGACTAGTCCTACACAACCTATAGTGGTCCTCAATGACCTACTCCTTCTCTTTCAAAGGCTCTTCTTCTTCTCTCTATTCAATCATTCACCCCCCACTCAAAATAGGCCAAATAAGCCTTGCCTTTATATCTTTCACTTCAAATAACCCATCTTGGTTGGCCAAGATACTTCACTTACATGGATCACACCAAAAATAGGTTATTACACATCTTAAATATGAGAACCAAACATATCATAGGTCGACCAATACCCTTAGGACCCAAAACCTCCATTAGGCCTAATTGATACCTAAAACAATTAGGTCTATTCATGCACATGTTACAACTTGGATTCCTTGGAGCACCTTCAGCTTTCACCAATAGGTGAAACACATAAAAAATTATTCCAATAAATAATTTATAAATCCCTTATAAGTTCATAACATCTGAAACTCCAACTCATACCTTAAACTAAGCCTTTTAGACTACTTGCTAATTAGACCTTCACATAGTGAAAACATTGTCTTATATATCTGAAGTGTACACTCAATTAATACACAAAAAAATATGAATAAATAAAATTAATGGGTCATAAATGACCTAAAAAAACACCACAAAATCCATTTTTAACCTTCACATAGCTCACATAGGTCCAAACCAACTCAAACAAATTGATTACTCAAACTGATCAAGTACTTCAAAAACATAGTCAAAGAACTTTGACTTTCCACATCTAATCAATGACAAAATAAGACAAAAAAATATTTTCATAACTATTTTAGACTTATATAACATATACATACTCATTTTTTACTTCAAATCTATTCAAACAACTTCCAACTTACTTCTTGAAACAGACCACTCAAACTGCTTGTAGCCTTTAGGAACACAGTCATAAACAAGTTCTTGTTTAACACCTATAAGTGTGTTTATAAGAAATATAAGAAATATTTATGAATAATTTTTCATATCTATTTAAACCTAAAATAGTTATTTCTCATGTCCAACCAACTTCCATTGGTCTAACAGACCAATTCCTCAGGTCACTATCTCACAGTTTTAACACATAAAAGTCTACCATGATCAATGTTCAAAATAGGAAACTTACAAACACTTTAAACCTATATTGATGGATAATAATGAAACTAGGAGACTTATAATTCAACCCCATATTATTTTTATATCTCAAAGTAGCTTGAATCATTTCAAACTAGCCTTACCAAAAAGGCTACTTGAAACTGCTATTTTGTCCTTTAGGTCTCTAGTGACTAGGCAACTTTAAACTTATAAAAATTTGACATAGAAATATGAATATCATTGAAAATTTCCATATAAATTTTTAAAAATTAATAATATTCATCACACACCCATTATTTCCCCTGATCATATTCATAAATATGTCACAATATCAAAATTACTGTTAAGAAGCACTTTTTTGTGGGACCCACAAATATTCAAGATTAAAGAAATTGATATTCAGGAAATTATAAGATTAATATACAACCTCAAATCATAATATTTGATAAAATAATCCATTATGAGCCCAAACCATCAAGATCTTTTCTATCGGTTCTAAGACTAGGGTTTTTGCACACAAAAACCTGCTTACCTTCTTAACAATCATTCATAAAGAATAGAGCCTTAACCCATATATTAATTATTGGAGAATATTATTATAGAACATACCTAATATATTAAAAAGTATCAGCTACCCATGTAGACCCTGCACATGCCAATGAACATAAGAAAGTCCTTCTCGGGCTCACTAGACACCTTTCTAGCACCTCTTGAAACCATAGGATCTTTTTTCTAACTTTTTACTTTAATATTTGACCTATAACTTGGTAAGTTAACTTTAAATCTCCTATATAATCATATATCATGTATATATAAGCTTAACCATTCTAAAATCACTCTTTAACCCTTCACAAAGTCTCACTAGCCCACTTAAGCCAATAGCCAAGCTATCATATAGATTACTTGCCAACTCTTAAAAACCATACACATAACATCTTAACACCATTTACATGTATAAAATTCATATAAAAATATAATAATCTCTTTACCATATCACACAATCCATAGTTCTTAAAACCCCATAGGTAACCATACATGATCAAGGCTTATGAGACACACACTGTCCTGCATACTTCATAAAAACCACATGAAGTTAATATTTGAGCTTAGAAAACATCAGGAACATGTCAAACATCTTCATATCAGGATCTAATATATCCAAATAGGTCACCCATACAAGCTACACACTATACTAAGCATACTATGCCACTATGCTCCATTTCACTCTGACCTGTTAGGCCATTTTTTCATCACCAATGCCACTTGACATCAATGACAACACATCTACCATCAATATCCCAACACTATCTCCATATAATTTTTAACCTAATTTATGATCTCATCATGCTTTTTATATGTGTTATTTGATCTCTCTTCAAATAAACTAATCTTCTCTTCATAGTCCTTAACTAATGATCTTAGTTTGTGATTTTTCCTTCTTTGGAACTTCAACTCCTCTAGATTAGTCACTAATTATATCTCAAGGTTCACTTTATCTTCTTATTCTTTTGATTCTTCATCATCTATAAGGCCTATCCATTTTGAGAAATCCTCATGGTCTATTTCTATAGCCATGAATAAGGTTTCATTATTGTCATGTTCATATTCATTACTATCATCATAACTATCAAATGTACTTGTATCACTTATATCGGATGAGTTTTTATATTCTTTGGTATAAAAACTTCTCTTGTTCTTGAATGGCCATTTCTTACCTTCATACTTCCTAAAGTATTTATTAATTTTTTTAGGATTATAAACTTTCTTATCATCACCATAATGTTCATCATGTTCTTCATCATGCTTAGTCTTATCCTTGTTAGGATACTTAGATTCAAAGTGACAAATATTACCACAATTAAAACCTTTGAAAGGTAAATTACCCTTGTACATACTAGATCCAAACCTCAATTTCTTAACAAACATATCCACATTTACCTTGGTGTCTCCTTCATTGATAGTCTTCAACTTGTTCCATATCACCTTAGCTGACTCATAGTGCATCACCTTCACAAACTATGCCTCTGATAAGGCATAAATAATGGAATTCATTGCCTTAGAATTACTCTCACTTTCCTTTTTGCCCTACATCAATTGGGTGTTTAGGAGGTGGAGTGTATCCATCCATAACTAAATTTAATATTTCATGGACCATTGATATTAGATATGTCCTCATTCTAATTCTCCAAAATTCATAATTAGTCCCATTGAAGAATGAAGCCTTACTAGTGGATAAACCTCCTTGAACTTAAATACTAACCATCCTTGCTTCTAGGATCTCCTTTAGGCTGTTATGCCTGACTTAAAGGACCAAGATTTTATACCTATTTATGGAAGAAAAAAATATTAATATGGGGGAGTGAATCATTATTTAAAATATTCATTCAATTCAACTTAACATTCATGAGCCAATCATACAAGTACATAGATCTAGCAAGCATAAACAACCATACAAGAGTATGAAACAAGATAACACATAATATATGTGGTAAAATCTCAATTGGAATAAAAATAATTAATATATTTAAATGGAATATATTCCTATAATAAAAAACCAAATATTTAATGAAGCACCAAATCCACATGGAGCACCAACCCCAACTAGCCAAGCATCCACTTGACTAGGCTTTAGCAAACACCCACTTCCAAGGAGGTACCAACCCTATGAATCAAAACCAAATCAAAAACTTGATTTATTTTATCACCTTAAGAACACTATGTTTCTCAACTAATATATAATGACCACCTCTTTATCTCTTCACACTCTTATCCCTCTCAAACTGCCGTCTAGGCCTCTTCGCTCAACTAGGTCTTTTCAAGACTCATTAGGTCATATGACTGTGATAATAATATGTGGACACAATATAATATATTAATTAAATATCATATACACTCATATAATGTTTTTCAAGACCTTATTAAACTCAACAATATGCAATTTCATTTGTATTCACTCTACATACTCAAATAGGCCTAAAATTGCCATGTATATATACCATTCCTAGTTCATATGCCACTTGGTCGGCTACTCACTCTTGACCTCTTAGATCAAACATGGAATAGGTATTAATAAATCTCATAAAAAATATTTAAATTAATATTTAATCTCTTTTTGTCTATCATAACTTTATTAGACCTCATTTCACTTTTAGATCTCATGGAGACCTAATTCCATTAGGTCTACTTTAGGACATGTTACACTTTGCCTTATTTGGAATAATTTAAAACCCAAAAAACAATAGGAAAATATCATATAACAATCAAATATACCCCCAAAAAATGTATTATAATCTCAAAAATACATTTATACAACAAATCACTACTTGAAACCCCTTATTAGTACTTAGTCCTATTAGGCTTGTGTACACCAAAAATATGCATTTCAATATTAAATATCATACTCACTTAATACACTAAAAAATTATCAAAAAAACAAAATATATAGAGTCTATATGACCTCAAGTTCATCACCATTTGTTTTAAACACTTCAACTCAGGGAAAAAGGCTTAAACTCATCTCTTCAGTATGCTCACTAAGAACTGCCAAGACTATCAAAAGCTAGTCATGAAACTACTTGACATACAACAAATGAAAAGACACTTTTGATGATTTTTAATACATTAAAAATATTATATAAAATATTAAAAAAATTAAATCTCAAAAATAATAATATCTAATATCAAACATTGGTCTTGCAAACCAATCTTCTGTCCTTATCTCATGTAATCTTACATGAACCAGACAAGCCATTTTGACTTCAAATTTTAAAACTCTTAAATTTAATTAAAATATTTATAAAATATTTAACAAGACTTTAAAGTCACAAAGAAAAAACACTAGATGCATTATATTCTTCAAATCAGGGCATAAAGCCTCAAACTCATCACTGTAACTTGCTTACCCAGAATTGCCAGTTTACCTTAAAGCATAGTCATGATGACATTGAACTTAAAAAATTGTATGAACATTTTAAAATAATTATTATGAAATTATATGATCCTATAAAATATTAATACCATATTTAAATATAAACATCATATATTCTAGTAGAAACTATTGGTCTTACAAACTAATTTGTTGACCTCACCACACACAGTCTTCACTACACTAGACAAACCATTTTGGCTTCATCATTTTCACCATTGTAATTGAATTCAAATATTTATAAAAAGAATTAATAGGACATATCAGTCCAAAAAAACAACTCCATGCACTTTATTTCATCATTCTATCATGATAATACATTTTTTATCATCTTTTTATTGCTTCTCAGGTTTTTCACTATTTACAACATGAGGCCTATTAGCGACTGGATAAATTAGATGATAATTTTATAAAAAATGATGAGTATAACATATCAATAAAAATTAATGGAAATTAAACATGATTCTCTACCTTCTCCTTCTATCCATTTGCTTACTATGTCCAATGTAACTTTTAAATTCTATAACAACTTCTTCATAAACAAGCATGTAACTCAACATTTGCTCTCTCCTCTATTTAACCAATACCACTTAGAGGTATTTGGGAGAGTACAATAAAATTTAAAATGGCTTACATAAGTAATTTAATCCATCTTGATCACTTTTGAGCAACATATTCAACATCATTTCTTTATTAGGGCTCTAAAAGGGTTTAAACCTATTTCCATTCTTTATGATCATTCATAAAGCATGACCCCTCAATCTAAAAAATAATTCCTATAATTTTTATATAGGACCCTTACCCATATACCATGACCTTCTTATGTTCCCATGCAAAGGTTTGATGAGCTAATGATCACATGAAAATCCTTCTTGGGTTGAGAACCCTTCATTTGAGCACTTGAGAGACCTCCACACAAATTTTGATGCCAAGTCCTTCAACCTAGAATATAAAATTACATGAAAGAACTTGAAACAACATAATTTGACTCTAAAAATTCTTACATGATCTCAAACACCTTGAAATATGATCATGACCCCTCATTAGACCACACACTCTCTCTCTTTGCTCTTTAAACCTTGAGCTACAAATTACATTAGGCCTTAAAATTGACCTTCATGCCTCTTTCCATGAATTATACACATAAATTATATACTCAAGCAACCTCTCTCATTCTTAAACACTGCCATAAATCCTTCACATGCCTTGACAATAGATCATGATACCTCATAAGGCTAGGTAGGGTCTATGAGTGGTCTAGGTATAGACTTGGTCTGAAGGCCCTACCCCTGTAGGATCTTAATGATACTTTTATGAGTGTTATAATTACTCACATAAATGATTAAACAAGCTCATACATCCATTTATGACTATGTGCACTCATCTCACCAATCCACCATGCTCAAACCTTCTCATAAGGCCTCTTCATGTCATGACTAGGCTTAGGATACTTCACCACTTGACCTCAATGATCTGTACCTTCATGTATTTATCAATAATGGAAACAATACAACAAAATTTGTAACCACTGTAATACTCTCTTTCACAATGCATACCTTTAATGATTATAAGCTTATGACACTACACACTGTCAACTAACCTTACTCACAACAATACTCTTACAAAGTTATTTGTCATCATAAATTTACAAGAAAATTAAATGAAAACACTAAAAAAATCAATTTGAATTAAACCTTGACATCAGAAAACATAAAAGACATTAATTTCCTTCAAATTCTCTTTTCCCTTCAAATTCTCAATGCATCTTGTCTCATCACATATTTGTCAACTAGGCTTACCCTTTCATGATATGTACCTTTCATGATCACAAAATTCATGTCAATATTAATCTTTATCACTCATCACATTTTCAAACATCATGCTACCAACTCAATTATCACTCACCATGCACCTTCCTAAGGTGTACCCTTTTGACATCAATGACAACAACATGCCAACAGTCTACATCATGCTCTTTTGTCGCTATCTGGTACTTTACCTAACTATAAAATATTCTAGGAATTAAGGCCTCTAGGATTATTCCAGGTTTCACCATCTATGTAAGTCTTATCCATAAGAGCAATCACACATCACAGAGTCATTTGAGCAAGCGAAACAATGAGAGCCATTCAAGTGTCATCATCCTACTAACCTAGCCAAAGGATATTTTCATATTGACTAAGTTCAATGATATTTTGGGTCTTTGATATTAATCCACATGTTATGGTCCTGATAAATTTCAAATTATGTCAACAAACTTATATTGTAAGGTAATATAGACAAGCAGAGTAGCAAGAGCAATCCATGTTCCATCATCCTAAGAACCCACATTCTAACATAACAAGGCATAATTTAAAAATTTAACAATCCTCCAGAATAAAAAAATTACTCCATGTGTATCAATACCAGTAATACATGGTCTACACAACATACAATAAATGTTTTTTCACTCTAGGAATGTGATTCACTAAGATCTTTTTAATTATCATCATCTTGGGAGCCCACTACCAAACAAACAAATTATAAAGGGACAAAATTCATAACTCAATAGACAAGTGACATAAAACCATGTGTTCCAACCAATAAAAGTAAATTTAAAACATGAAAATAAATCTCTTAAAGCATGACAAAAAGACGTTTTTAGACTAAGATGATGATGCACCTAGAAGTAGTGAAAAGACATCACATGGAAGTTTAATCCACTAAAGTTGACAATGTAAAATAAAAATTCAAATAAAAAAAGGGTAGATGACAAATAGAGTTAAATCCATTATTTTCATTTAATTCTCATGAATTGGAAATTCAATTCATTCAAATTTTAGAGGCAATAAATCTAAGTGATATATTTGGTTTGTAAAATGTGATTTGATTCCATTTCCCTCTTATTATATAATGAAAACTGCGATTAGAGCTCCCTAAAAATTAAGAGACTTAATTTTTTTTAGAGAATAGAGATTATTTTCATAGTTTTGATAACTTGTATAAATCACCAAATACATGGATATAATATTTGATTTAGTGGCAATGTAACACAAATTAAAACACTATTTAACTATATGGAAAGAAATGGATTCTATAGATCTGTGCAAAGTAGGAGATCAACCATCCATAGTCACAAAATAATAAAAACGTGACATTTTGGATATCAAGGTAGTAGGCATATGAAACATTTCATCAAACCTTTAGATAATGGCCTACATTGACTTTATGATTTGTTTGATGCACTTTAGGATTAATAATACCCCTGTAGCCTACATTGGTGGCAATGCCTTTAAAAAATATTATAGTCTCCCTATTATAGAAATAACTTATGACCAAATTATGATAAAT
This sequence comes from Torreya grandis, assembly GCA_037957365.1. Lineage (NCBI taxonomy): Eukaryota > Viridiplantae > Streptophyta > Pinopsida > Cupressales > Taxaceae > Torreya > Torreya grandis. Next base: position 6,208,795 of record JARHVA010000269.1, read on the forward strand.
TTTTGGTTTTTTGAAAATTTTATCCCCATTAAATTATAAAAATGGGCCAACAACTCAAATGTGATGAAATTACTGCATATTTTTACGAACTACAAAAATAATGGAATAATAAAAATAAGTTCAAAAATTAACTCTGAATAATTAAAATATGTTATATTGATGATAGGCCACTTTGAGGGGGAAAAATCCTTTGATCAAGCTCAATATAATAATATTCATCAGTGCCTTAATTAGGCCTAAATACTTAATTAAATAATAATTCTATTCTAGCAACTAATACTTCCAATGCATATGGGATAACTAAAATATGCTACTTAAATATTAAATCTATTCTATCAACTAATACTTCCCATCATGTGGGATAATTTAAATATACTAAAGTGATGAATTACAAAGCATATGCATCCATAGTGACTAATACAGTAATAATACAAAGAGAAGGGTAGGGCACGGGTTCCTAACATCACCTCCCCCTTAGAAAAATATTTATCCTCAAAGCTTTAGATGTGGGAATCGTTGCTGAATTTGTAATAGTGGTTCTCACATGGAATCTTAAAGTTTCATGTTATTCCAATGGATTAATACTTCCAAGATGGAGTGGGAGTGAAGTTGGTGGGTGCACCTATCTAGGATAGCTTCCAATTTGAGAAGGATGGAACCTTCATTATGAAGTTTGAGTAAAACTATCTATACTCTAATGGTAGGTCCAATAACTTTATTCAAATAAGAGATAAAATATTGGGTGGAGAATATCCCATTGGATGCTAAGAATCTGATCTCTATGGTGGAGAGTAGTGTCAACTTCTTGAATTGGGGAACTACCATTGCATATGGGAGTAGTGTTAGAGGTGCTTGACCATAAAATACTTCATATGGAGTCATTTTAGTAGAATTGTGGTATGATGTATTATACCACCATTATATTAGGAAGAACCACTTTGCCTACTAGTGCTATTGTTATGATGCAAAGTAATGAAGGAATGTTTTCAAGAATTTGTTGATGATTTTTGTCTAGCCCTTGGTTTGGGGATGATACCCAGAGCTCATCTTCAATTGTGTGCCTATACATAGGAATAGATATTATCAAAAATGTTTAGTGAAAGTTGCATCATGATCAAATATAATTGAAGAAGAAATGACCTGAAGACAAAAAATTTGATCCAAGAAAACTTGTGTGATTGTGGAGTCTGTATAAGGGTGGATGAGGGCATACAAATGACTATATTTGGAAAGGCAGTTGAACATGAATAGTATCACTATTTTTCCATTGTATTTAGGGATCCAATAAATGAAATACATATATATATATATATATATCAATCTAGATTCTAGTAGGGATGAACAAGGTTTTGAGCAAATTAGGAATTATTATGGTTTCACCTTCATTACGTTGGTACGTATCACTTTTGACCACCATCTATTTAATTCCCCCTTTCATCCCTTTCCAATTTTTTTTGACATGATTACTCATATGTTTTGAGAAATATCAAGTTCCCTATTGATGGAGAAGCATGGATTTTATATATTATATCCTGATGAAGGTATGTGCTATTGGGAAGCATTGAATGACCCTTGTAACATAGAAAATCACCATCCCATGAATAATGTGGTACTAGAAAGGAGTTAATGGTAAATTATTGAATAAGTTAGTGTAAAAAGGGATCATGTGCATATCCTTGGTGTACATATTCCAACCAATTTAGAATGGTCATGGAAATGGCCAAAAGGGAAGTCTGGTCCTCGAACATGTATGAGAGATCATCCACCACTACATTGTATTTAGCCTTCTTGTAAGTGATCTCATAATCATATCTCATGAGTTTGATGAACCATTTTTATTGTGTAAGGGATCAGACCTATTATTCCATGCAATATTTCAAACTCTGGTGATCATTTTTTATGTAAAAATGATTCCTAAGTAAGTATGGATGCCATTTTTATACTGCATGCAAAATGGCCATCATTCATTTTTCATATATAGACAAAACCAAATTTCATCCAAAAAGGGATTTATTAGTGAAAAAAATTGAATGACATTCTTGAAGAATAAAAACACCAAAGTCATTGCCACATGCATCATGGTGAATTTTTTGGTGAAGTTTGACATGTCTAAAACTGGTGTGCTACACATAGCTTGCTTAAGTGCCATGAATGCCTGGTTAACTAAAATATCCCATATGAATGCATCCTTATTCAATAAGGAAGTTAGAGGAGCTAATATCTTTCCATAATCCTTAATGAAATTATGATAGTATATTAAAAGGCTAAGGAAGCAATACATGATAATGAGGGTCATTGGTTGAGGCCAATTTGTATGGCTCTAATTTTATCTAGATTCACACAAACCCCATCAACTGAAATAATGTGCCCTAGATATTCACATTCTTCTTGACCAAAGGAACACTTAGACTACTTAACACATAATTTATTATATACTAGAAGTTGTAATTCCATATCAAGATTCTAGAGTTGCTCATCCCATTTGTGGTTGTAGATCAAAATATCATTAAAGAAAACTAAAGCAAATTGATAGAGAAAAGGCCAAAATAATTTATTTATTATGGCTTGAAATGTTAGAGGGGAATTTATAAGTCCAAATGACATGACCAAGAATTCATAGTGACCTTCATGAGTGCAAAAATCTATCTTTGGAATGCCATCATCATGTATGATGATATGATAATAGCCAAAAATAAAGATCCAATTTGGAGAATTTTTTTGCCCTATGGAACTCATCAAAAAGCTCATCAAGAATAGAATTGGAAACTTATCTTTGATAGTGAAGTGGTTAAGGGAATGAAAGTCAATGCAAAGGCACCATGACCCATATTTTTTGTGTACAATAAACACTAGGGAGGAGTATGGGTTGGTTTTTGGGTGAATAACTCTAGACTTAAGGAGTTCTTGTACTACCTATTCGATCTTAATTTTTTATAGATGGGGATAGGGGTATGGTCAGATTTTGGGTGGGATGCTTCCTAGAAGGAGTGGAATGTAATGATATTCAATATGTGAATGAGGAAAACCCATTAGTTTTATAAATATGGTTTTATGCTTATCAAGGATGGATTGAAAATTAACATGGTAGTTAGTAGAATTGGGGATTTACAGTTGGATAGAGTGTAATTGGGTAATGGCCCTATGTGAGCCTTTCTTCTAAAGATTTTCCATGTGATTGGAAATGATGATGTTAGTAGATCTAGGAAATAACCCTTTTAAAGTGTGATTTTGACCACTATCAGTGAATTACAACCAAATCTTAGAAAAGTCCCATAGAATAGGTCCCACTATGTGGAGCCATTGCTCCCCTAGGACCACATCACATCCCCTTAAGGGTAGGGTAAACATATTTGATCAAAGAGTGTGATCTCCTATCATGATATACACATTATGATACTTCCCTTTATAGGGCAATGTTCCCGTATTAGCAATCATGACTTCAAATCTAAAATAAGGGTTTATAAAGCAATCTACATGCTTAATAATGTGGGAACTGATGAAATTATGCATGCTACCAAAGTCAATGAGGATTATGAGAGGAATATTTTAAATTAACCCCTTGACCTTCATGGTTTGAGGGGTGGTTACACCTGTGAGTCCATGGAGATAGATATTAGTTTGGGTTTTCTAAGCCATGGATTCATCAGAGGGGCTTTGTTATGCTTGAGCATCTTATAATTCTTGGATATTAGGCTCATTATCTTGCTCTAGCAATGAGTCAATATATAACAAGTAAAGATTTTGTGTGATGCATCATGACCCTTAACCCATTTTTAATAAGAATTATACCATAATAATTTCTCCTTATGAGAACACATCTTTGCCTCAATAAGGCACTTGACCAGTGTGGTTGTGGCTGGCCACTAGTTTGTTATGTTCTTTATGGGTGGAAAAGTGGGATGTTGGTGCTGTGCTAAAAGTTTATCTTCTACTAACTTAGCTAGACCCAAGGTGGCCATCAAGTTAGTGGGCTAAAATATTTTCACCTTCAAGTATATTGGTTCTTTGAGGCCATGAATAAAACAAATTTTAAAGAAGCCATATGATAACCCTTCAATGTGATTAGCTAGTTTCTCAAATTTAATTTGATAATTATGAATGGTGCCTATCTGACAGAGTTTAGTGAGAGATCCTATAAAGTCATTGAATGCCAAAGGACCAAACCTACCCAAAAGTAAGTATGTAAATGTTTTTAAATTGGGATCACAATTTGACTTGAGATACCAATGGTACCATTGAAGTATTTCTTATTCCAAGTGAAAGGAAGTAATTAGGACTTTGTTGATAAAATAAATACTGTGAAGGTTAAATAATTATTTTGCTTGATATATCTATCTAGTAGGATATTTATCATTGAACCATGGAAAGTCTAACTTAGGCCCATGTGATGTGTGTGGAGAAGAGAAACTATTATCTAAATATAACTCCTTATGCAACTTGTTAAGGAGAAGTCTATTCAGTTGATTCAATGCATATATCCTATTAGTTAACTTAGTTACCTAGGCTTTCAATAAAATGAGTTCTTCCTCCATGATTTTTTTGCATGTATAGGTGACTACCATAACTAGTGTTGTTTTTCTTTTTTTATAAGGGATAGAAAAACAATTTTTAAGACACAATCAGTAAGGCATTTTTTTAATTTGGACTAAAATAGGAGCAAAGGTATGTTTACAAATTTTTTACACTGTTTCAGTATGATTGATGAGGGCAAGGGAAATTTTCGAATTAAAATGGAAAAATTGGAAAATTGTCCAAGAGGGACAAAGGATAATAAAAGGGAAGGGGACACTATGAATAAATTTCAAAGCAAGAGGATAAAAATAAGTTATGGCAAAGCTTGAAAAAATAAAAAAATGGGATTTGTGGCTAATGGAAGTGGAATTGGGAGATGGGACCTCAAAGAAGAAAAGGTGTGGAATGAAATTTTATGTGTCCTAGTAAATTTTAAGGATCAATAGAGATAGAGATGGAGAGATATAGTGAAAAAATGAATAACATTTTATTCTTGGTTTCTATTGTCAAAAGTCTCTATAGGTTTGCAGTTACCATTGTGCTAATCTGAAACTAGTTTCTTTAGGATGTTCCTATCAAAAGTTTGTTCATAGGTTTTTAGTTACCATTATGCTAATATGAAACTATTTATTTTTTAGGACACTCCTATAAAATGTCTATTTATAGGTTTTAAGTTACCACTAATAATTTAAAACTAGTTTTTCTACTGATAATTTGTAGAAACTAATATATTTGATATAGGCCCCAAGTTTGTTCAATTGCCTAAGGTTTAAAAAAATCTCTCTGGATACCAATGATGTCTGAATTAGTACCATTCTCTATAAATTTTTTTCCATGGATTTACCCATAAATGATGACTCTTGGTTTACCTCATGGGTGGGAACTAGTTAATCATGATGGGGTTGTTTCCCTTTTCACTGGTAGGTCCTCTTAATGCGCCAACTACTTTGGGGTTCCTATGGTACTACTCTAATAATTTTTATAGTAATGTGCCCAAGTAATTCCCACATATGTAGAGGGGTATTTTACCCTTATCTGAACCATACATGAAGATGTAAAATATATATAATTAAAAATAGTTTTTAAAAAAAAATAATGCAACTCCTAGAAAGTCACTGCGATAAGGAAAATAATCTCCAAAATCTAGCTGCTGAGGAAAGTGCTCCTATAACAGATGTGATGAACCTACTACATAGATTTACAAACTACAAAAATAATGGAATAATAAAAATAACTCTAAAAATTAACTTAGAATAATTCAAATATGTTATATTGATCATAGGTCACTTCAAGGGGGTAACCTCTTTTGACCAAGCTCAATACAATAATATTCATCAATGATTTCATTAGGCCTCAATAATTACTTAAATACTAATTCTATTCTATCAACTAATGCTTCCTATGTATGTGGGATAATTCAAATATGCTAAATAGATATTAATTCTATCCTATCAACTAATAATTCCCATGCATGTGAGATAATGAAAATAAAATAAAGGGATGACTTACAAAGCATATGCATCCATAGTGACTAATACACTAATAATGCAAAGAGAAGGGTAGGACATGCATTCCTAACACCAAATAACTTTGTGATTAAAGGCCCAATTTCATCTTTTCCCATAGTTACTTTCAAAATAGGGATAATAATTTCCATGGCACTGTTAGACTGATTATATGGCTTCCATAACATATCTTATGTCCATGAGATATGGGTCCCATTATTGGATATTATTTTTAGTTCAAAAAATATTATTTCCCTTAGAGAAATAATTATATTCAATTTGATGAATCAAATTAATAACCCAACCAACATATGTGATGGTAATTTATACATGATGTCATATGTGGTGGATGATATAAATGCTATAGTGCACCCTTCTTATGAAGATCCTCGGGCACCATCCATAGAGTATCCTACAAATAGAGTGTGTGATGAGTTTAACATTTTTCACATATAAAAATTTAGAATGAAAATTTAAAATATTATAGGTACATTTTACCCTATGGTATTTTGGGCTATCTATGGATAGAATATGCTCAAGTTATCAAACCACATCAAGAGAAACATCAGGAAAATGGGTGACTATTGGTATTAACTTGAGTGAACCATAATTAAGATTGAGGGAACTACATATCAGCCTTTATATTTGTCCCACAATGTTCTAGATAAGGTGGGTAAACAATAGATTATTGCTTAGTTGGTTGATAATATAAACCTCCAACTTAGGAATGATAGACAAGGATCTCTACATCTAACCCCTCTTAATATAGGTTGCATGCAATACAAAAAATGAGAGCATCTCAACTCTATTGGTAAAATTAATATGCATTATGGTATTAGGAAGGTACCATTTAGATATTTGGTTCCTATAACGAATATTAGGGGACACCTAAAGAAATATGAAAGTAAAGTAAATATCCCCTATGGGCAGGAATCATGTAATCATGATTCCATATTTATAAATGTTAAGGATGATAGTGATGTTTCTATTATAATTGGAAAGGCTAACATGTCCATGAAAGTGGATAAAAGTATCCAATATGATACTATTATCACATAAGGAGATGCAATAAGCATAGATTATGAGTAATGGACTTTAACACTAGTTCATAGTCCTCTTCTCCAACTAGAGGTAGAAATGGGAACATATATAGTTGATAAATTAGGTGAATCCAGGGAAACAAACCCCCAAGATGAATTCAATATCCCTAGTAGTCTTCTCACATTTCCTAGTGTTATTCCATCTCAACCTATAGGTGATATGGTGGAATCCACAAGTCCTATCAAAATAGTAAGGCCATTTTATATTACACCCCTAACTCTATTAACCATAGTGAAATAGGTAAGTCTCCCTTATTTTTGGTCACAAGTTCTTATTGATGATTCTCTTTCATCACTTGTTCATAATTAAGTTTTATAAATGGTCACAACCATCCCCACTTCACCTCCATCTTCCACTCTCATAGTCATGGCCAACCCTTACTCCTAATAGGAAACCATTGAAAACCTAACAAAGGAAAGATAAGACCCCTCTTGTGTCAACATAGGTTGTATAAGAAGAGGAAATGATTTATGAATGAATATTTGTTAGAAGAGGCCCTATTTATGTGTTTGAGGGGGAATCGAGGAAAATAGAAGAGGATGAATAAGGAGGAGACAAAGAACAAGAAGTAAATCAAATTGAATTTAATGAAAGTAATGAAGAGGAAGAGTGGTTATCTGAATAAGACATAAAACACGAGGAAACATAACCATTCAAGGAATCAAATGAAGGTAAAACCAAGTAAAAAAAGACAAAGATATGTGAAGATTGATGAAGTTGAGAAAAAAATGCTGACTCAGTTAGATCAAGTTATTTTTAGAAGAATAAAATGATATGAAGGATGAATCATACTCCAAAAAAATAGTTGTAATTTAGGAAATATCATCAACCCAACTTCAAGCCCTCAACCTCAAAGTGTAGAGCAATGAATAGAAAAGGTAGTAGATGCCACATTAGTGTCTACTCAAGGATTAACTAGGGAGTTAAGTCTCAAAGAATATTTGGTTGTTACCAAAGTTTATTCATAGAGTGATACAAGTTATAAAAGGGGACTTGATGTTGAGGTTACAAGGGCAATAACTATATCAACAAATATTATGTCCACTTTCCCTTAGCATGTAAGTGCACAAGTTCTTAATTATTTAGTGTCTCCTATTTCCATTATTGCACTTGATACAGTAGAAGCTACCTATTCTTCACATTATTTCATTTTTTATTCTCAAAGTCTACTAAATAATTCTCAAGCATTCAAATTTCCAATTTTTCAAAATATAACCCAAAAACTAGTGAGTGGAATTTTTCTTACTATCAATCAACTAAGGGGTTTGCCATTACTTCTCCTACTAGGGTTGCCTACACATATATTACAATAGATATGAATTTTTTTTCTCCAAACCCATATGAGTTATTAATTATTTAATTTAACTAATCCATAGACCACTAGACCTATGAAGCAAGTCCATTTTTAATACATAATTTCTACTTCTATTTTGGCTACAAAGACTACATCCACTAGGCCATCAGCATAGTTAGGTATGCCTATTTATCAGGATACCAAGACATATTACTCCATAGTTTAAGTGTACAAGGCATCGATTAAGACCAAATTTATTATTGATGCACCACTGTAGAAGGTCACTGGGTGGACAAAGGTCATTCATTATTTTCTAGATTTGAATACACATTCTCCTACTACCTAAATTAATTTAGCCTTAATGTACCCACTAGGTCAATCCCCTTCTATCACCTTTGCATGCAAAAATCACAAATAAGAACAAGTTATAGCGAACATCCCTTCATGGATTAAAAAATTAAAGGATGAGGAGACATATAAATAAGAACTAATAATTACAAAGAAACTAAAGGTGGGATTACATTTGGACAAGTAAACAAATACATTGGGTAAATTCAAGAGGAAGACTATAATGGAGGGTGAGAATGTTGAGCTATAGTAGAGAGAGGACATATTATATCTAACAAATAAGAGAAATCTTAATCCTTCAGACCTAGATCAATATAGAGAGGATCTTTATAGTTTTATGGATGTAATTGGGGGATTAATAAACTAAATGTTTAAGAGCTATGAATAGTCTATATAGAGGTCACATGAGAGAAATATCATTTAGGTTCTGTTGGGTGAATATTTTGTCATCAACTAACTAACTGCAAAATGGGTATATCAACCACAACACAATGAGATTTATACGGCAAAATGGTTGTGGTGACCAAAGCTATAATGAGATAAATCTCTCCTCTCATTAAGGGGAGGTTCCCTATAAACTATAATATACTAATATAAACTGAAAATAGACTTAGGGGTGAAATCATACCATCCATATCTCTTTTTTCAAAGATGACGTTCACAAAATAAAGGAGAATTCTTGTGTAATTACTGAAGGCATTTATGTTCTTTTAGAAATGATGTTCAGGAAACAACATGAATTCTTCCTAAGTAGTAACTAGATCCACAAGAAACCCCATGAAAGCATAAAGTCTTTCATTGTTTCTCATAATAATTTAGGACAAAGTAACACAGTAGTATGAAGTGTAACACAAAGTCTACACCAAAAACTACAATAGAGTGAAAGATTACAAAGGATAAGGGGAGCTCAAAGTCTCTAGTATCCTTTACACTAAAACACAAAACACAAAGACTAAAAACAATTATGGCAGCACAAAGTCTCTCACAGTCAGCTTCAGGATATCTGCTAGATTATTTCTGCTTGTTCCACTTATTTGATTAAATAGACAAGACTGTATTTACGAAAAAGACATAAGAATGATTTCCTAGATAACATAAGCTATTTCAACACAAAGTCTGAAAGGTCACTTGCTTTCTCATTCACTTGATAAAATATGATTAACAATCTGAGCTCAAAGTCTCAAGAATGCCTTTCAATTTGGGTAGAGTTTTGCTTTTAATAATAGAGAGATCCCTCCCTATAAACTAAGAGATTACAATATATAGCATCTAAAGAAAGACTTGGGTGCTTGTTTTCATGAAATGGCCCATGCTGCATTAGAAATTCTATGAAGGGGCCATGTTGGAATAGGTTATCAACCTTAAATTTAACATTGTAAATCATCTTAAATGCCTTTTCCAAAGCAAGGGTTGCTTGGTCTTCTTTATGATGCTTACACGATTGTCCATTCGCCTTTACTCAAATGAAGAAAAATAGGCCATGCCATTAAATACTTATGCTCTCTGATATCCACCTGGTGGACTACTCCACCTATTGGAATAACTCTTCTATAGATATTTCTAGAATGTCTATATTGTTCCTTCTTTTCCTGCTACATTTTATCTCTTCCTGGTGATCTGAGCTCTCGAGGCTATCTTCTCACTTTCTATTGGCTCCTTCAACTCCTTTTTCAGTAGATCACTGAGTTTGTCCTTAGGTCTGCATTATTTGAAAATCAACGGTTATTCCATAATCCTAAATTTGACATCCATGGGGACGTCACTGGTCACTTGAACCACTTTGAACCTTGAACCTTTGAACCTTTCAGAGTTTGATGGTTCAAGGTTCAACGGTTCAAAGTTTAATGGTTCAGTAGTTTGGTGATTCAATGCTTTGTAAAGAGCCACATTCACTTAGTCATCTTCATGAGTTCAAGGTGTCATTAAACCAATTGTTTAAACCATTCGATTGAACCATTTGGTTGATATTTTTTCTAGAATCTTCCATTTGAATCATTCACTCAAACTTTGAACTTTGAACTTTAAACCCTTTGAACGAATTGAAGCTTTGAACTCATTAAACCTTTGAACTCGTTGAACCTTTGAACTCGTTCGTAGGTAGAGTTCAATGGTTCAACGGTTCAATGGTTCATTCCAACTCTTTGAACCCCACCATTGAATGCTTTTGATTGAACCTCAGTGTTGAACCATCCTTATAATTTTTTAGCAAATGCCTTAAGTGTTTTGAACTTCCCCTTGAGAAAGCCCACCTATTGAACTTGCGACTTCCTTAGCTAAAAAGGCTTGAGTATTTGAAATACTTAACTACTCAGAACATTTTGAGAAAGAAAGAGAGCATTTTAACCTATAGGACCGAAATGGTCGTGATGTTGTACACAAAAATAAGTGATGAATTTTGGGAACAACAGCTGGCTCCAGCTGGGAAACTTCTATCGATTGTATTTTAAAATAATCAAAGGGAGTAGAATCTAGACTCTAAGTGCCTTCATCTTATGTCATTGGGATAGAGAGTCATGCCATCAAAAAAATAAAGATGCCAAAAACTAAATGAATAACATGAAACAAATAAAGACTATATAAATTTACAATTTGGACTTATATGATACTTCAAGGATTGAAGTGCTTCAGATGCTGCCCACTATGAGGTAGTGAAAATGGCATTCTATCTTGATATTTTAGCAAAAAATTATTTTCACCATTTAATTGATGAATGGAAAATGGACCTGTCCATAAGGAATCCAATTTTCCATGCATTCCTTTTGGTTATCTCCTCTTGTCCCACAACAAGATTTGATCTCCAATCTAAAAAGCATGAATCCTCACTTTCTGGTCAAAGAGCTTCTTTACCATACTTTGATGTACAACAATATGATCCACCACCATAGTTCATTGCTCATTTAGTTCAGTTAAGCACATGATCCTCTTGTTGATGGAATCTTCAAAAGTTGAATCTTCTACTACCTTTGCCAACTTTAGTGCTGGTAGTTCCAAGGTGATTGGTATCTTTGCATTCAAACCATTCAGAAGTTGAAATGGTGACATATATATCACCCTTTTAGGTGTAATCCTATCTACCCATAAAGTGTCAAGCAATGCTTTATGCTAGGTTCTCTGATTTTTATCTACCAGCTTCCTGATAATGGTTACCAAGTTCTTGTTACTTGATTCTGCTTGACCATTTCCTTGCGAGTAGTAGTCAGAAGAGTGAAAGAGGATAATCCCATAATAGTAGTAGAATTAGGTAACCTCATGAAAAGAGAAATAGGCTGCATTATCTATTACAATCTTGGTTTGGAATCTAAACTAGGAAATAATATTTTCCTTGAGGAAATTATATATTACTTCTGAAGTAGCATGCTTGACTGAAATGGCTTCTACCCACTTGGTAAAATAGTCTAGCACTTGAGGATGGGTTTATAGTGCCAATGAAATCAATAACCCATTGCTGGAAAGGCTCTTCGATCATCACAAGCTTTAGAGGTAATGTGGCCAACTTGGGTTTCCCAATGAACTGTTGACATAGCTCGCATCTACGCACCCAAGTTTATGAATTTCAAAATAGAGTAGGCCAATAGTACCTAGCTCGTAGAATTTTATGGGTAGTCACAAGTGCAAAAAAATGTCCTCCACAAGCCAAATTATGGAAAGACTCCAAAAGATTTCTCTATTGCACTTTATCCATGCAATGAAGAAATACCCCATCAAGGCTCCTCTTGTACAAACTATTGTCCCACAGGACAAAGTTAGCAGATTTCAACTTAATATTCCTCTTTTCTTTATGAGATAAGTGGGAAGGACACTCACCATAGGTAAGGAAATGAGAAATATTGGAATACCACTCATTCATAGTGGTGACAAAGAGAACTATAGGTATGTCTTCAACCTCTATTTCTTCATTCCCTGCTTCCTCTTGTATGTTATCAGAAATTAGTTGGTAGAGACCTATTCCCTACACAAGCTTTATGGGTTTGATAAAAAGATCAAACTCCTATATTTTAGTAATCCAATTGCCCCTTTTAGTTTCAAAATCTTATTGAGTTAGAATGGACTTTACTATTATATCAGGAACTAGAGCAACAGTGTGAGTTCAAGATGTAAAAATGGAAGTGTTTTACCACCTTAACCACAACATAAGCATGCTTCTCCATGCTTGAATATTTTAGCTCATGAGCTTTGAGAGGACAACTCATGAAAGATATGGGATATTCCACACCTTCTTTGTTCTGTTGAACCAAAATGGCTGAAAGCGTGTGTTCAGAAGCATAGCTATATATTATGAAGTCTTTGGTATAATTTGGATAAACTAGGATTGAGGCATGGGTGATAACTTCATTGATATTTTGAAATGCTAACTTGCCTTCTTCAGTCTAGCATAAAGTAGATTTACCCTTCATCATGTTAACAATGTGGTCAGTCTTCTCTATGAATTCAGGAATAAGCCTTTATAGAAAATTCACCTTTTCAAAGAAAGAATGGACTACAGTCTTACTAGTAGAAAGAGCAAGATCTTGGTGGATTTGACTCTTTCTGGGTTGATCTTTATGCCTTCTCAAGATACAGTGTGATTGAGAAGTTTTCCTTCTATAACCCCAAAAATTAATTTCTTAGGATTGAGGGAAATGCCATTTTGTCAACATCATTCCAACACTTGTTGTAAATGATGCACATGATCAGGATGATATTTGGAAAAGATGGTCAAGTCATCAAGATATACCATAATGAACTTCCCCATTTTATTTCTAAAGGCAAGATCCATCGGTCTCTAGAAGGTGGTGCCAGCATTGATCAGACCAAAATGCATTCGATGATATGCAAAAGTGCCCCAAGGTGTAGTGAAAGTGGTCTTATATTAGTCTGCTTTATTGACTTCCACTTGATTATATCCCAAAAAACCATCAAACATTGATAACATCTTTGAGCCAGTCACTGTCTGTAGCAACTGATCCATGATGGGCAGGGGATAGTTGTCTTTTAAAGAGGATTGATTTAGATTTCTAAAATCAACATAGAGGTAAATTTCTCCATTCTTTTTTCTCATAGGGACTATGTTCACAATCTAGGTGGAATGATGGATTGGAAAAATTATCCCTACATTTAACATTTTTTAGACCTCAGAAAGAATAGTACCTAATATCCTAGGGTTGTACTGCCTTTGTTTCTACTTGTGAGGCAATGACCCAACCTTCAGAGGAATTTTGTTCTAAATTTATTTAAGCCTAAGAGATTTTAGATCATCATAGGATTACTCCAAAACATCAATGTAATGGTGAAGCAGAGTAATTAATTTGAGTTTTTCATCAAGAGTGCCAGAATTCCCAATGTTAACTATTTTGGGATTATCTTCTGTACTCAAATTTATTTGATCAAAATCTTTGGAGGAACTTGAATTCATTTGTTACTTCTTGATAAACCTATCATGATTATCAAATAGCTTCTCAAGAGAAACTAAACCTTTGGGAATTTTATTCCCTTTTAGCTAAAGGAACTCTTCACCAGTTTTTAAATTCATTGCAGGAGTTGATTCTCGTGGCAGAGATTCACTACCTTCAAAATAAAGCTTCTCAAAGCTATCCATCTATTCTAGAAAGCAATGATTTAGTTGTCACCATTAAATACCTACCAATGGTTAGCATTATCAGGTACACTTGGTTGAAAGATCAACTCAATAGTGTACTTGTTCCCTTTAAAATATTGGTGAGTAACCATGAGAGTTATAGAGACGACCAAGGAATCTGCTCGATCATTGAATTCTTTAGGCACCATAGAAATACTGAAAGCCTCAAAAATTTCAAGGTAGTCCCATACCAAATTGTGATAATGTCACAATATTTCATTCTTAGTTTGATACAGGTTCCTCTCCTGACAAACCACCAGTTCAACATCTCCTCAGGCATGAAGAAGTTTGATGCCTTTAGCTTGAGCAACTTTCAATTTGAGCAACAAAGATTCATACTTGGCAGTGTTGTTGGTATTATTGAACTACAACTTATATGAATAGGGGAAAATATCTCCTTGTGTAGATATCAAAACAATTCCAGCTCTAGAACTGGTAGAAGAATTGCTGCCATCAAATTCTAGAATCCAGACATCATTAGAATCTGATCTTCTTTCAAAATTTTCTTCATTAGGAAGGGAAGATCCTTTTTCATCTCAACTGTGCTCTGCCAATTCTTCTGATGTCTTGTCTAAATTTTTTGGATTGTCACTTAGTAAAATTTTGTCTGATGAAATAGAAACATCTTTAGTAGTCAGAAAGTAATTACCCATTCCTGAGGATTTAAATAGAATTTGAGCTTTAGGAGCTGATGTTTGGGTGACAATATATTTTGACTCCTTCTTAGGAAGTAGCCTTTACATGATGCCCTTGATAGGTATCCTCACCTTAGACAGGTCCATGCTCAATTCTCCACCAACATCCTTACAAATTTTTGTCTAAGTAAAATGCCATAGGGAGTTGGAACATCAGCCACCAAGACTGTCATTTTAATCCTTTTTTTTGGGAAGGCCACAAATGCAAATTGGGCATCTTTGATCTATCCCAAAAGTGGCATTTACTTGTTTTCCATGAAGAAACATCTCCCAAAATTTTTAGTCAGAGTGAGATTGAGAGAGTCTACCACTTTGGAGGGAATCACATTGTCAGAGGTGCTAGAGTCTATTATGTAGTTGTTCAACTTATGACCATTTATCAACAGGGAAACATAGAAAGGTTCTATCTTCCCAAGGGCAACAGGAGTAATGAAAATATTTTTTTGGGTGGATGTGTTCTTTGGGGGATCATGAGTTACTTTTGAAACATCTTGTCCTGTAGGGATGGTTTTGTTCTTGATGCATTCAACTAGGCTATCCAACTGCTCAGAGTTGGCTTGTAAGTATTCAAACTCAGACATTTAGATCTTGGTCTCCCTAGTATGATCAATTATGTTAAACAACTAAAATGAACTAGAAATAGAGGAAGGAAGTCCATTATTCTAGGTTTTGTTGGGTGTGGTACTGATTTGAGAAATTGAAGCAAAAGGTGCAAGGTTGTTTGAGATATTTTTTATTGATCATTGGGTCCTTCAATTGGAAAGGTAGTGAAGTCCCTCATTTAGCAATTTAAATTACTGGTCAAGATTCTTCTCCTATTTTTACCTTATAAGCTTGTTGAGTTGACTAGTTCTGGGACCTAGTAAAAATAGCGTATGATCCACCAAACACTTCTCTCTTACTTCTAGCTTCATCTTGGTAATTCAGGAAACCAATTTTGAAGTCACCAACTAATTCTTCTTCACCTTCTGCAAATAGATCAACATCATCTTCTTGGTCCAACTCAAGTTGGAAAGAGAAATCATGTTCAACTTCATGATAACCAACTGCTGAGTTAGCTGGTGCTACTTCAATGGAAAGATTTCCCTGTAGGGGAGGAAGATGATTTAGTTGCCCTTGATTCCTGGTAGTATTGCCTTGATATGACTAGTTGGGGAACATCCTATTTTGTATATCCTAATAATGAGGGGCAAACATCCCTTATGCCATTTGCTTTTTCAGAACTAGTAATTCATTTGCTAGCTTTTGCACCATAGGATCAGTGGTGCCTGTAGAGAAATTTTTAGAAGATGAAGATTTATTTCTATTAGGATCTCTTCTTATCTTTCCTACCAAGATAAGATCATCTTCAACCTTAGTGGTCAAAATCTGAGCTATAGCAAGATCTATGTGGCTAGCCCACCTCAATAGGAAACTCACTTTAGGAGGCTAAGAATTGATGAAGAAGCACTTAAGATTTTTTGGTGTCAGCTGAGCAATTGTAGGAATCTTGTTCCTTAGCTTGTCAAATTTAGCAATGAAGTCTCACATGGGTTCATGAGGCTCCTTCTTCATTTACATAAGCTGAGCCAATAGGGCATGTGCATCTTCTGTAGGTTTGAAGCTAGCCTCAAACTTGGCCTTGAGAGTGTTCTAGTCAGTTACAGTCTAAGCTTGTAGATGATAAAACTAGTTTGTGGTAGCACCTTGCAACATTTCCACAAATAGTCTAACTATTATATATTTAAATTCAATGCTTATCACACCAAAGGCTATGCAGAAAGCTACAATATGCTCATTAGGATAAACTCTCCCATCACCATAGAACTTGGAAAAATTATTTCTTAAACTACGAGGTAGTTCATGTAAAGGTGGGGTTAGATTCAGAGGGCCAAAGGTGTTACCCTAAGGGCCATGGGATACCATGATATGATGATTTAAAGGAGGGATAACAAAAATTTGTGGAGTATGTATAGACAAAGATCTGCTATCAGAGGAAAGAGAAGCTTTGCCTGGTATTGGGGACTTGATGTTGGTAGGAGGAAAACTCCTGGTTCATTGAAGGCAAACTCGTAGAGGAGAAAGATCAAAATGATTTTGTTGCACAAACTCAAATACAAGGTCAATAATACCTTGACCTCTCTAGCTTCATGTATACTATGGATCTGCCAGAGTGTAGAATGGAAAAGAACTAGAAATACTTCAATTTGAAGCTTGAGGCTTCAAATTGCATATTTTTCCCTAGTAGATTCACCAAAAATTATTGGAAAATATTTTGTCATCAACTAACTGACATAAAAATGGGTATATCAACGACAATACAATGAGATTTATACAAAAAAATGGGTGTGGTGACCATAGCTATAATGAGATAAATCTCTCCTCAGTAAGGGGAGGTTCCCTATAAACTAATATTGACTAAAAATAGACTCAGGGGTGAAATCATAACATCCATCTCTCTTTTTTTAGAGATGATGTTCAAAAAATAAAGGAGAATTCTTGTGTAATTACTGAAGGCATTTCTCTTCTTTCAGAAATGATGTTCAACAAACATCAAGAATTATTCCTAAGTAGTAACTGGATCCACAAGAAACCCCATGAAAGCACAAAGTCTTTCATTGTTTCTCATACTGATTTAGGACAAAATAACACAATAGTATGAAGAGCAGCACAAAGTCTCCACTAAAAACTATAACAAAGTGAAATATTATGAAGGATAAGGGGAGCTCAAAGCCTCTCTAGTATCCTTTACACTAAAACACAAAACACACAGACTAAAGATAATTATGGCAGCACAAAGTCTTCCACAGTCAGATTTAGGACATCTTCTAGATTATTTCTACTTGTTCTGCTTATTTGAATAAATGGACAAGAATGTATTTAGGAAAAAGACATAAGAAAAATTTCTTAGATAACACAAGCTATTTCAACACAAAGTCTAAAAGGTCACTTGCTTTCTCATTTAATTTATAAAATATGATTAAATGTCTGAGCTCAAAGTCTCAGAAATGCCTTTCAATTTGGACAGAGTTTCACTTCTAATAATAAAGAGATCCCTCCCTATAAACTGAGAGATTACAATATAAAGCATCCAAAGAAAGACTTGGGTGCTTGTTTTCCTAAAATGGCCCATGCTGCATTGGAAATTCTATGAAGGGGCCATGCTGGAACAAGTTATCAGCCTTAACTTTGGCATTCTAAATCATCTCAAATGTCTTCTCCAAAGCATGGGTTGCTTGGTATTCTTTATGATGCTTACACAACTATCCATTCATCTTTTACTCAAATGAAGAAAAATAGGCCACACCATTAAATGCTTATGCTCTCTAATATCCACCTGGTGGACTACTCCACCTATTAGAATAACTCTTCTGTAGATATTTTTGGATTCTCTATATTGTTCTTTCTTTCCTTACTACATTATGTCTCTTCCTAGTGATTTGAGCTCTTAGGGCTATCTTCTCACTTTCTACTGGCTCCTTTGGCTCCTTTTTTTAGTAGATCACTAAGTTTGTCCTCGGGTCTGCATTATTTGAAAATCAAAGGTTATTCCATAATCCTAAATTTGACATCCACAGGGACATCACTAGTCACTTGAACCACTTTGAACCTTGAACCTTTGAACCTTTCAGAGTTTGATGGTTCCAGGTTCAACAGTTCAAAGTTCAATAGTTTAGCAGTTTGGCAATTCAATGTTTTGTAAAGAGCTGTGTTCACTTAGTCTTCTTTATGAGTTCAAGGTGTCATTGAACCAATTGTTTGAACCATTCGGTTGAACCATTTGGTTGATCTTTTTTCTAGAATCTTCCATTTGAATCATTCACTCAAACTTTGAACTTTGAACCCTTTAAATGCGTTGAAGCTTTGAACTCGTTGAACCTTTGAAATCATTTAAAGGTAGAGTTCAATGGTTCATTCCAACTCTTTTAACCCCACCATTGAATGCTTTTGATTGAACCTTGGTGTTGAACCATCCTTATAATTTTTTAGGAAATGCCTTAGGTGTTTTGAACTTCCCCTTGAGAAAGCCTGCCTGTTGAACCTATGATTTCCTTAGCTAAAAATGCTCAAGTAATTGAAAAACTTGACTGATCAGAACATTTTTAGAAAGAAAGAGACCATTTTGGCCTATAGGACTGAAATGGTTAACATGTTGTCCACAAAAACAAGTGACAAATTTTTGGAACAACAGGTTCTTAAAGAAATTATAGAACATCATTAATTTAATAAGGTCTATCAAGGTTTAATTCTAGTTTAAGTAGGGAGATGTGTCCCAAATATACAATAAAATGAAAAATATGTAATGTAAACTCAACGTCTTGAGACAAGCTACAATAAATATAGTTTATGCTCATTTTAATTTAATAATGACACTAGAAGTTGCATGGGCACAGGGTCACATGGCCACTAAGAGATACAACTTGCTTGATTGGAATTGATATATGTGAGCTTTAGTACAATAATTTATCAATCAAGAGGTAAAATAAATCTCCATTTTGAAAGACATGAAAGTCACAAGTATATGTACTCCTCTCACATAATTAGTTGTTAAGCCCATTTTTGAAGGTATACTTTGACTTGTAATTGATAGATTCTGAGCTAAATTTGAGAAGATAATATATAAAACTAATGAAGAGATTATGAAATTAATTTATTTTGCTATGGGAAGGTCATAGGAACATATACGTTGTATGTGGAAGTCAAAACTAAAATTATTATGTAAAAGAAGTTACTGGATAAGCTTTCACAATTGTTCATCTGATCTTCTTGATTATAAGACCATCAATATTGAATTTTAGGCTAGTAATGACTTACATTTGAAAATAGAAGCATAAAAGTAATCAAATTATATAGTAAGAGTACCATTAACACCTCCCCAATGTATACAACATGAGGCTTAAAAGTACACATTATTGTAGACTCTAACTAGGTCTGCTTGTGTCATACTTCCCACTTCCACTACCACTACCACAACTACATCAGAGACTAATTTAATTAATTATTTAGCCATGACATCTCATGTAACACTACCAGTTACATGTTAGTTAAAGTCCTAGTTAATACAACAACTAATACAATGCCTACTCCAATTATAACTATAGTGGTGGTAACTGAGGCTTTGAATATGCGAGCTTCATCTCTAAGTAGTGCCACATTAGAACCATAGGTATATTTTGAAATAATTTTCATGTTTAAGTTGTAACTTGAGTCTATTTTTTGATGTGCTATTTTTGTATCTGATAATTCTTTTAACTAATGACTATTATTTATGATTATATTGTATACATGCATAGTATGTATGAGTTTTGGTACTTAGATCTTAAATTATGAAATGCAAATTTAGAATTTGTTTAATGTATGAGGAATGCACATCCTATGACATATATACTTGTATATTCCCAATTAAAAATGGAGGAGAATTTATGTTACTAAGGTGAATAAGAAATTATATGGATTATTGTGCAAATTTTTCTTAATGTGCATTATTGGTTCTTATCCAAACCTGTGATTCATTTAAGAAGTTCCATCACTTTGGTATTTTAATCTTTAGGTTGTGTAGAGGTGTTTTTTTGATACAATTATTCATATTGTGTAGTATCTAACTTGAATGCTTTGTGTTTAATAATCATAATATCCTTTGAAGATGTGTAATTACAATCATACATTGGCAAGAACCTTTACATATGATAACTAAAGTTTATTGTATTTATTTCCTTGGACTCATAACTATGTTTTTATATTTTGTGTGCTAATAGTAACTTACATTAGACACTAGTTCTCAAACACTTGCCCAACCCATATGCATGATCTAGTTTGGAAGGGTTTCATCTATTTTTGGTTCATAAACCTTCTTCTCTACCCTACCCTTCCCTCCTTTTAGAGTTTATTTTGATCTTGCCCACCTTAGGGTAGAATCCATCCAACCATCTTAATTAAAATTTGGTTTCTTTTAGATACCATACATCTGAACCATCTAAGGTGAATAACCCATTATTCACTATTATTCCACCACCAGGTTTTTTACAAAATTAAATACCCTACAACACATGCCTTGGAATGAATTTTTTCATCAATCCTAAAATTTTATAAGATACCTCATAATATTTTGTGGTATGCATAAAACCCACATTGACAATATTTTATTTTGGTGCTAGAAGTAGGTTCACCTTTTCATATATTAAAAATATCACTTAATTTTCACTAGATATACCTAGAAGATTAACAATGTCCACCTTAGATACTAGCTTACTAGTCTCTCCCTTGTAGAGCCATATAAAACTTAGATCAGATAGAGGCATATTACGGGGACCTTAGGCCCAATCCTATTCCCCAATTAGAATAAGTCATCTACTCTGCATATGATGGCCCTAGCTTTATTAGATGGTTATACTATTGTTGTGCATGGAGACATGCATGATTTGCCTAGAGACCCTCAAAAATAGCTTCCTTAATTTTATCCCTCTAGAGGTAGGACTATTGAAGAATATATAAAGGCTTTAAATAATGCCTTAGGGATACTAAATGTGACCCATGAATATGTGGCATGTATACTTTTCCCTTTATGTTGAAATATGTTACTTAAGACTGTTCTTCAATATCTGAGAAGATTCATTTACCTCTTGGACCTAGTGTCAAGATATGTTTTTGGCATAATTTGGTTAGGTCACTAACCCAAGTGTCATATACTAGTATTTTTTAAGTTTGAGAAGAGATCCCAATGATCTAATCAGATATTTTAATGCAATATTCCAAAAGATGTATAGTTGAGTTGATAATGGCTATAAACCTAGTGCTTTTTTAGCCCTTGAAATTTATAAGAATGACTTGGAATATATGAAAACTATCTTTATCTACATAACACCTAATATTACTTGACTGTTATTGGATTATGTTGAATCTAAAAATATTGATAGGCATTTGAATCACTAGTTATAAGTTTTATCCTTGCCCAATATTGGTCCCAAATTTCCAGCCCTCAATCTTATTCCAAATGTAAATGAAAATGTTGTGGCTCAGAATTAGAACCAAGTGTATACACAATTACCTTTGGCCCATTCTCCACCTAACCAAAACCTCAATTTTTTTTAATAACATTATATTTGCACTGAATAAAAAAATTTAGAACCAATCCAAGATACTTTTTCATGCTAATACTAAAGAAGGTACTACTTCTAATTATATAAAAGTAGAATTGATTTCTATCCAATGGATAGTACATAATCTAAGAAATAAGTTCTTGAGCATGTAGAAGTGAATGGGAAACACCATGGGAGAGAGTAACGATCATAATTTCACATTATAGATGTATAATAGGCCATTCAATAGATCTAGAAATAACTCAGAACATCAACAATATTATAAGATGACTAACATAAATATCTTGGAAGTAGAACTACATAATTAGTGCTGAGTTCATAATACAACACAACATGGTGGGTTGGAATGCATAACATTTTTCACTAATTTTGAAATATTTTAGAAGGAAATGGATAGGTGTGAAGGTTTCTCAAATTAGTCAAATCCATTTCCTTCCACTTCTTTATGTCTTTCCAACACAACAATTATATTTGAGACATATGGCTTGCCATTTTTAGTGGAAGATGAGAATGAATTGGAAGATAATAAGGATGGAATCCATGCCTTTCATAATTTCTATAGGAACAATTAATTTTTTTTGGAATAAACAACTTCATACTACTTCAATGCCCCAAAATAATATTACTACTGCTCCTCCATATCATAAGTCAAACAATAATCCACCTCATCCAAAAGGAAGTGATTAGTAATAAAGTGAAGATCCATAGATCAAATGTGGATACAATAAAGTTGAAGACATAAATAAGATCAAGGAAAATATTAGTCTTCGTGAGCTAGGTCAGATTACTAAACAACAAGAATTATTGCTTAAGGCATGGAATAGGATACTATTATCACTTGGATTTACACCCTTTGAGGAGATGGAAAAGATCTCCTCATCCAAGTGGCACAATGGAAACACCTCTAGGCTTTTGGGTAGCCTAAAGATGAGGTAAATCTCTAGATAGGGCTAGCTCCCTTGATATACCACTTTGGATCACAACTAAAACTAAACTTGGGGGGTGAAAAGGGAGAAGGATAACTGAGAACAAACTAACCTAATGGAGGTGATACACCAAATAACATGATGACATCAAACCAACTTCATGCTACACTTGAAACCAAGAGACAAACTGAACATACACTTCTCCAATCTTCATCTTCTCACATTAATGTTACATTATGAGGTTATGGATGAATTTGAAAAATTAGGACTCTAAAATATGCCTTAAATGACACTAATAAAAATACTAACTTACTCAATCCTTGACATATCCTAAAACACTTTACATGCCTTGCAATAAGAAATTTTCCAATTGCAAATATGATGAAAGAATGAAACAACACGCTAAGGAATCCATAGTCTTCACTTATGAAAAATAAAACATTCCAAGTGAAAACACTAATAATTGTCATGGATGAGGTAAAAATCAGTATTATTATTGATCAAAAGGTATACAAATGAGCAGGGCTTCGCCATACTTAGGTGGAACATCCATTACAATGCCAAAAGGCTAGTTCTTAAAGAACTTGAGAGTAAAAGGAGAAGAGAGAAGTCCAAGGGTCACAAAGACACTTTTAAAGCTGATAAAATTAGTTAATTTTTCATGTGAATAGGTTATGGGATGAACCATGCAAGGTCAGGAAGCATAAGTGTCAATCCAAGTCATAAACCTCATGAAAAGTGGCAAGAAACTCCCCATTTTAGCTCAAAAAAATTGCCTTCATGATTGGCCCTATTTAAAAACCTTATAACTGATTAGGATTAGGTCCAATTATTATAATTAATTTCAAGGAAATCAATCATACTTCCTCATGCATTGGTTTTAGGCTTGGTCATATAGAATCACTTGGAAAGGAGCCATCATCATATTTATCCATAAAACTCTCTTTTCATGTAACCTGCACACTTGGCCTCAAAATTGGCATCATTTACTCATGAAAATAAATGTGAGGGAGTGGATGATAATTTTATATATCCTACATGGAATTATAAATATTAGGGGCACATTAAAATTACTTTCCCTTAGAGTTTTCACACTTCTCACTAGCTTTTCTAATATGCCAGTTTTGACTGGCTGAGTTGAAGCACCTAGTTTAGACACTTAGGAGTTTATCTAAATGATTAAATTTAAATGAAGGGTTATATAAAGTCCTAATCCTTCTCCCAAATCTAGTTTCATCGTTAGACTCCTCCTATAACTTGCAAAACATAAAAAATGATTAAAAGTACCTTATTTTTGCCATGTCTGTATAACCAAAAAGCATGCGAGGGAGACTGAGTGAGTCCTCTACAAGTTCAAACAAGTTTCATAGATAAATTATTCCATTATAATTAATTTATAACTTCATTTCTCTAGACTAGTTCTTGCAAGGGTTTTGGAGGGTTTTTGAGTAGTTTTCACCCTTAAGGTTCACTCATAAAGGTCTGACATCCAAGTTGCCAACCAATTCCATAAATTAATAGTTAAAGACATTTTATAACATCACTAAACTCCTATATATCCCATGTAAATCCTCCAAAAATATGTGAGATTCTAAAATTGCCTTATCGAGCTTTTCTTTCACTTTCCTATAGTTCTAACTTTGATTTTGAGCCAAACATAGCTTCTTCATGACTTCTCTGCATCCAAATAACTTTAATTCATATGTTATAATCCAATAAACCTACTCTAATATGTTTGAGATCCTATCTCATGATAGAAATGTAACTGACCTCTTATTTGGGCCTTAGATTTGAGTATGGTAAGTAAGCCTAATTGAATTTCAGAGCTCAAAATGGCATTTTATTGTTTTATTTGCCTCAAAATAGATCAAAAACTTATAATATGATCCCAAAAACGTGTCACAATCAGTTGGAAGTCTCACCTATAGTAACAAGTGAAAGTGGTCTCACACTTGGTCACTAGGCTTAATCCTGCCCTCAGTCTTGATTGTAAATCATGATGGTTTGGTCAAATTTTTAGGTTTCATCCTACTATATAAGTATTTTAATGTTGGTTTAGATGTGTTACAAATTTTCAATCCCTTTTTCTATGTCTTACCAGCTTCTAAGTTAACTATCCATTGCCATCTCTCAAAACCTGCTAGTCTTGACCCCAGGGAAGTACCCTTTATCTGAGAAAAAACATAGGGTACTTCCCCTATTTACTTAGATAGTTTGAATGATTGAGAGGGTTATAAAATTTATGGAGATTATATGCAATAATTTTTATCTTTTTATCAATCCATTTTATCCCCAAACCCCTTATATCTCTAAGGCAGACTATTTAAGAGCAAATTGTTTGAGGGCAGACTGTGTTGGGTTTTCAATATGTACTATGTGATGTATCATATGAAAATTTCCTCTACTTGTTTCATATAATGAGGGTATGATAATGAAATAATGATCATGATAATTTTTTTCTCATTCTCACTCATGAATCCATCCTTCTATACACTCCCCATATTACTACTTAGTCAAGACTGAGTACAACTCCTGACTGTGTTTTGTGTTTTGGAGGGTACCCTATATAATTTAGATTAGAGACAAAGTACATAGGTTTATTGAGACTATAATATTGTAATTTTATTTTTTATTTAAATTATTTGTCTCCTTTTCCTAATTTAGATCATCACTTAGACTCCTTATCTCAGTTTAGTGTCACCTACAGTCATAACTGATTATGTTGACGTAGAACAGGGGTCCACTTGTTGATGAAACCTATGTTTTGGTATTCTATCTATGCCAAAACACTTCCTCTTTATCCATGAGTTAATTTAACACTATTTTTAACTCAAACCAATGCACCTGTAGACCTACCAAAATCTAATTCATCTATTTCCTCTAAACTGTTACATTATAATAAAAATATAGATTATTTTGACTAAAAGAGCATGTAAGTGATGGTTTCACATTGGAAATTATGTCATATTAATTTGGATGTTCTCTGATGGTCTCTTGGAGTCATTTTAAATCCTTTACATACATTGGAAAGGTCTAGTTTTACCACATTAGTTGAAAATGATTCTTGTACGATCAAACTTGTAGGTAATCACTGTAGGGTTTTAGTGTATACAAATGTAACTTTGGGCTTCTCAATAACCAAATTTAACTGATCCCCTTGAATCCATTATGTGCAGGGATCTTATCTATAATGTATAATAAAATATTTTTCCATTTTTATTCCTCAAAAACCCTTTTTGACCTTGTTTCAAGGTATACACAAAAGGAGGTAATCATCTATTTTGGATCTTTAGGGATTTGATCCTTGAGTCTGCAGTCACTACCTTTGAAGGTGATTTCAACATTTGCTTAGTAAACTAGTAGCTCAAAAGGGTTAATAATGATATAACATCATGCTAAGGCCTCAAATATATTTTCATCACATGCTTTAATGCTCTAAAAATGAACTCTCAAATCTCTATCAAGGGCACCTATAGGTTGGCATCATGATGCATAGGTAATAAGTGGTCTTATGAACAACATGTATGGTTTTTATCCATTTGATCACTTATAGACCCATACTAACCTCTTAAATATGTGTTTTCAAGCATTAAGAATTTAAATCCATTGAATTATACCTTTTCCCTTATTTCATCTTCCTATAAGTCACCTATTGGTTTCACTAATAACTGCCTCACTGTGTGCATACTAAAACCTATCTTCTCATTATTTCTAAGGTGTCAATTTGGGTTTATCTTATTTTTTAATGTTCCTAGAGAATAATAAACAACTTGAGACTATAATAACACCTCCATGAATGTGTTCATATATTTTAAAATCATGACTGAGATTGAGGATGGGTTGGGAGTTGACTATGTATCCAATTGCACTACAACCTCAATGATGCTCATTTTGAATATTGAAACTTTGAAAAAAATATATTTTCCTAACCCTCTTAGAGTGAGTAAGACATCATGCCATATTTAATTAAATCCATTTCAAAGAAATAAGCTTCTACAAATGGTGAAATTGGAGTGCAAGTCCACTATCAACATCTTCCTACAAAGTGAGTTGTTTGGACTCTCAAATATTTTCCAAATGTGAAACCAAAGATGGAGAACATGAGATAAATTATTAAAGATAATATGGAACCAATATCAATAGATGGATTTTACAAATTTTTTCAAACCTCGACAAATGATGTAGGGTGCATAGATTGAAAAGTAAAAAAGAATAGTCAACTTGAAAAGGATGGTTCATGAATAAAAATTGACCAAACTTGGGATTATTATTATGGAAATGGATATACCTAAGTGTAATGCCACATCTCAATTTTTTTTGACTTGAAACTATTTCTTCTAGTCGTACCTAGAAAAAACTTTAAGGTCACTTCTGCTTGCCAAGAAGGGTGAAAAGGGAGTAGAATGGTTTTGGGAAAGAAATAGAACTTTCAGATAAAAAAAAAGTGGAACTAATCTTGAGGATTTTGAGGAGGCATTGTTTGATCCTTTTCCATGTGGCACACTTCTCAAGCCTAAAATCTCTTTTTTTCCTAATAAAATTACCCTTTTAATTAAATAACCTACCAATTTTTAGTTATATCAATTAATTAAGACCTATAAGGACATATGGGATGTGATATCACATTTTGGAACTTTCACACTGCCCAATAAATCCACCCCTTTTGACCTCAAAATGACCCAAAAATGCTATAAAGACTAAAATAACTAATGACTAAGCCTATTAAAATATTAGATGAACTTAATTTACCTATAAAACACTTTTTGACATCCATATTACACCCCTTATAGACCTAAAAATTCAAGTTTTTACCTATAGGTGCCCCAATTTGACTTAAAATTCAAATTTGGTCAACAAAGACCATCCACTAAAAATCAAATGCTACTCATATCGATGTGGTCATTTACAGAGATGAGAATGAAGTAACACCTTTTTATCTAGCCATCAAAATGTTTGGAAATAATGTGCATAATGTTTTGGTTGAATTAGGTACCTCAACCAATGTGATTCCCATAGTTGTATGCAAAAATTGGGCTTAACCCTAGATAAATCTAAAAGAGTGATCTTAAAATTAGACAATTCCTTAGTACATTTTTTGGAGATTATTTAAATGTGAACATGTAGCTTGATTTTGAGACATGTGTATAAAAATACATATAAATTATGGTATTTTAAATCCCTACAGATTATGGATTACTACTGAGTCATGATTAGTCAAAGATAGTGAATGAGTACATGGAAACATATTTCTCACATATGTGGCTGCCTTGGAAAGGAGTAGCCAATCAAATTTAAGTAGACCAAGAACCAAAGATGAAGTACCTCATTATTAAATATAATGTCAAAAATGATAATTTAGACTTTACATCCTCACATGTGAGTGTTTATACATTCACTAAAAATAATGAATCTCATAAAAAATAATTTTAAGGTCCTTCACAATTATGGACTCTAACTTCGATAGTGCTATATCTAAGCAAGGTTATAGTGTTGGCATAACTTTGATTGACCCAGATGGGAAATAATATCTAGTCACATATAGGTTAAAATTACATTACATCAATAATTGATATGAATATGAAGCTTTGATTTTGGGCTTACATTTTGCACTAAAACACAACATCAAACAATTGTGGCTATTCGGAAATTCATAACTAGTTATTAAGTAGACCAAAAGAAAATATCAGTTCAAACTTACCTACTTAAAAAATTATAAACACATATCTTGAGATATGATTGAGTCCTTTGAGATGTTAAAAATTAGAGTTATTTTAAGATAATAAAATTAGACATCATATTCACTAGAAACTTTAACTACCAACTTAGCACTGCTCTAGGAATCTGAAATGCAAAATTTTTTGGTGGACTTGGTTCCTTGCCCCTTAGTACTAGATAACATGGATAACTTTTAGGTGTTTAATGATGATCAATACATCATACAGTCTATGATAATTTTTGGATCCTTTGAATCTCAAATAATAGATGAGAATGATTTTTAGCCTATAAACATAGAATACCTGAGAGAAGATGGCATATTACAAATAAAATAAAATTGAATACCGGTGGTAATGGTAGTATTGGAGTGAGTTTTTTACATTGATTGACAAGTTGAAAATTAGAAGCAGTTCAAGACAAATGAATCTTATTTTATCAAAGAGAACCTAGAAACTGATGAACA
This sequence comes from Torreya grandis, assembly GCA_037957365.1. Classification (NCBI taxonomy): domain Eukaryota; kingdom Viridiplantae; phylum Streptophyta; class Pinopsida; order Cupressales; family Taxaceae; genus Torreya; species Torreya grandis. The sequence goes on from JARHVA010000269.1 coordinate 6,238,044, forward strand.
TCCTTAATATGTAAACTTTGGACTGAGTTGCTCTGAACTTGAGAAACATAGATTGAAAGAATCATTAAAAAAATATAAAGATGTGATTTCTTGTCCCTATGAAGACTTGAAAATATTTGATCCCAAATTAATTACACATATCATTCCTTTGAATCAAGGAATTAATCCATTTAAACAAATACAAAATTTAGTGAATCCAATTATAGATCCCCTCATTTAGATATATATTCAGAAGCTATTCGATGCCAAGATTGTATTCCCAATTAGACATTCCACTAGGGTTTCCAACCTAGTACAAATTAAAAAGAAGAATGGTGAAATTAGATTTTGCATTAGTTTTAGGGACCTAAACAGAACATTATAAATGGATAACTATACTTTTCCTTGATTAGATGAATTAATCCAAAAGGTCAACATGTTTGAAATTATGTCCTTTTTGAATGTATTTTTAGGCTATAATCAAGTGTTAGTCTAAGAAGAGGATAAAATGAAGATGAATTTTATCACCAAGTCCATAGATTTTGAATATAAAAGGATGCCTTTGAGCCTGATTAATGTAGAATAAACTTTCTAGTGTGCCATGAATTAACCTTTCAAGAAATCATTGGCAAATGGATCATCATATACATGGATGATCTTATTATATTTTTGAAAACTAGATTTGATCATGTAATCCACTTTTATAAAGTGTTAGACATGTGTAGGAGATATGGAGTGTCCCTAAATACAAATAAGAACATCTTTGGAGTTACACAGGGAAAACTACTAGGACACATCATTACCAAAGATATGATTTATATTTATCTAGAATAAATCTAGGCCATTTTAAAGGTAATAATATAAAATAAATGAAGTCTTTCTTTGGAAAAATAAACTTTTTACAAAAGCTAATTTATATATTTGCAGAGATTGTCAAGCTATTGAATACTATGCTAAATAAGGATGCTAAGATATAATGGATAACTAAAGCTAAGAAACAATTTCAAGATATTAATATTGTTATCACTCAAGTCCAAATTATGATTAGGTTTGATTTTACTAAAGATGTATGTATGTCTTCATTTACTTCAAAACACATTATAGCAATAATACTCACATAAAAGGTAGATGATAATGAATACCTAATTACCTTCATGAAAACTAATCTAAAAGACAAAATTAAAATATTCAAGATAAATAAGAAAATATATATCTTGATCAAATTTAAAATAAATTTAGGTACTATATTTTTCAAAATAAGACATACGCCATAATTCCAGAACCAGTTATCAAGATCACACTTGACCATATTGAATTGGGAATGAGAAGAGGTAAAGGGATGGCTAAACTACAAAAGTATAATCTTGAAATCAAACTCAATAAGATGGGATGATTCCAAGGAATAATATAGCTCATGAATGAAATAGATCTTCATATTCACATTGGGTAGATGAATGAAACATAAATAGATACTAGTGACTAGTATTCCCACATTATCCACTACCTACTCACAGGTACATGTCCCCTTGAGTTGAATAGAGATGAAAGTCAATCCCTCAGGCTCAAGTTAGCCCATTACATGATGAAAAATGGAGTTTTGTATAGAAAAAATTATGAGGGAATATACTTGAGGTATGTCTCAAGAGATTAAGCTACAAACATCTAGCATAATTTACATAAGTAGATAGGTAGTGGGAATCCTTTTGGAAATTCCTTAGTTCACAGTGTTAGAAATATTGTCATTGATGTCAAATTAGGATTTAATGTCTAAAGGTGTTTTTAATGTTTATATATTAGCTAAAGTGTGTTAATATTAATTAAATATTGGAAAATATATTTTTGGTTAAATAAAAACAAAAAAAAGGGCCCATGAGGAGGTCGAAGAGTCATCACCAAAGACAAAAGAGGAAAAGGGTGAATTTCTCCATGAAGGGTCACCTTGAGGAATCTGTAGAGTCATCACTAAAGACAAAAGAGGAAAATGATGCATTTCTCCATGAAGGGTCACCTTGAGGAATTCGAAGAGTCACTAGGTAAAGACAAAGAAAGAATCCAAAGGGTCATGCAAGGGTGAATGCCAAAGGTCATTTGGAAAGATATAAAAGGAGGCTTGGGAAACCATTTAAAAATATCAAAGAGAATGATTTTATCTAGATAAGAAGAGTAGAGGAAAGAAGAGAAAAGAGAAGAGATATAGTAGTGTGTTATCATTTTTTGAGAAAGCAACATTGAGAGATAGTTGTGTAGTGTACACAAAAGGGGTTAGTGTGCTCCTGTGGGTTGGTGCTCATGAATAGTTACTATGTTGGAGTTCCTATGGGTTGGTGCTCATGAATAGTTACTATGTTGGTGCTAAACAAAGGGGTTGGTGCTCCTACAAGTTGGTGCTTGTAAACTTTTAAACTTGAGTTGGTGCTCATTTATATACTTGAGATTATTCTCCATGGTTTTTCTCACTTTGGGTTTCCACGTAAAATCTGGTCTCTCTCTCTCTCTCTCTCTCTCTCTCTCTCTTATGTGGTACACGTTATTGCTTTTAGTTTTATTTCATATCTTACATGTATGATTAAGTGGTTAAAATAAAAGGAATTTGATTAAGTAAAATACATATCTCATGCTTAACAATTGGTATCAGAGTAGGGTCCTTTGGAAAGAGTTTAACAACTTAAGGGTTGATCAAGGAAAGCACAAGATGGCCAAGTAGCTAAGGAAGGAAAATCCATAGTTGAAATTTATGGGCGAGGCTCTTAAGGAATAGGTGTGTATCTTGGATTCTAAGTTGGATATAGAAGCAAAAGAAGATAAGATATTTATTTAGGATCTTAAGAATTAGCTAGAGATTACAAATTCAAGTTTAAAATCAAGAGAAGAAGAGTGTAATCAGTTTAACGTTAAGTTATGTTCTTTAAAGGATAAGCATGAGAGGCTCATAATCTAGGTTGAGAAAGATCATGAAATATTAGTACAAGGTAAGAAGGATGCAAGTTTTAAAGGCAAATTGAAGAAGCTAATTAGGTAGCTCAATGATTTTAGGTTTTTAAATTCTTTTCATGGCCACTATTTTGTTTGTCATCATGTTGGTCATAGGGAAAGAGATTGTATGAGGAGAAATAATCAGTCAAATGGAGATCTCAATCACATTCAAGCAAAAGGTATGAGAAATGTTGTTTGATTTTACTGTCATAAGATTGGCCATATTGCTAAATTATGTACAAATAAAGTAAAGAGATCTTCAAGGTATGAGAAGAGCCAAATTCAGGTTTAGATACCTAAGATAGTAAAAGTTGATCAAGTTGAGTTTAAGAGTGAGAATAAATTACTTGCTATAGTGGATAAAGAATCAGATAGGAAGGAATATGAATATTCTCTTATTATATTTAAGCAGGATCCTTGTCAAGATAAGATAATTGCAAGAGTTGAGAAGATGAAAAACATCATGAATTTTGAGGTTAGTAAGTCAAATAAGTTAGACATGATTAAACAAATTCTAAGATAAAGACACAAGAATATTAAGGAAGTAAAAAAGGAGACGTGGGAATCTCCTGAGATTTTTTTATAGGATCCTTTGTGTGGGGTGTCTCTTCTAGGCTTCAAGGAGACACTTTTAAGAAAAATTGAAGCATGGTGGATGTTGTTGGGTCTTATCTATGTTGCATGACAAGAAGGTGAGTTGATAGATTAATTTGTATATTAGTTGAGGGGGAGATAAATGTAAGCTATAGGAAATAGGTACAAGAACATGTACAAGTAATAGGTACAAAAATAGGTACAAGGAACAGGGACAAGAATAGGTTCAGGAAATAGGATGCTACAGTAAGGGGGAGTTAAAATATATTTTCAGTTGGTTCATTTTATAGGACTCAATTTTAGGTTGGCATGTGTAGTAAAAGTTTTTAGAATTGGTGACAGTTTTAGGTTGCCATCAAAGAGAAAGGAGGAGATTATTGGAAATATTGTCATTGATGTCAAATTATAATTTAATGTCTAAATGTATTTTTAATGTTTATATCTTGGCTAAAGTGTGTTAATATTAATTAAATATTGACAAATATATTTTTGGTTGCATAAAGATAAAAAAAAGGGCCCATGAGGAAGTCGAAGAGTCATCACTAAAGACAAAAGAGGAAAAGGACACATTTCTCCATGAAGGGTCACCTTGAGGAATCTGAAGAGTCATCACTAAAGACAAAAGAGGAAAAGGACACATTTTTCCATGAAGGGTCACCTTGAGGAATTTGAAGAGTCACTAGGTAAAGACAAAGAAAGAATCCAAAGGGTCATGCAAGGGTGAATTCAAAAGGTCATTTGTAAAGATATAAAAGGAGGCTTGGGAAGCCATTTAGAAATATGTAAGTGAATGATTTTATCTAGCTAAGAAGAGCAGAGGAAAGCAAAGAAAAGAGAAGAGATATAGTAGTGTGCTATCATTTGTTGAGAAAGCAACATTGAGAGATAGTTGTGTGGTATACACAAAAGGGGTTGGTGCTCCTATGGGTTGGTGCTCATGAATAGTTGTTGCGTTTGTGCTCAGCAAAGGGGTTGATGCTCCTGAAAGTTGGTGCTTGAAGAATTTATAACTTGAGTTGGTGCTCATTTATATACTTGAGATTGTTCTCTTTGGTTTTTCTCACTTTGGGTTTCCACATAAAATTTGGTCTCTCTCTCTCTCTTATATGGTGCATGTTATTGATTTTAGTTTTATTGCATATCTTGAATGTATGATTAAGTGGTTAAAAGAAAAGGAATTTGATTAAGTAAAATATATATCCTGTACTTAACACATAGGATCAAGAAGATGGGATACTATTGGCCTACCATTTTGAAGGATGTCCATAATTATGTCAAAACATGTCATGAATGTCAAGTGTCTAGAAATATGTAATTACGCACTACTATGTCATTAAATATTATGACCCATGATGTCCCTTTGCTTAATGGGTTCTTTATTTTATTGGAGTAATCAATCTAAATTATTTAACAGGACATAAGTTTATTTTAATAGCTATTGATTATTATACCAGGTGGACAGGCCATGGATAGAAATAATTACATATCCTAAGATGTGATTAGATTTATGTAAGAAAACATACCGGCCAGATTTGGGACTAATTTATTTAGTATGAGATAATGGTCCAACATTCTAATCTATAGAATTTATTAAGTGGGCCTACAACAATCAAATTACCATCATTTTTTTATCAAATTATTATCCATAGGAAATGGAGTTGCTAAGTATACTAACATGAATTTGATGGATGCCATTGAGAAATAAACATAAGATAAACCAAGATAATGACACCTACTATTTAAGTATGCACTATGGGTAGATAGAATAATGCACAAGTAAGCTATCAAGGCTTCACCTTTCCTACTAGTGTATGGGAAACAATTAGTTTTTTCTATTATAAGATTATATGGGAAACTATGAAATGATTTATTCTAGGTTATTTAACATAGTATATATGGATGATGCAAGAATAAATGCACTACATAGCTTCAACAAGCACTAAGACATTGTCAAGAGCTAGTTTGATAAAAGATTTAAAATCAAGGATTTTAGAATTTATGACGTAGTGATTTTATGGGAGAAGGCACATTAAAATAAATGACATCATGAGAATTTCACTCCTTTATGTATTGTTCCATATCAAATCTATAACAATCTAATAAAAATGCTTTTTACGTAAGGGATCTCCAAGGTAATGACCTCACTTTTCCAATGAATGGGAAGTTTTCAAAACATTTTTTCATGGTTGTTCTAATTGGAGATGATCTTAAATGACTTTAAGTTATACCATATAATTAGGAGTAGATTATATTTCTTGCTTTCTATAATGTTTTACTAATTTTTGTCATTTACTTAAATAGATTTTCAACTCTGCTAGATTAATTTCATATTTTTAGATTTTGATTTCATAGTTAATTATGTTGCTTTATAGATTAGTTACTTAATTTTAAAATAATTTGATCAACTTATTATGATGTAATCATAAAAATACCTCACAAAAGAAAAGGGGGGATAATTGAATAAGTACACAACTGGCATTCATAAGAATTTGTTCTTATGGTACCAGGAGCTCTTGAATTAAGGTACATGTTATGAACAAAATAAAGTTCTTATTTTAATTGAATAAGTTCACTAGGTATTCACAAGTTTGTTTGATACACTCATGCAAATTTTGAAAGACTTTTCATTTTAAAAAATTAACTCACTCTTACATGTTAAAACTTTGATGAGAGATAATAAACATTGTAATAGATGTATTTTGATAGGGAAGTTTTTATAAAAACAAGTTTTCTTATACCTACACCCATCCAATGGTGATTCTTAACCCTTATTACATCTATGTTGTAAAAATAAATCATGAAAACTTAAGGAGGAAGGGTAATTCAAGTATCTCTATCAGAGTTATGAATGCATGATTGCCAATAGAGTAATGTCTAGAGTGGAATTAGATGTATTTATATCAAGGATATGGATGCCTAGTTAGTAGTAGTGAAATGCCTAGGCTTCCCTTACTATTGTTTATGGAATCAAGAAGTGAAAATGAAACCTAAAATGTTTATCTATATACATGTAAAAATTATCATAATAAGGGATAAATGAATTCCACATAATCACACATAGATTGTATAAATGAAAAGGGTTAGTATGTTGTATGAGGGAGTTAAAATATCTTTCAATTATTAGGTCTATTTATTATTTTCTTATAAAATTTAAAGTTTTATCATTTTATCACAATGCATTAAACAAAATTCTAGGCTCTTAAATATTCAAGAGTATTTCCCCACTGAGTCACCATTTGTTGTGCCCCAACACACCCTCATTTTTAAAATTTCAAATAGGGACCCAATTGTCTTATAAAACTTATTCAAGGTAAAGTCTAAAGACATGGTCAATAGAGAAGATAACCTTATAGAGTCCAAATAATGACATATTTCATAAATTCTAAGGTAAACTTGTTATTTTGAGTACTATGTTGCTTTATTAAAAGTCAGAATTGAAACATTATTATATTCTTTATGAAAACATTTGAATTTTGAAATGGAAAACCTTAGAGAGTCCAAGTATTGAAACATTTCATAAATTCTAAGGTTAAATTTTTATTTTGAGTACTATGTTACTTTATTAAAAGTCAAAATTGAAACATTATTATATTCTTTATGAAAACATTTGAATTTTAAAATGGTCCTTTTGAGTGACTAACAAGACTAACCACGTTATGTTTTAGTCCATGTATCCTTAGATTTGGTCATATATAGACTATTCTATAATCAATTTGTTTCCATTTCATCTCCAATATGTCTTCTAGCTCATCTAATCTTACCACATGCCATTATTTCACCCATCTATGAACTTCAAAAATCAACCAAGTCTTTATTGTTTTGAATCGTTGGGATTATGATAAATTTCTACATCACACTCTTTAATAGCTATCAATTATTTTAATAAATTCTAAAATATTATGAACCTTTGAGTCATCAATATTTTTCCAAGTTTCAACTTCTTGCTAACCCATACCCTAAAGAGAAAGCACACATCATGAAGTCATCTGGACAAATGGAGTAATGAGAGTCATTCAAGTGTCATCATACTGCTAACTTGACTAAAGGATATTTTAATAGTTCACCAAATTTAATTATCTTCCAAGTCTCTAATATTTATGCATGTGTCATGATCCCACTAACCCATAAAAAACATCAATAAACTCATATTATAGGCCATGTTGACAAGCAGATCAATGAGAGCTATCCACATGGCATCATCTTGGGAACCTATAATCTTACATAACAAGGTACAGAGTCAAAGTTTAATGATAATCTAAAATGGAGAGATTTATCCAATGTCAAAATCCTACTAATAGATGATCTACACAACATATAATAAATGTTTTTTCACTTTACGCATATTAATCACTGAGATCTTACCAAGTGTCATCATCCTGGGAGCCCACAATGAAAGAAGCAAAGTACAAAGGGATAATAATTAACACTCAGCATACAAGAGACATATAGTCATATGCCCCTGACCAATCAAAGTAATTTTAAAAAATAAAAATAAAGCTCTAAAATCATGATAAAAATATATTTGTCAAACTAAGATGATGATGAACTCAAAATTAGTGAAAGATGTCACATAACAATTTAACCCATTAAAGCTAATAGTAAAAAATCAAAATTCAATAATAAAAGAGTATATGAGAAACAAAAAAGAAAAAAATTAATTACATTTAATTTTCATGAATTGGAAGTTCAATATATTTAGACTTCAAGTTTTTTAGAGAACATAAAGTATTTGTGTATTTTCAATGGCTTCATCATCTAGCAACCCTCCTCCCTTTACTTATTTCATTTTAGGAATGTATAAATACATGGATCTAATATTCAATTTAGTGGCATTACAACACAAATTTAAACACTATTTATCTATATGGGAAGAAGTGGATTATATAGATCCATGTGAAGTAGGGGATCAACCATCCATATTCACACAATAATAAAAAGTGACATTTTGTATATCAAGGTAGTATGCCTAAATAATACTACAACAACACCTAGGGTGATGCCCTACATTGAATTAATTTATGATTTGTTTGTAAATGGGAAATGTTTTGGGAAGATATTGTACTTAAAGATTAATAATACCCCTATATCCTACATTGGTGGTAAGGCCTTTGAGAAATATTATATGCTCCTTATTATAGAAATAACCTATGACCAAGATATGATAAATTCATGACTATTTGGAAATTTGATCCTTGGTAAATTATAGGAATGGGCTGACAACCCAAGCAACTTTTTAATTAAAGGCCCAATTTCATCTCTTCCTATAGTTACTTTCAAGCCAGTGATAAGAATTGCCATGTGATGAGCCTAAAATATGGCTCATTATTAATATGGTGTTTCATTCTTTCATCTCTTTAAGGATATAATCTTATGCAAATCTTAGACTTTTAGCTAACTTTGGCATAAAAAATAGATACTTTATCTCATTTATAAGTTTGAGTCACTATTTTGTCATTAATGTCTAACAAGTAACATTTTTTAGTGTTTGAGTTTTGAAGAATATATAGGAAAGATGACATAAGTAGTATTTTTTATAAACTCTAGTTTTGATCCCAATTTTGTGAAGTTATGAACTCACTCAGTCCATATCTACAGACTCACTTAGTCCATATCTATAGACTCACTCAGTCCACATCTATAGACTTGGGTAGAGGCTGTGTGTGTAGACTAAAGTATGATTTGAAGTGGAAAACAACAAAGAAGTTTCCATCATCATCAATAACTAAAATACAATATAAATCTATCTACAAACTCTGCAAGTCTAAAATCAAAGAATTATGTGAGTTTGTAGCCAATCCAAAAAGGAAGATTGTTCTAGCTAGAATCACATCAAAGAAATACTCACTTCCTATTTTTAAGGATTAAATCTTGATATATTTTTGGAACTTAAAACTATTATAGGGATAATAGAACTACCTCATCAAGACAAATAGATTTTTTTAGAACTTGATCAATCCAAATCTCTTATCTTAGGGATAAATGGATTGACTAAGTAGTTCTATTTTTTTACATACTATTTTCAGTTTGATTAAAGTAGCATAAGTATGCAAATATTTTGTCTTATAAAGAAGGATGAATATATTTGTTACACCCAAAATTTTATATATATTGTAAATGTTCTAGATTTCCATTGATTAATGCAATATCATTCCATCTTTCAAAACTGAGTAGACTTCATTCCTGACTCTAAGAAAAGCAAGGGTCCACTCTCCTTAGAACTAAGAACTTTTATATGATATTTATGTTTATGTTAGTTGATTTCATGATATTGGATAATCTAAATATTTCACATACATACATGAGGGAGTGATTTATGATAAGTATATTTAATATTTACATTTCAATAGTTATTTCGTTTCAGAGTAGGTGTGCTTTAGCATGATATTTATTTTTAAAAAATCAAGTTGAGTGTTTACATTTTCAAGAAGGTGTGAATTAGATTAAGTGTGTTTGATCTGAAGCAAAATTATTGAAGGTTTGAAGTAGATTAAGTGTGTTTTGATTTGAATCAAAAGGATTGAATTAGTTTAGATTGATAATTAATTAATTTATTTAGCAAATGTGAAACAACTAGTGTAGAAGCATCCTTTCATTGGTAAGAGTTATATCAAGGTTAGCAAACCCTGCCAAACCACCACCCCCCCACCAAAAGACCAATATATAGGTCTACCACCAAAAAACTTGCTGCAAATAGCTTTAGACATCGGCCTTGGTTTGATAGACATCAATCTCAGAGATTGATTAAATGAAGAGTTAAATGACACTCATCATTTTTGGTGCTATTGTTGAGGACTTTTAGGTGTTAGTAATGTAAATCTTATTGATCTATATTAAAAAATAAAACAAACATAAAATAACAAAATCATGAAAAGAGCAATCAATTTATGTTCTGAATTAGAGATTCTAAAGGATGATTTGTTCCTAAAGTCTCTCCAAAAACAAAAACAAAAAGTCCTTCAACATATTTAATTGAGAGTCCTACTCCACAACTTAGAGAAGGAAGTCCTTCACCATCTTTAGTTGAGAGATTTGAACAAGCTATTAAATTTCATCTTCAAAATTCTCCTAAAATCTTATTAGGGACTAGAATATTACCATAACCAAGTCCTATAGGATGAATTCATCTAGAACATCCACTCATAAGAAGATATTATCTTGAGGCTATAAAAGATTTAGAAGAAGCATTTGAATGAGATATAACTAAAGAAAGTTTTGAATAATTTGACCAAAACTCAACCAATTACACAAACATTCATTGGGAAACCAATCCCAGTATTGAAGAGTCATTAGAAGAAGAAGACATGGCTGAACAACAAAACCAGTAGGTTACACCACTAGGAAGGACTTTTTCCTTTCCCATTATTTCAGATCTTAATGATCAAACTACCATGAAAAACATTTCTCCTACTAATTTGCCAAATTTTTGGGGAAGATTCACAAAAGACCCTTACTAGTTTTTGTTTGAGTTTAAGATAATTATTCAAACTTATGACTATACAATAGACAATCAGAAACTAAAATTGTTTTTATCTACACTTAAAGATGCAACCATGAGATGGTTCATGGGATTGCTAGGTAACTCTATTCATACATGGGCAGACATGGAAACTAAATTATTAATAAATATTATGATTATCATAGGGTAAGGGAAAGGAAGGAGGATTTCTTTAAAATCAAATAAAATGAAGATGAGTCTTTGAAAGACTATTTGGATAGATTTGTGTTTATTCATAAATGGAGTAGTTACCCACTTACTGAAGAAGTCCTGAAACTTTTTTTCCTTAAAGGATTAGATGAAGAAATTAGAGATGCATTAAATCTAATGGGAGGAGGAGACATAAACAAACTAGCCTTTCATCATATTTTAAAACTCTATACTAATTACTCTTAGATAAAACCAAGAATGAGGAAAGGAAGATTAGGGAAATCCAATGAACTAGGCAAATTAATGGAAGAATTTGCTAATATAAAAATAGACATTTTGGTCACACTAAACACTACATTGGATGGCCTTCAAGCTAAAGTCAATGTAACAGAACCATTAACAATATACTATCCTAAGTGTAGGTTAAAACATGCCCTTAGAGACTATCCTTTGGATAAAACAAACATTTTATCTTGTGGAATCTGTGAAGGAAAATACCATGACACAAATCATTACACGTATCTACCTACTTTAAAAACTTAGATGAAATAAAATGTTCAACCCATTGAAGAGCTAAACTATATTCAGAGGCAAAATTTCTTTCCACAAAACTAGGTCCAAAGATAGTTTGGTTCATGAATTCTTTCCAATCCTTAGATAGCATCATAGTATGTTCCAGTGCCTCCACCTATGTGGGGACAAACATATAATCCATCAACTCAAATACCATGGGTAGGACAAGAATGGGTATCACCTCAACCATGGATACCCCAACAACAATCACACCCATAATGGAATCCACAATAGAATCCATATTGAAACCCATAATGGAATCCCATATTGAAACCCATAATGGAATCCCAATCCATAATATAACCAACCAAGAAGGCCACCACAACAACAAGCTATAATTTCACCCCTTATTATCCAACATCCAAAACAAGTTAATCAGCCCCTAATGCCTTCACAACTAGTAGCCAATCAAAATAAAAAGCAACCAACAACTATTTATGTCAATGAATAAGGAGACACAATGAATGTAGGAGTAATTGATTGCTTTGATATTTAGTTAAGATCAGGAAAAACTATAAAGGAACCACCAATTCTCATTTCTAAATTACCAAATGAAAAGGAAGAACCAAAATAGTATCAACCAAATAACAAAGAAACCAAAACCAATAAAAACTTTGATAAACACAAGGGAAATATTACTATACCAGCAATTCCTTTCCCTAAGAGATTAAAATAAACTGAGACCAAAGAACAATCAAATTTGATCCATGAGTTACAAAATATGAGTATTGAGGTACGCCTACTACAAGCTATTAGGGATATTCTTGAATTGAATAAAATCATTAAGAATTTATGTGTCAAAACACCTAGAAGTAAGAAATAGTATCTAAAAATCATACATGTTGATGCAAAGCTTGCTAATTTTTTATCAAGAAAAGTATGAATACCCAAGTATGCAAACCCAGGTAGTCCAGTTATAACAGTCATATTAGGAGGAAAGGAAATTCCTAATATTATAGTGGATTTAGGAATAATAATTAATGTCAAGACAATTGATACTCTCCAAACATTACCTCTGATGTTAATGCAAGCTACCTCTACCATCCTTCAAATGGTAGATCAATCTGTGACTACACCAAAAGGAACTATAGAGAATGTTGCAGTGCTTATTGAATATTGGGAATATCTAGTTTATTTTATGGTGCTACAACCCAAAACAAAGAATTTAGGATATCTTATAATCCTAAGAAGACCATGGATAGCTACTTTGGTATTACTAATTGATTATAAGTTAAGAGACATGACCATTTCCAATGGTTTAAAATATAAATGCATTTCCTTGTACCCTCCTGCAAAACCATCAGTGAACGACATAGAAAAACTTTGGGTAGACAAGTTAGACAATGTAACAAATTAATTTTCATCTTTAACCATGATTATAGTTAAAAATCATTTAGAAGAATTGAGTGAAGAAATAATTTTAGATTTTGAAGAACATGACCATTTAACAATAATGTCTGACAGTCTAGAATCTACAGACTATGCTAGACTAGAATCTATGGACTATGCTAGTCCACAATCTATGGAATTGTAGAGTTTTCCTAGGACATATTCTTTAAATCCTCAAGTCACTTCATCATCATATGACCATAGGCTGATTTAGGCATGTGTATGGAATTGGGTAATAAAAAATAGACACATTTCTTGAGTGAATTCTATTACCCATTAATAAGAACTATTCCTCTTGGAGATGGATTTATCAAAAATGTAACCACATTCCATAAACTACTTCCTCATCCATGCCTTTGAATTCATTGATGAGTGAATATAAATAGGTGGAATATAATCATCTAGACACTAAACCTCTCATGGTGTTACTTGATCTTTTTGAATATCAATAGTTGGTTAACAAATGATGAGGAGGTTTAACTTTTTGAAGTATTAGAATGACACACCAAAGGTTTTTCTTGGGATTACACTAACATGAAGGGGATTCACCCAAGTGTATGCACACATTACATCTACATATATTTAGTACAACCAGTAAGACAACCACAAAAAAGAATAAATCCAATGTTGAAAGACAGTTAAAATATAAATTCAAAAATTATTGGATGTGGGGTTTAGTTACCCCATCTCAGACAGCCAATGGGTTTCACCATTGGTAATTTTACCAAAAAAGAATGAAAAATGGGGAGCATGTGTGGATTATAGAGAACTAAACAAGAAAAATTCAAAAGACCATTTTTCTTTGCCCTTTATTGATCAAGTTCTTGACAATTTGGTAGGGAACAAATATTTTTCTTTTCTAGATGGGTTTAGTGGATACAACCAAATAATGGTAGCAACTGAATATCAAGATAAAACCACATTCACCTATCCTTGGGGAATCTTCACCTACTGAGTACTTCTGTTTGGACTTTTCAATGCTCTAAAAACTTTTCAAAGAGTAGTTTTGGCAATGTTCTCCGACCTCACTAATAATTGTGTAGAGGTTTACATAGATGACTTCACTGTCCATGGTGAAACCTATGAAGAAGCTCTTACTAATTTATAAAGAGTTTTGAAAAGATGTGAGGAACATCAATTATCATAAAATCATTAAAAATGCTTACTGATGATGGATCAAAGAGTAGTGTTAGGACATCACATTTTTGCAAAAGGTATTCAGGTAGATCCCATGAAAATTGAGATAATCTCTAACCTACCCATCCCACACACACCAACAAAAGTTAGAAGTCTTTCAGGACACATTGGTTATTACAAATGCTTCATAGACAACTTTAACAAAATAACTGCTCCTATGTTTTCATTGTTCATAAAGTATAGTGAGTTTGTATGGAGTGATGATTGCCAACAAACTTTCGAAACCATGAAAGCCAAACTTAGTACTACCCCAGTATTAAGAGTACCAAATTAGATACAACCTTTCCACATATGTACAGATGCTTCCAACATGGAAATGGGTGCAGTCTTGGGATAAAAACATTAGAATGACCACATACATGCTATCTATTATATTAGCAAGAATATGACACCTATTGAGAAAAACTACATCATAACTAAAAAAGAGTTTCTTGCTATAGTCTATGTAATAAACAAATTTAAACACTATATAATAGGCTATAAGGTGTTTACCTATATAGACCATTCATCTATTTGATACCTTACCAACAAACCAATAGTGGGAGAAAGGATTATCAAATGGATATTACTTTTATAGGAATTTGATATAACTATTATACATAAACTAGGGAAACTTAATGTGGTTACTAATTTCTTGTCTATAATTAACACTTCAGGTGAAGAAGAACTAGTGGAAGATGATTTTATAGATGAATAATTATTTCTATTTTAGTATAATCTCCATGGTTCATTGATATAGATAACTACCTTGATATAGGGATGTTTCCTCTGCATTTTTCACAAAAAATAAAAAAGATGTTTAATCAGAGAAAGTTTTTCTTTTAAATGGATTAAGGGAATGTTATTTAAACTTGGACCTAATCTTGTGTTTCATAGGTGTGTAACAATTAATGAAGCTTATGACATCATCATAGATTATCATGATGAATTGGGAAGAGGACATTACTCAACCCAGAAGACCATACACAAAATTCTAGGAGTAGGCTATTACTGGCCTCATCTTCATAGATAAATGAAGAGGTATGTCAGACAATGTGATGCATGTTAAATAATGGGATAGCCCTCTCTTTCAGCTGAGATGCCTCTCCATCCTCAAATGGTTTTTTAACCATTTGAGAAATGGGGAATTGACTTTGTAGGTTCTATGGACCCCCCATATAGAGGAAAGGAATACCTATTAGTTTGCAAAGACTATGTTATGAAATGGGTAGAAGTAGAAGTTTTAACCCATGCTCAAGAAGATGTTGTAGTAGATTTCCTATATTTTAAGATTATGCAAAGATTTGGTACTTCAAGGAAAATAGTTTCAGATCAAGGACCCCAGTTCATGTCAAACATGATAAAGTAATTCATGAAAGCATATCAAGTGGAACACAATAAGTCTTCTCCATATCACCCACAAGCTAATGGATAAATTGGAGTCACTAACAGATAATTGGAAATCATTTTAACCAATATTGTTAGTACTAGCCAAAAATATTGGGCAGATAACGTACCAAAAGTAGTTTGGGCCTATAATACTACCTAGAATACAACTACTAGTTTTTCCCCTTACAAGCTAGTTTATGGTAAAAAAGCTTTATTCTCTATTGAGTTTGAATTATAAACATTTAAAATATCAATAGAAGTAGGAATTGAATTGGAAGAAGCACAAAAGGATAGACTTATGAAGCTTAATCAACTTGATGAGATGAGAATTGAATCCTTGCAAAAGATTGAAATGGTATAGAATCAAAGGAAGATTTGGTATGACTCACATATCAAACAATAGAAAATTTTAGAGAAGAGATTGGGCATTATTTTTTAATTCAAATTTCAAAGAGAGGAGAAAAATACAAACAAGGTGGCTAGGACCTTACCAAATAGAGGAGGTCTTCAAAAATAGCTCTATCAAGATGATGCCCATTAATTATAGTAGAATGACTCTTTTGGTCTATGGGAATAGACTAAAAATCTACTAAAAACCTCTTAGTAAAGAATAATTTATACAAAAAATGCAAAGTCAGGTAGCTTTCCTAGAGGAACTTGTTTCTTCTAGGGAAATTCTTCTTTAATGATTACTCACTTCATATAATAATAATAATAATAATAATAATAATAATAATAATCGTAATAATAATAATAATAATAATAGTAATAGTAGTAGTAGTAGTAATAATAATAATAATAATAATAATAATAATAATAATAATAATAATAATAATAATTCAATAGTGAAAATCCTTTTAGGGATATTATTAACGATGCATGGCTAGAAAACCAACTTATTGACTACTCATGCATTGAAGAAAAGGCCTTGGCTAGAAAACCAACAATGGCTAGTCAAAGGGAAAAAACTAATATATATATATATATATATATATATATATATATATATATATATATATATATATACACACACACACACACACATATACATATATATATATACATACACACACACACACACACACACATATATGTATATATATATGTGTGTGTGTGTGTGTGTGTGTGTGTATATACATATGTATATATGTATATATACATATGTATATATATATATATATATGTATATATATATATATATGTGTATATATATATATATATATATATATATATATATATATGTTTTAGTAAACTAGAATTTTTGATTTAAATAAGGTTAATTCTATGGAGATGAAAAAACACAATTGGATAACCACGTGTTCCTTAAACAAAGGAATAATCATAGCATGTAAACGAAAGAGATGAGGGAACACATGTCATAATGGATAAATATATCCAATGTAATCAATTATATCATTAATGATCATGATGGGACATTATGGAAACATCCCATAAAGGCTTCAAAATTTCAAAGATTGAGTGTTTTATAATCATTATTGAATGAAATAAGTAAAAGCCTATGGCAGTGGAAGTTACAATCATCCTTGCCATGTGAGAAATAAATTACCACCATGTCATGTCATCATCCAAGTCACCATGGCAATTGGCTAGCCTAGTCCATAAAAATTAGATGGGACTAAAATACGTGTGGAATAATGATGGTAATAACATAGGGTTTCCAATTTCTATGAAGTCTATTAGTAGCTATTTTATTTAAATCCCAAGAATAATAAGTTCAAACCCTGGTTTGAATTAAGCAATTCTACTACAACTGATAGTAATTTGATTTGAGCTCACAAATTCAAGCAATAATGGGGTAAAAGACAAGGTTAAAACCAAGAAAGGTAACCAAATTCCTTAGTGATAGGGATTATATGGTAGTGTTTGAAGAAAATGGATGGTTAACATTCATCCAAATATTCTAGGGCTTCCATAAGACACTGGTAAGGGAATTTGTGAATAACCTTACTCTTAACTTTTCTACTATTGAAGGAATTGTCATTCCAGTGTCTAGCCAAGTTATAAGTAAAATTATAGAAATTCTAGATGAGGAGATGAGAGTAAATGGACAAATTCCATTCAATGACCTTATTACTCAATTTAATGGTAATGAATAGACTAGAGTTGCATGTTTAATCAACTCAAAAGGAAAATCTAAGGGAATCTATAGGGATACACTTCCTGAACCATGGTAGTCTATAGCATTATGGGTAATCAAGTATATAAATTTTGAGGGGAAATGTAATCTTTTGGGAGGGGAAGCCATGAAAATTATGATCCATCTCAAACATGGGAGGTAAAACGCTCAATGTAAAATTAATCTTCCATATTTACTATATGGTGCCCTCCAAGTCATGACTAAAACCCCTAATTCCCCTCTCAAACACCATGGCCTCATCCATCTCATCATTCAACATCATTTTATTCAATAGGGGAAATAAGTTTGGGATGAATTTGAGAATAGGGTAATAAGATAACTTTCAGCTCCATCTCCATAAGATGAAGCTGGAACATTAGGTGCCACTAAATCATAAAGGTATTCACTTACAGTTGCTACACCAACTAAGAAAATAAGTTGAAAGGAAAAAAAAAGTAGTTCATAGCTTCAAAGGAATCTCTTCCTTATTTCAAAAGAATTACAAGATCCCAAAATATTCAAACCCCTGATGTTACAGAGCTTCCACAAGAACCTCAAGCACCTATAAAGTAACCAGTCCTCTTATCCAGGAGAACAAAATTATAAAAATGTCTTGCTTCACTAGGACTTGAGAAGGCTAAAGGTTTGATTGATACAATATAATAAAGATTAAGTGTGGCCCATAGATCTCAGAGAAGAAGATGAAAGTTAAATGTTTTGGATGAAAATGAACAATTAGTAGTTGTTACTTTGGATAGCCTTAAATAGCTATCTCAACCTTCAAAATAGTAGATTATTAAAGAAAAAGAAATTCTTGAAGTAGTTTCTATAGAATAACTTGCTGAAAGCCTTACCATACAACCATTGGAGGAATTAGAAAGCTCTCTATCCAAAACAAGGGAACCAAAACCTAATTAAAGTAACACAATAGAAGAAAAAAATGCTCAATTTGAAATTTCAATGGACAAAGGTAAAGATCCATGTACGTTTGAAGAAGGAGAATCATCCAGTCTAAAGGAACATGTTCTGTAGTTAGCCATGGAATTTTCTAAAGCTCAAGTGTTGATCCAACAACAAGCAACAGATATTGCAGATCTAGTCAGCAAACTTCATAGTAAGGATCAAATTAATTCTATGTTAGTATAAAAGTTAGAAACATCTTTGAATTATGATTTGAAAATTAATGAACTAAAAGAAATAATATAACAAAAAGAGGAGGAAGAAGTCAATTCATGGATATATATAGAGAGTCTTGATAAAGGAGATAAAATATTAAAACAAAAAATGTTGAATTCTTCTCAGGCACTTCCTATTGTTAGCCCTAAAAAGGATAGTCATCCCACATCTTCTCTTAAAGCATTTGTTGATCAAGGATGTCAAACTAGCCATCCATACATTCCTCCATAAGAAATGTTGCATTAGGCTCAAGAGGAATACCAAATATTTAAATACAATAATAAAGTTTTAGTCACTGCAAATAATATATTGTAAAGTGAAAACTAGATATTAGAAACTAAAACTCAAACTTTACAAGAAGACTTTTAGACTGCTTGTAAATCAGGAGATGCTCTTTTGGCTTGCAGAAGTCCTACTCCTACATATAGTCTGTTTATATTTGAAAAATTCTATAGATGGAAAATTATTAGAATATCTTACCCTCTTCCCTACAATATTTTGGATCCATTCATATTTTTATAAATATTTTATAGTTATGTGCCTAATAATCAACATCTCCTCTGTGAATTTTATCTGCATGATTTGATAATAGGAGATCATAAACACAATAAATTTTTGATAAATCTACATGTAGTAGAAGTCCAATTAAGAGCACTCCATTCCACCTTTAAGAATCAGTTGGCTTGGAAAAGTAGATTTTCAAAATATATAGAGCATGCTAAAATTATAGGATTATGCATTAAACTAGCCTTCTCCATTCCTAAATTGATTGAACAAAATTTCAAGAGAGATTATCTAAATACTATTATTAAAAACCACTATTTGAAAGCTTTGTATGACTGTACTATTTCATTTGACCTATTCATAAGAAAAATCTTTGATTTAGTTGTCATTGCTAGTGTGAAAATATGGGACCAGTTACTAGTTGCTCTCAAAAGACATGAATTTATGTCCCATAATAATCTAAGATGGAGCAGAAGAATGGTTGAATCAATTCCTAAATAAATTGTGGAAGTATTAAATTCTAGAGAAGAATAGACATGGATTGAAATGAGGCACATACCTCCTCTCATCATACCAATTATAGGATGGCAGAATTGGGTAACTTAATTTGATGAACTATTTAACATATGGAAATGAATAGTTCAAAGGTATAAAGGATTTGCAAACAATATAAATCATCATATCACAACTAAATTTGATTACTATGATCTAAGTAAGGGCATGGAGAATAGACCCATAACCAATTAAGCCAGATGAATTTTTACAAAGAGACTTGCAAAAGGTAAATCTTGGGGGAGATGATGAGCCCAAAATATGGATCATTATTAATATGGTGTTTCCTTCATTTCATCTTTTTAAGGATATAATATTATGTAAATATTAGATTTTTATATAACTTTGGCATATAAAATAGATACTTTATCTAATTTATATCAAAATAAAGTTTGAGTCACTATTTTGTCACTAATGTCTAATAGGAAACATGTTTTAGTGTTTGAGTTTTGAAGAATATACAGGAAAGGTGATAGAAGTAGTATTTTTTAGAAAACTTAATTTTGATCCTAGTTTTTTGAAGCTATGGACTCACTCAGTTCATATCTACAAACTCACTCAGTCCATATCTATAGACTAACTTAGTTTACATCTATAGAATTGGGTAGAGGCTATGTGTGTAGACTAAAGGATGATTTGAAGTAGAAAGAAACAAAGAAGTCATCATCATCATCATCAATAGATTAAAGATAGTATAAATCTATCTACAGACTCTATAGGTCCAAAATCTAAAAATTAGGTGAGTTTGCAGCCAGTCCAAAAAAGGAAGATTGCTCTAGCTGAAATCACATCAAATAAATAATCGCTTCCTATTTTGAAGGATTCAATATTGATATATTTTTGGACCTTAAAAATATTATAGGGATAATACAACTGTCTCATCAAGATAGAATTTTTAGGATCTTGATCAATCCAAATATCCTATCTTAGGGATAAATGGATTGACTAAGTATATTTTTCTATATACTATTTTTAATTTGATTTTATTAGCATAAATATACAAATATTTTTTCTTAGAAAGGAGGATGAATATAGTTGTTACACTTAGAATTTTAGATATATTGTAAATGTTCTAGCTTTCTATTGATTAATTCAATATCATTCCAGCTTTTAGTACTGAGTAGACTTCATTATTGACTCTAAGAAGAGCAAGGGCCCACTCTCCTTAGAACCAAGAACTTATGTATGGTATTTATGTTTATGTTAGTTGATTTCCTGATATTGGATAATCTAAATATTTCACATACATACATGAGGGAGTGATTTATAAGTATATTTAAGATTTGCATTTCAACAGTTATTTCCTTTCAGAGCAAGTGTGCTTTAGCATAGTATTTCTTGTTAAATATTCAAGCTGAGTGTTTACATTTTCAATAAGGTGTGAAGTAGATTAAGTGTGTTTTGATTTGAATAAAAATGATTGAATTATTTTGGATTGATAATTAATTTATTTTTTTAACAAGTGTGAAACAACTAGTGTAGAAGCATCTTTTTATTGGTAAGAGTTAGATTAAGGTTACTAAACCCACTAAAGACCAATCTATAGATCTACCACCAAAAACCTTGCTGTAGATAACTTTAGACACTGACGCTGGTTTGGTGGACATCAATTTGAGAGATTGATTAAAAGAAGAGTTAAATAAAACTCATCACCATGGCCTTGTTGAATTGATTGTATGGTTTCCCCAACATTTATTACTTACAGGAGATATGGGTTATACTATTAGATATTATTTTGAGTTTAGACAAAATTATTACCTTTCGATAAATCATCAGCTTCAATTTGATGCATAAAATTAGTAACCTAACCAACGTACATGATGGTAATTTATACATGATGTCATATGTGGTGGATGTTATAACTACTATATTGTACCCTTGCTATGAAGAACCTTAGGCACCATCCACAAAATATCCTAAAGATAGAATGTGTGATGAGTTCAACATTCTTCACGTATATCGATTTAGAAGGCAAATTTATTTGATCATATATATATTTTACCCTATGATATATAAGGATATATATGGATAGAATATGACCAAGTTATTAGACCATATCAAAATAAGCATCATGAAAATGGGTGACTATTGGTATTACCCTGAGTACACCATAATTAGGATTGAGAGCACTATAACTCAACCTTTACATTCTACCCACAATGTTTTAGATAAGGTGGATGAACAAGATATTTTTAAACATATGGTTGATAGTGTAGACATCCAAATCAAGGTTGCTAGACAAATAATCTATATCAAAACCATCTCAGTATAGACCACATGTAATACACAAAATGGGAAGAACTCAACTCTATTATAAAAATTAGAATGCATTATGGTTTGAGGAAGGCACCATTCAAATATTGGGATCCTAGGAGGAATTTTAGGGAGCACCTAAATAAATATGAAGGAAATTAAATATCTCATATGGTCACCAATCATATAATCATGATTACATATTTATAAATGTTGAAGATGATAGTGATGTTTCTATTAGAATGCACAAGGCTAACATGTCCATGATATTTTCTCAAAAGATCCAATATCATCTTACTATCACAAAGGAAGATGAAAGAAGAATAAATAGTGAACAATAAAATTCAACACTAGTTCATATATAGTTAAAGAACATTTAATTGAGAACATATATAGTTAAGGAAGTAGGTGAATATAGGGAAGTAGACCCATAAGATGAATCAAATATCCCTAGTAGTCTTCCCACATCTCTTAGTGATACTCCATCTAAACCTATAGATGATATAGGGGAATATATAATTACTAATAGAATATTAGGGCCATTTTTTTTCAAACCCCTATCTCCATTAACAAAAATGTAATATGTAAGTCTCTTTTAGTTTTTATCATAATTTATTATTAATGATGCTTCTTCATCACCAGTTCATACCACAGTTCCACCAATCGTGACAACCATCCCCACTTCACCTCCACCTTCCACTCTTGTATCCCCATCATTTTTCATTCCATCCACTTCAAGACCAGCCCTTAATCATATTATAAAACCATTGAATATCTACCAAAAGGAACCTAAGATCCATCCTATGTCCCTAAAGGCTATACAAGAAGAGGAATAGATTGCTAAAGGATTATTTGTTATAGGCAACCCTATTTATGAGGATTTTAAGGGGGAACCAAGGGAAATAAAAGAAGAGGAAATAAAAGTGGAGGAAAAAGGAGGAGACTAATTACAATAAGAAGTGGATCCAATTGAATTTAATGATAGTAGTGAATAGGAAGAGTGGTTTTCTAAAGAAGACACAAAACCTGAGGAAACATAACCATTTGAATAATCAAATGAAGGTGAAACTGAGTTAGGGAGATATAGATATGTGAAAACTCTAAAGAATTTGAGTAAAAAAAGTATAAATTAATTGAATTTGAGTTGTTTTTAGTAGAATAAATGGATATGAATGATGAAGCAGAGTAAAATCAAATAGTTCTAGTTTAGGAACCAACATCAGCCACAATTTAAAGCCCTCTACCTCAAAGTGCATAACAACAAAAAAAATGTAGTAGAGGCCACATCAGTGTCTACTTAAGGATTAACTAAGGATTTAAGTACCAAATAAATTCCAATTATTATTAAGGTTTTTATAGAGAGTGATACAAGTTCTACAAGGGGACTTAATGCTAAGGTTATAATGACAACAACTACAATAATAACTATCATTGCCACTTTAGCATAGAATTTAAGTACATATATTATTCATTCTTTAGTGTCTCATGCTATTTACACTAATATAATTAATATAGTATAAGATACCTATTATTCACAATCTTTCATTTTCAATTCTCCAAGTCCACTAAATAACCCCCAAACATTCACAATATCAATTTTGAAAAATATAACCCAAGGCCCAACAAGTGGCATTTTTCCTACTATCAATCAACCAAATGACTATTATGACACTAATAATCCTACTATGTTTACCTACACATGTATTTTAACATATATTCAAAAGTTTATCTAAACCCCTGTGACCTATTCTTTCTTTAGTGAAACTAATTCGTAGGCCACTAGACTTACAAAGCATGTGTATTTTGAAGACCCACTATCTACATCTATTTTGGATACATATAATACACCCCCAAGACATCAACATAGTTATGTATGCCTATTTATCAAGATACCCAAGAAGATTCATCCATAGTTTTAGTGCATATGGCACTAGGCAATATCATGTATGTTATTGACACACCATTATAGGAGAAGGTTACTGGGTGGAAAAAGGCCATTCCTTCTTTCCTAGAGTTAAATATACCTTATCCTCCTACCTATCTTACTTTAATCTCAACACACTCATTAAGTCAATCCCATCCTATCACCTATGCATCCATAGAGCACATAGAATAACAATCTATATTAAACATCCCTTCATGGATTTAGAAATTGTAGGAAGAGGAGGCATGAAGACAAGACCTAATAATTACTGAACAACCAAAGGTGGAATTATATTTTTATAGGAAAAAAAATATATTGAGGAAAGTAAAGAGGAAGACTATAATGGTGGAGGGTGAGAATGTTGAGCTAAAGTAGAGAGAAGATATACTCTCTAACAAATAAGAGGAATCTAAATCCTTTAAACTAAGATAAGTATAGATAGGATCCTTATAGTTTTGTGAAATCAAATGGGGGATTAATAAATAATGTTTAGGAGTTATGACCAGTTAACATAGAGGTCACAAGAGATAAATATCATTCAAGATCCTAAGGAAATCGAAGACAATGTACAAAGTGTAACTAAGAAGCTACATACAATCATTAATTTAATAAGGTCTATAAAGTCTAAACCCTAGCCTAAATGGGGATATGTTCCTAATTTTGGAAGAAAAACCATTGAGAGGTGGGGGTGAATAAATGTCTTAAGATAATCCTTTCTTCCCACTTAACAAGATTAACATTTCAAACCAATAAGCAATGCATAGAAAAGCAATCACATAAACATGAAACAATATATCAACACATGAACACAAGAGATATGTGGAAAAAAATCATGGTAGATAAAACTAACTAAAACACCACTTGGAATAATATAATATAAGAAATTCATCAACATTTAGTGAGGCACCAACCCCACAAGGAGTACCAACCCCTCACTAGTCAAGCACCAACTCAACTAGTCATTTAACAAGATCCAAATTATAAGGAGGGACCAACCCCCTAAGTGACTTAGAAAAAGGTCAACCACTTCAATGACACTAATAAAAGATCCAAACTATAATTCATCTCTTACTCCTTCTTGATTATGCACCAGCTTAGCCAAGATAAACTTTATCACCTTCACAGCACCTTTATTGCTCAAGAAATAGATGATGAATTCTTCTTCACCTCTCTATCTAATATATCATATATCATACATCAAGGACACATCTATGATGTAAATATAATGGTGTCTCAAATGAAAATTAAATCATTTATCTCTCTTCAACATTATACCCCTCTCAAAATAGCTTGTAAGCTTCTTCACTTAAGCATGCCTCTTACTATGCTTATTAGTTAAACTGATCTGGTCATCTACATGAAAAATTTCTAATGGATGTTTATGAATGATCATATTATTCCATTTTATGGTATACATTACCTAATTATACTCCTAAAATATCTCTTTTCTTTTCTTATACTCTCATTCCTCTTGCTTACACAAATATGCCTATTATGCCTTGTATTTATACCAAACATTAGAGCACTCACACACTTGGTTGGATAATAAATTAATCCATTAGGGTAATAACCAATTTTTTTAAAGTTATATATTAAAAATATATATATATAATATTAATATCATCATTAGGTCGGTCAAAAACATTTAGACCACCTTCTCTTTTTAGACCTACTTAGAGACCTAATGCATTAGGTCTATTCTCTTCACGGAGCGACATGAAATAATATGGATTAGATGGACCTAACCAAAGTAATAATTTTTTTTAAAAACTTAATTTTTAACCTAAAATAACCTCTTCCATTATTAATAAGTCACACATCCTTCACTTTCCTCATGAGAGATCCATTAGGCCTAATTACCCCAAAAACACTATCTACAAAGATATATCTCAAACACCCTATAGAAAAAATTTAAAGACACAATAGAAATATGTATGTAAACTTAATGACCTCAGGGAAATCATAAAATCCATTATACATATTTTATTAGGCTCCAACCACTCAGAAACACTACTTCAAAAAGCTCATTCTGATCTACCATAAAGCTCCAAAACATAGTTAAGAAACTTTGACCATCAACATCTGTAAAATTTATTAAAAACAATAAAAATTAATATATTATATCCTATGGAACATATAAGACACAACTAAATTCTTTGTGTATTTCCAAACTAGTCAAAATGACATAGGAACATTATTCTCACTTACACAAAAACCTGCCTGTAACTCCAAAAACATAGTCATGAAGAATGTTGTCTTTAGAATTTGTAAGGCCACTTATATAAATTATCATTTAAATTAATATTTACTATGTGACCTATATATCATCATAAAATTTATATATCATTGGTTTTTATGTCAACCATGGGTCTTATAGACTAATTTTCTAAGCTTCTCTTTCACAGTTCTAACACAACCACACAAGTGATTATGGCTTCCATATCTCAACTCCTTAAGGTGACTCTAAACCTTATATAAAAAATTTATAGATCATATATATATATATATTTATATATATATATATATATATATAAATATGTGCATTGGATATACTTAATTCTATCATATATTTTCAAACTCTTCACTTCGTCTTACATATCCAAAACTGTCATTCTATCTTAAGAACCAGTCATGGTGAACTTGCATTACAACACCTATGTAAATAAAAAAAAAACAAGTCCTGATGCATGATTATAGTAATTATAAATATTTATAATATATATAAAAAAAAATTATATTTGTCTAATGTCAAATTGGAACATATAGACCAATCTTTAAAACTTACACCTTCATTGCCCATCTTCACTAGATAAGTCATCTTGTGAACAAATTTTTGCTTATTTATATGCATCACCAAGAATTATAATAAAATGGTAAAGGTGATATATGTCTTTAAAAAAAATCCTCAATCAATTTTATCCATTCCTAATCCACTACAACATATCCCTAAACACATTCTCACTCTTGCTTGGTTTTTCTCACTATCTTCACTATTAGGATTTTTGGTGATAAGACAACTTCTATGACCAGTTTAGAAAATTTTAATTATTTAAAATACTCATAAATCATCATGTTAATCAAGTAAAAGTCTCAAAATTTGTCCTCTAATGATTTTTATTCTTTGACCTGGTCAACCCTTCCTATTATACCATATTTTTAAGAAATAAGAGTATTTTTGTAGCTTCCACTCACTCTTTTGAAAACTCAATGCCACTTAGAGGTACCTATAAAATTCATCTTCATGATCCAAAAATCAAACTATCCTTACCAATCCATTCTAGGAACTCAAAAACAAAATCTTTACTATCAGGTCACTATAAGGGTTTTATGAGGGTTTTAGACTAGTTTTCATTCTTAACATTTGCTCATAAAAATATGCCCATAAAACCAACACATAATTCTTGGAAAGAATTCTTAGGACCATTTTATATCTCTCCCCAAGATCTTATCTTCCCATGAAGTAGTCACACATGTCAATAAACATTAAAAGTTCATTCTCAAGTATTCATCTCTTCATTTTGCACATATAAGAGACCTTCAAACTCATTTTCAGGCTTTCTCCTTCAACTAAAGACCTAAAAATTCATCAAAACTATTGAAACAACCTATTACACATATGTAAAAAATCAAATGAGCTATAGCATCTTGGAAACTAACTTTGACGCCTCATTAGGCCACACTAGGTCTCATTACATGTTAGGTCTTAAATTTTTAGTCAAACTTAAGACATTGAATATACCTTAAAACATCTTTCTAAACTCTAAAAACATCATAACCATGTCATACACTCTCATTCCATGATCACACAAGCTCAAAATCCTCTAAACCTGATCATGATACCTCATTCTACTACTTAAGGTCTTAGGACAAGGTCTATTCACATAGACCTCCTAGGCACCATACCACTTTGAGACCTATTTGCCACTGTAGATGCATTATAAGACTCATTCACATGATAAACCTCCTTTATACATTTTATCAAGAGGCTCATCAGCTTATTACACCATAATAATGTGCCAAGACTTCATACAAAACTCAAGGATTACAAAACCATGCTCAATGAACACTCACCATGCAACATCATGAGAAAATTAATGATACTTAAAAACCTTTGACATCAATGAAAACATCAATTTCATCAACACACTAATAATAAAAGATCTCAAGAATCTCCCCCTTTGTCATTAATGGAAAAAACACTCTAACATAATAGATCATTCTCACATCTCCTCAAGTTGGATTTCACCAAACTAGTCTTTCCCCTAATTAAGTCTTCAACCCCCTTTGACATTAATGACAAAGCATCTCTACAACTATCACCTAGTCTTCTAAATCTGACTAAAAAATTATACTAAATAAAACTAACCAAATGCTTACCTTATAATGATTGAAATGCTATCTCTCAACTTGACTTATTTTTCAACAACTTGAAACATATCTGTATAACTCCACAAACCCTCCTTGTAGCTCATCATCTATTCTTGATCTTACCTAAACTCATTCATCTCTTCATCTGATCTGATCTTCAAATCTAGACTTTCTCTTACTTGAAAAAACTTGGCAAAAATCCTTCATACCTTGCCACCTAATCCTTGGATATAAAATTGATGACTACCTACTCAAATATCTCCTAAAGAAATACATGATCTCCCCTTGACTTCATGATCATTACAAGCCTTAGGATTTAACAAGTACACTTTAACCTTAGATAACTCTTCTTGATTACCCATAGATACTCAACATCTACTCTTATTTCACTTAAACACATGTCAACACCACATGTTACTTGACTCAGAATTCTTCCAAACAAGGTTAGGGTCTCCTCCTTTGACCACACACTATGTGTACACTACTAATCTCCTTTTGATTAATCCAAATAGAAACACACCTCACCTTAGGCTCATATCTATTGAAGTAGACAATTTCTTAATCATAGAGATATAAAGCTCTCACTAAGACCATGTTCTCCTTTCAAGTTTACCCAAACCATCATAGGCCTTCATACACATGACCATCACTATTCTTGCGTGATATCTAGTAAAACCTAAAGAAGGAACTCCTTTGATAAAGCATATTATTGTAACCATATTTAATTAGATATTATAGATACCTACACACATTATGCCTATCTATAAAATAAGAAGCATTATTAAAAATAACAAGAATAGTCATCTATACACAAACATATTCATTGTCCATCAATCTATACTCTTTATTTTTCATAAGCCATCATGGATTAGACTAACCCATAATGACTTCCACATAAAAAACTACCAATTAAGTCTGTGATACTTCAATCTTAGTGGCAAACTTCTAGTAAATATTTATCAAACTCTGATCAATTTTGTACTTCACAAGCTTTTGTCAAGGACTTCATATAATATCCATAGGCATTACATGATCCTAATGTCAATTTGACATCCACAAATATCACTCATATTCACATGGTTATGACTCAAAACAACCAATTTTATATTCATCTTACACTCATTATATTTTCATGGTTTCATTGTCCCATGGAGTCTTGAAAATCTTATTCATGCTAGTCATGTCATATGCTTCAAATATTTACATCATCAACCAAACTTACCATGTCTACCATTGATCATGACCATAAGATAAAATCACCTTCTTAGGTATTTCAACAACATGTGCACTCATGATTCCAATGAAATTCTCCATTGTTCTTGTTACCTCAATGCATATATGCTCAAAAACCATACAAATATAAACAAGGATACATGATCATAAATTTATGCCTTAATTGATTGACAAATATACCTACACATAACTTATTACAAGGCCTAAATAAAGTTTCTACAAGATATCTTGATGCCTTGAGATATTATTTACTCTCAACATGTCTTCAGAGTCTTTCTAGACTATTAACTTAGGTTTAATCTTTGACTTAGCTTCTACATAATTCTTCTAAGTTGGCAAATGGAAATTTTGAAATTATTTAAAATTTGATTGATGTCCTAAAAAAACACATAAATCACCTTGGTTTAAGTGTTGATAAAGTCTCATCTTGTCATCCTTATAAACCATAGTCAACTCTGTTAGTATTATATTTTTTTGATAGACCGTCATTATAAATAAGATAAATGTTATCATAAACATACTTCAAACTTGTGAATCTTAAGATCAAATATAGGTTATTAGGCCTCACATAAATGAATATCTATAATACTAATTTTTGGAATCACAACCACTAATAGGGGTGTGAATCAATGTTTTAAAACAATCCTTTCTTTCCACTTAACAAGATTAACCTTTCAAACCAATAAGCAATGCATAGAGAAGCAATCACATAAACATGAAATAAGATATCAAAACATAAACACAAGACATATGTGGGAAAAACTCATGAGGGATAAAACCCACTAAAACACCACTTCGAAAACTATCCTATAAATAATGAATCAACATTTAATGAGGCACCTACCCCATAAGGAGCACTAACCCCTCACTAGTCAAACACCAACTCAGCTAGTCCTTTAGAAAGATCCAAATTTCAAGAAGGCACTAACCCCCTAAGTGACTCAAAAAAAAAAAAACCACTTAAAGGAAAATTATTCAAGATATAAACTACAAGGCATCTCCTACTCTCTTGACTAAGCACCAACTTATCTAAGACAAACTTGATCACCTTCACAACACCTTGTTGTTCAATTAAAAGATGGTGCCATATTATTTATATATCTATCTTCTCTATCCTCTATCATACATAGAAAACACATATTTTATGGTATCTAAAATTAAAATCAACTCATTTATCTCTCCTCAATATTCTTCCCCTCTCAAAACAACGTCTAGGCTTCTTTGCTCAAATATGCCTCTTACTAGGCTTATTAGATCAATTAATCTGGTCATTTACATCAAAAATTATGATGGATGTTCATGAATGATCCTATACTTACCTTTTATGGTTTACATGAACTACTTATACTAATAAAAGATAGATTTTCTTCACTTATACTCTCATTCTTCTTGCTTACACAAGTAGGCCTATTATGCCTTATATTTGTACCAAGCATTAGAACACTCATACTCTTGGTCGACCAAGACAATAATACATTAGGATAAGACCCAAAAAATGTTTAAGGAGACATTAAAAAAAATAATAAATCAAATTAATATCATCATTATATTGGTCAAAAATATTTAGATCTCCTTATATTCTTAGACCTACTTAGAGACCTAATGTATTAGGTTTACTCTAAACATAGAGCAACATGAACTACTATGGCCTAGATGGCCCTCACCAAAGTCCTAAAACCTTAAAAAAAAGTAATTTTAAACCTAAAATGACCTCATCCATGATCAATAAGTCACACATCCTTCACTTTCCTCATGAGATATCCATTAGGCCTAATTTCCCCGAAAACATTTTTTGCAAACATACAACTCAAACACACTATATAAAAAATTTAAAGGAAAAATAAAAATATGGATGGAAAATTCATGAAATTATATTAATAATTAAATCCATTATACATATTTTATCAGGCTCCAACTTGTAAAAAACACTACTTCCAAAATCTCACTCTGATCCACTAGAAAGCTCTAAAACACAGTCAAGAAACTTTGACCATAAACATATATATAGGTGATTTAAAACACTTTAATTGCATGTATTATATCCTATATAACTTATAATAGATCACTAGGTTATTTTTGTACTTCCAAATTGGTCAAAATGACATAGGAACATTATTCTCACTTACACTCAAAAACTTGCCTATAGCTCCAAAAACATAGTCATGAAGAATATTGTCTTTAGAATTTGTAAGGGAAGTTAAATGAATTGAGATTTAAATTAATAGTGAATATTTGACCTATATATAATAATAAAACTGATATATCATTGGTTATGGTGTCAACCATTGGTTTTATAGACCAAAATTTTAAGCTTCTCTTTTTCACAGTTATAACACGACCAGACAAATAATTTTGGTTTCCTTATCTCAAATCCTTACGGTGAATATAAAAATTATATAAAACATGTATAGGTCATATAAATTAAAAAAAATATATGAATATTTTAATTTGATACACTTACTCTTATCATAGAGTCTCAAACTCTTCACTTCATCTTATATATCCAGAACTGTCATTCTATCTTAAGAACTAGTCATGGTGATCTTGCATTCCAACACCTATGTAGATATAAAAAAGAAGTAATAATGAATTATTATGATCCTTATATATATTTATAATATATTAAAACACAAAGGTACATAGGTATAATGGAAAATATAGAACATATAGACCAATTTTTGAAACTTACACCTTCACTATCCATCTTCACTAGACAGGTCATCTTGTGAATAAAATTTTACTTATTTATTTGAATAAAAATATATAATAAAATGGTAAAGGTGATATAGTAATTAAATAAAAAAAACTCAAGCAATTGGATCCATTCCTAATCCACTACAACATATCCCTAACTAGATTCTCACTCTTGCTTGGTTTTTCTCATTTTCTTCACTATTAGGCACTTTGGCAATATGATAACTTCTATGACAAGTTTAATAATTTTTACTTATATAACTTAATAATAAATAATTTTGGTCATTAATTAAAAGTCTCAAAATTTATCCTCTAATAATTTTCATTTTTTGACCTGGTCAACCCTTCCTATTATACGTATTTTTTGAGAAATAAGAGTTTCTCTATAGTTTCTACTCACTCTTTTGAAAACTCAATTACACTTATAAGTACCTATAATATTCCTATAGATTATCCAATCATAAAAAAATCCTTACCAATCCATTGTGGGCACTCAAAAACAAATTCTTCACCATCATGTCACTATAAGGGTTTTAGACTAGTTTCCATTCTTAACATTTATCCATAAAAATATACCCCTAAAACCAAAACCTAATGCTTGGAAAATTTTTATAGGAACCCTTTACATCTCTCCCCAAGATCTCAACTTCCCATGTAATATTCACACGTGCCAACAAGCATCAAATTTTCCTTCTCGGGTCTTCATCTCTTCATTCTACACACACAAGTGACCTTCAAACTCATTTTCATGCTTTCTCCTTCAACTAAAGACAAAAATTACTGGTAAATCTTGAAAAAACATTTTACACCTTTATAAAAAATCAAATGAGCTCTGGTATCTTATAAATTGACTTTGACCCCTCATTAGGCCACACTAGGCCTCATTGCACATTAGGTCTTGAACTACCAGTCACACTTTAGACCTTGAATATACCTTGAAACTCTTTAAAAACTATAAAAAAATCATACCCATGTCATACACATTCATACTATGATCACACAAGCTCACAAGCCTCTAAACTTGATCATGATACCTCATTTTACTACCTAGGGTCTTAGGACAAGGTCTGTTCACATAGACCTATTAGGTATCATACCACTTTGAGACATTCCTATCACTGTAGATGCATTATAAGACTAATTAAAATTCCAAAAGTAATTTATACACTTTATAAACATGCTGATCAACTTGTTACACCACAATAATGTGCCAAAAACTCATACAGAGCTCAAGGATTAACAAACCATGCTTAATGAACACTCACCATGAAACATCATGAGAACATCAATGATACTTACAAACATTTGAAATCAATGACAACATAAATTTATTCAACACACCAAAAATAACAAACCTCAACACCCAATTATATCATAAAATGAAATATATGGAAGCTAAGCTATAATAAATAAAGCTACTACTCATTTAAATTTAATAACAACACCAAAAGTTACATGGGAACATAATCTTGTGGCCACAATAAGAGACAAATTGATTGATTGGAATTGAGAGATATGAGATTTAGTACAAAAATTTATCAATCAATATGGAAAAATAATCTCCATTTTGAAAGACATGGGAGTCACATGTGTTAGGTTATGGAGCTAAAAGCTTCACTGATGCAAACAGGGGAGGAGGTTGCTGAAGGTTGCTGAGTTGTAGAGAAACCAACATCGATCTGATCAACCGACGTTGGTAGTATTAGTGAAGAGAAGCAACTGACGTCAGTCAGGGATTGGCTGGCATCGGTCACCTCCAACAGACAGGGACTGACATCGGTCACCTGTGCAGTTCAGAACTACAAGTTTTATGGGTAGTTAGTTAACGAACCAAGTGTTTGCATGTTAAGAGCCAAATTTAGACTAGAAGCTGCAGATCTAATTATTGTAATTAGATGTCTAATTATTGTTTGCATGAGATCTATTTAAGAGACTCATAGGCTGTATTGTAAGGCATTCTAGTTTGAGTTTTGCAAAGTTAGCTCCTTCTGTGTGTGAGGTGAGCAAGGGTGTTCCTCCTAGTTCCAAAATAGTGCCAAGGTGGGTGCTGGTTTTGAAGAATCAACAGGGTTCTTCATGTATGTATGATCTTGGTCAGTAGGTGTGCTTGGCTACATTAGGAGATTTGCATGGGTAAGTAAGATCATTGATCTGTAGGTGTATGTGTGCATGATCTAGGTTTGTAGGTGTATAGAACCAGATTGATTTGCAGGTGTACAAGATCAGGGAGGAAAGCAACACAATAGGGAGCAGAATTAGGTAGGATCTACTTGGAGTACAGTGTGTACTCAAAAAGAGAGCAAAGAGGAAGGCAAGGTAGTTCCTTCCATAAGTAAGATTAGATTGGGTTGCAAGTTGTTGTAGTTCAAGGGAGATCTACTTGAAGTATGTTTGTGTACTTGTGGAGTGTGTGGAGCACTTGTGGAGTGCATGGAGCACTTGGGTACTGGCAGTAGTGGATACTGGTTGGTTGGAGGTGAACACCAACTCTGTGTTTGAGTTGTGTGTTGGGACCGTAAGAGAGAGAGCTTTGAGGAAAGAAGTACTATACACTTGAGGTGTGGGAAGCCTCTATAAGGTGGAAGAGTGTGGCAGCTCTTTATTGTATTCTTTTCTATATGAGTATTAATACAAGTTGTGTATTGTCTCTCATATTCTGTGTTATTTCTGAATTCTAGTTACTTGTATATTCTAGTTTATTTCTGCATCTTAAGTTGCTTGTATATGGTAATCAATTGTGTGCTTCCGTATTTCCCAACAAGTGGTATCAGAGCTAAGGTTGCAGGGAGCAAGTTTTGTGTTTGATTACAAGTCACTCTCAGGGGTTTCTGATTGAGTGGGAGTAGAGTAATGGTAGAAGAAAGTAAGCTAAGAATGAAGGAATTGAAAAGCATAGATGATCACTTACGGTGTTATGGAAAGAAAGAGAAGGTAAAAGAAAATTGTTGGTTTATGGAAGATCAACATGAAGGAATTGAAGAAGCAGATGTTGCAGGTGATGTGGCACAAGATGCTCTGGTATGTTTCTTGGATAAAGTAGAATCTTGTTTTATAGATTCTGTTGCCTCTTTCCATGTAGTCTGAAATAGAGTATCTTTTCATGGTAAGGTCTTTGGAGACTTTGGAATGATTTATTTAGGGGCTGGTGTGCCTTGCCAAAGAATTGGCAAAGGGGAAGTGAAGCTGAAATTGTAGGCAGCCAACACATGGGTGTTGAAGGAGGTCATGCAAGTCCCAGTCTTGGAGTTATGGCTAATTTCTTCAGGGAAGTTGGGTGATGAGAGATGCACAAGAACTCTCACAGTGGATGCACTTGAATTAACTGGTGGTAAGAAAGCAGGTACCCTTTATCTACTTGCTTATATTACTGATTCTTCTTTTATTGTAGAGACGTGGCTTTGTAGGCTTGGTCACATGAGTAAGAAGGAGATGCATGTTCTTAAGTGGAAGACAGATGTGTTTGATAGACTTAAGAACTGGAAAGCCTTGGTGTTCTTGGAGGAGATGATGGATAGAGACTAGTGGATGGTGCTGGATACTTTTGAGCAGGGCAGTTTGGACATGGGTTTTGATTCAAAGGAGCTCATAGGTAAAAATTCATCACTCACAGGTGAACACATGTACCAACATCAGTCAAGGGGAATTGACATCGAATAGATAGGTGCCAATGTCGGTCACGTGTAGACCAAAGCTGGTGATGTTAGGTAGGGTAAGACCAACGTCGGTCAGGAGGACCAACGTTGGCAATAGGTAAGACCGACGTCTATCAGGAGGATCAAAGTTAGAAATAGGAGACACCGATGTCGATAGGGTTGGCAGTCAGGACAAGCACATGGAACTGACGTCGGTTAGATGCAGATTGTGTAGTGACCAAGGTCAGTCACTGTAACAGATTTTGGGTGGATAGTAAGCTGTCAAGGAGTCTCAAATGCCCATATGGAGGACTAAAATGGTAAGTAAGCCTCAAATTTGTTGTTCCTCTTCTTTACACTCATTGCTCACTGCAGAGCAGGAAGGATCCAGGAAATAGTGGGAGCATGGCATGGAGAGAATGCAGAACCAAGTGAGAGATTTGGTAGGGTTGCCAGCTGGATGAAAGAATAGAGACGAATGGATACCTTAGTTAAAGAATAGAGAGAATGAACATGTGAGATGGAAGGCCAAGTCATATGATCTTGAGGAAGCTACATGATAGTGGTACAGGGTTGACAGGTGGAGGACAAAGCATGGCTTTAGTCAATGTCAGGGTAACTACTATGGGGTTGTCTTACCAGGTGGATGATGAGTTACAACATCATCCTGTTACTATATGTTGTGTGTTTGCATGCAGGGTTACACATACAAGGTTTTTCTAAGCTAAGGGTAAGGTTAGTTTAGTGAAATGTCATGAGGAATTTG